>OZ025296.1:34161347-34761347 GCA_964019185.1 Maratus speculifer
TACTGCTTTTTTCTGCTGAATTACTTTAAATATACGGTCTTCCATCGATAAAATGAGATTCTGTATTGTTTCTGGTTCAATTTTAAACCAAGCGTTCTCAATGGCATCTTTTAAATCTTTAACTGAAGAATACTGCTTACCATTTAGCAGGGTTGACAAGTTTTTGACGCATGACGGTTTTTACCGGTTTTAACCAGGGTTTTTACTGTCATGTCAAAAACCCCTTCGTCGAAAACTGTCAAAAACCTATTTGGATACTGAAATTTACCGGTTAATTTATTCGTATTGTTTTGAAAATTTGTCTACACATTTGTCAGATTTTTTAAATTATTACTGTAAATTTTGGAGATTTTTATAAATGTGTTCCAATAATATAAACTAATTTGTTTTAGAGATCTACTTATTTCAAATGTATTTATTTCATTTTCTTTATTTTCTCTTAATGGTTGCTAAGCAACTATTCATCATAATCCTTATTTTTATAATGTTATAAATTTGAATGCGTGTACGAAAATTTAAATGAAGTCAACGTCAAAACTGATGAATTAATGTGTTTGTATCTTTGTGTATAACTATAACATAGACCAGAAAAGAACATAGGCTATGTTTTATTAATTTTATTCACAAATTTTCCTTAATAATTCAAAATTTCTTCTTTTTCATGCAGAATCAATAGCGAATTTTTAGATAAAATTTAACCAATTTCCTTTATCGTTGCCAAAAAAAAAAAAAAAAAAAAAAATCAAAATATGGAATAATTTTTCAATGGCAATAAGTTTCAATTGAGCAATTTCCATTCGAAAAATTAAACTAAGAAAAAATAAATATGACGTCAGAATTAAAATAAATATAGTACTTAATTAAATATTAAACATGGAAATTTGTTTCGTTAATAAGAATTTTTCTGACAAAAATGGGGGCATAATTAGAAGTAAAAGAAATAAAAAATAACACAAGCCTACAAAAAAAAAAAAATTTTTTTTTGGTGCCTGAGATTTTACAATTGATTTTGGATATTTTTGGGACGCTGATTCCAAATATGCAATCGGTTTTTCTCTATCAGCTCTACTTTTTTAGATATGCAAAGCGAACTAAAGATTTTTTAGAACTAAAGTGACCTTGAACACTTAAACTGACCTTATGATACATAGCCCTGTAACGACGCTCAAGGCGATTAGAAGGACGTTGAAATACCACAAGATCTTGAAAAAAAAGAAATGTGCAAGCAAAACTGAAGATCTGTGCATCCTTATGATTTCGCGCAGCTCATTCATAAAGCCAAATGTAAAAGCCTCCAAGAGATAAGGTTAGTTTCAGAGTTTGCTCCATGGAAACAAAATTGGCTTTCTTTGACTTCCTAAAGTTTTTGAACTTCCATGATATTTGTGTTTAAGGTAGAATTCGTATCAATTTAACATAAAACTCGTAGTGTTGTAGATTGTTGTGTTTGCGTTGTAGAATGGAATTTAAATGAGTTCAAGTAGAAAAAGTTGTATAAATGATCCAGATAAGTTTTGCTACATATACGGAGAATAAAAGTTGAAAGAACACAGAAAATATGTTACTGACTTTGTAAAGAGAGCTTATCTTGGATACTTTGGGGTTAGACTTGGTGATTAGGATAAAATCTGCGCACCACAACAGGTCTGTAAAACTTGTACAGAACATTTATGACAGTGATCTGACGGAAAAGAATAAGTCTCAAATTCGGCTTACCAATGGTTTGGAGAGAACTCCAAAACCATTTCTATGACTATTATTTCTACCTAGCACTGGAATACTATTTGAATTAATCGAAACAATTGTAATAAGAAAACTTATCCTGATTTAGTGTTTTCAAGACCTTCACTTCTTCACTCAGAGGAACTACCGATCCCAACGTTTCATCAGCTACCAGAGCATAGTGAGGATGAATATTGTCCTTCTGATCATCTTTTAGATAGCTGTGAAGGTAACAGTGATTATGAGGAGACGTCATCAATGCCTAAATGTTTCAACCAGATTGATTTAAATGATTTCAAAAGAGATTTCAATGTTTTAAAAGAAGCTTCTGAATTACTGGTTAGTTTCAAGATTAAAAGACAAAAATTTATTAGAACAAAGACCCAAACTTACATTCTATCACACAAGACAAAATTGTGTACTACCATTCTTCTCTTAAAAAAACAATCTTGTATTTTGTCATGAATTTAGAGGACTGTTAGAAAAATTGGTTCTTCCTAAATATTTTCTAGATGATTGTCCTTGGACAGCAAAGAAGTTACACAAAATACTATTGTTTTTATATTTTTGGGATAGCAGGGATAAAACACACCACTAGATTAGAAAAGAGAGGCCTAAGAAAGAAAACATGGATGTTGGAGAAAGGAATGTCATTAATAACACTTTAGTTGGGCGAAAGAAAATCATACTTTCTGCACTGCATATCAAGCTCTGTCCTATGAAACAGTTTGTGTAAATTCTCCATAAGAACGGGTCATGATTTGCATATATAAGGTAAAAACACTCGAATTGAGTTATGAAGATATTAAAGCAGGAATATTTAACGGACAACAAATAAGACAACTGATTAAGTATCCTGCTTTCGTAAATTCAACGAATGAGGCTGAATAAAAAGTCTGGACTTCCTTTGTGGCAGTTCACAAAAACATTCCGGGCAAATGCAAAGGAGAAATCTATGTAGAACTGGTAAATGAAAAGCGTAATAGTTTTAAATCTCTTGGGTGTTCTAGAAGCTTTAAAGTGCACTATTAACATTGCCACTTAGAGCATTTTCTTGAAAATAAAAAAGGCACAAGTGATAAACAGCCTGAAGGATTTCACCACAATATTAAGGCTATGGAGGACCGCTACCAAAAAAGATGAGATGTGTAAAGGGTTTCAAATTACAGTTTGAGTTTAAAAAGACACTGTTCTAAAATATATTCCAGAATGTCACGGAAAAGAAGCTTTCGAAGCATTCAATGAGTATCAGTTTCATCAGTGACGTTTTTCTCTATTTTTGTGAGTAAAAATATTTGTATAATATAATTAAAAAAATATTATTTGAATATGTGTATATCATAATAATAAAAACTAACATTTGTGTATTATAAAAAATAAAAATCTTGTATTTATTTTATTTTTACATGCATTTTTTAATACATGGATTTACCTTAAAATAATAAAACATATATTTCACAAAAAGTTGTTTATCTTAAAGAACTGAGCTGATAGAGAAAAACTAATGCCATATTTGAATTCAGGACATCAAATTCATATAAAATTAGCTAAAAATACCCCGGCACCAAAACAGCTGTTGACCAGTGTAATTATATTTTTAACAATTATTTCACCTGATAAAATTTGACGTCATAATTGAAATAAAACAGGTATTTTATAGTAGTTGTAAAAAATATTAGAAACATGGATAGCAATAACCCATGAATAATGACGTCATTGCCGAAACTTCAGTGAAGGCTTATTTTGGCGACACAAAATTTATTGTTTTCCGCCTGTCAGTCTGTTCTGTCTGTCTGTCTGTCCGCGATAACTGCCACAAAATGCAATCAAAACATCTTTTTTTTTTGGAAACAAAATTGTAAAACTCTAGATTACTGAGTTTACACTTTCAAAAGTTCCTGATACATCAGATTAAGTGTTTGTGGTGAGCAGGTATGTAGAAGTATGACTATAATGAAAAATACTTATTAAAACTGTTACTTATCCTTATAAATCAAAATGTATAAAGAAATACAAGATATACGATAACCATTAGCAAATTGATAGAAAGTTGCAAATTTAAGTTTAATGAGAATACGGATTCAGGGGGGCTCCGCCCCCCTGAAGAGATCTACTATTTTATAATAAAAAAACAAAAATAATAGATCATGAAAATTTCAGAATATCCTAACATAACTAAATCTTTAATTTAACGCTTTTGATGGCTGAAAACTTCTTATTCTTATTTTATTCTTATAAATATTACTTAATTTGAAAATTTTAAATTATAGTTTGCAAGAAGTTGAATATTACCCAAAGTGTTTTTTTTTTTTTTTTTTTTTTTTTAAATGATGTGCAAAGCTGACGTTGAGACTCCTGATCTGCAGATTTACTAGTTATATTTTTATTCTTCTTAAATAATGTTTTGTTATGTGCTAAATTTTAAGACTAAGAGCTTTCACCTGAAATAAAATCCTACAGGTTTGTTATAAAAATTTTATCATTTTAAAATTCTGCTTATTGAAGTGAAAATGAAAATCACCATAGCTGCATTTATGAAATATATAAGGTATGCACTTTAAAATATATCTAAGAATATTAAAATTTATTCAATGACCAGTCCATGCCTAACATCATTGTCATACAATATAACTTTTTTCATCTCTAAAGTAAATTTAATATACTGTATCAAAAGTGTATGCTAAATGCTATTTAATAATTATAATAATCTTATATTATCATTTAATATTAATATCCATTGCAATTAGTAGAATTTAATTAGTAGAGATTATGACAAATATTTTATTTATTTTTTTCTCATTTAGGAAATGTTCTTTTGAATAAATTTAACAAATGTAACTGTAAATAATTACAAGAGCAACAAGGAAACATTAATCTAGCTCTAGCAATGAATTGTATGCTACATTTACGTTATAAATTGGAGAAAATTCGGAAATTATAGATTTTTGACGGAATAAACCGGTAAAAACACTGTTTTTACCACTGTCATGTCAAAAACTGGTTTTTGATGTCAAAAACCCAAGCCTGCCATTTAGATAAACTGCATGAGTGAGAATACCCCACTTATTTTCTATAGGGTTTAAATCAGGACTAATTGCCGGCCATTTCAAAACAGACACTTTTTTTTAACCTAAGCCACGACGAAGTTGAGATTGAGGTATTGGTAGAAGCATTGTCATGTTGAAATAACCTATTTTCTCCCCCCAAAACCTCGGCAACAGGAAGCAAATGATTGGCAAGTGTCTCTTGATAGTTTTCAGAGTTTTCACAACCACTGATGAATGCTAGAGATGTCTGACCATTGAAAGAAATAGCCCCCCATACCATTACAGAACTACCATTATGTTGTCGTATAGGGCAAAATTGGGAAATTTCTTTAGTGGTCACTGGCCAGTAAGACTAATTTTTCAAATGGCCACGATGTTTAAACTAGTGGCCACTTTTTTATTTTAAGTACTAAACAGATAAAATTTCTATAAGTATTAATGTAAGACTGAATAGCACAAATAAATATGTTAATATAAATATACTGGAACCCCAAAAAGTAGAATTGTTGATAAAATGTAAGTAAAATATTAAAATATATTATCTCCTTGTAAAAAAGTGGCCATAAGGTAGCCGCTGATAGACAATTTTTCACTGGCCACTATTTATCATTTACTGGCCCTGTGGCCGGTGGCTAGTGCTAATTTTGCCCTTTATGTTGTCGGCTAAATATACTCTTAGGCAGGGTTGTTATGTTTAAAACATTTCGTTTAAAACAACTGTTTAAAACACGTTTAAAACATTACATTTAAAACAATGTTTAAAACATGATTATTGCTAATAATGTCACAAATTAAAATTTATGAAATAAAATTGTATTAAAATTTTTAATTAGCTGTGTATACTAAAAGACATTCAAATTTCATTAAAATTATAAATTAGTTATTTAATTTTAATTATTCAAAGTAAATTTATTTCCTCTAAATTTGGAAATACATAATTTATTTTTTTAAATATCTCAATTATGATTTTTTATGTAATATCAAAGTTCTTTAATATATCAATTTTTGAAAATTAAAAGTAAGACTGATAGAGCATTTTTCAGATATGCAATACAACAAGCCAAGTACAGCCTTATCTCGAATGCAACAAAAAGAAAATATTTTGATAAATTTCGACAAAGCTAAAATACTCTTTTCAACATCAGAGCATTACTCTTCAATTATCCATGAATCCCTCAAAATTTTGCTTAACAATGATACTGTTTGTAATGACATCATTTCTTATAATATTCCCGCACTCTGGTACAATATCCTTGGTGTTTTGATGAATTCATCGTGACTTATTTGTACACGCTGACTGCTTTTGTTTTGTTTTTACCTTTTTCTGTTTCAAATGAATTATCTTCTTTTATATTCCTTTGAAAATGGATGCGAGGGCATCCGAAAGATCTAAGGTAAATAATAAATAAATAAATATCTATTTTTACCACACCTTTTAAGTATTTACTTGTATATTTTGAGAGATCTATTTCTCCTTTTTTCTGAATATATTCAGCAGTTGGTGCTCAGAGAACATAATATTGAGTAAAATATCTGGGCTAAACACCTTCTCAATATACTATAAATAATTCTTTCTTCCATCAATAGATAATGCTACAATACTATATAGATATTTGTTTAGCAGTTGAGAAAGATTTTTTGTTTTCCTTTTCTCTTTCTTTATTAAAATTATAATGACTTCAGTTTAAAATATTCATATAAAAAAATCAACATTAATTTAAATTTCTTTTAATAGTATTTCCTTTTTAATAATTCGTTTATGAAAATAAACTGAAATGAAAAAAAAAAAAAAAACTTATCTAATTTTAGTTCCTTTTAAATTCTAATTGCTTAAATTTGCTTTTCTGTCCTCAGAGTTATAAAAGTATGCTACCTACCAACCAATCTATCTATTTAGATTTTCAGTTTGAATAATCTCTCAAAGTAATAATAATAATTTAATAATAAAAAATGGACATGCTTAAAAATATTTATTTCTTAACTAATTTTTCACATATTTATTACATACTTTTTACATATTTCATTACGCTTTAAAGGAGAATCACTTGTAATTGATGAGACTGAAAAAGGCACAAGCCTTGCTGTCAAATTATGTCCTGAACTAATTCCAATAATTATAAACTATAAAGCTAAGTCAGCTCCATTCTCCGATTATATGTTTCATGCAGTTACCAATCATAAATTTGCCATTGGAGAATCATATAAAGTGGAAATAACACATTTATCGTGGTGGTTAAGCCTTGAAAATCACATTGATAAAAATGCCATGAATATCATAAAACAGTTACATACAGCTGCAGGTTCTACTGCTGGATTAGAAAGAATTTTTTCTAATTTTTGTTTTGTGCAAAGCAAAACCAGAAATCATTAGGGTGTTGATAAGGCTGTTGTAAGGTGTTGACAAACTTGTTACCATTTTTAAAGAACTTAAAAATTAAATGTTTTCATTTAGAATAAAAAATAAAATTGCTAATTAACGTTTGGTATTTGTTATATAATTTTTTTCTTCCTAACTGCCGTTTGAAAATATTTTCATTCTTTATATTTAATAATTTTTGTTCACTTTAAACAAAATTGTGCTGTTGAATGAGAAAAAGACGTTTTAAACGTTTAAAACATGTTTTAAACAAAAAAAACATGTTTTTTGTTTTTTTTAATAAAAAACATGTTTTTTTCCAACCCTGCTCTTAGGTTCCTTGTGGAGATCATGCCAATAGTACTTAAACCCATCAGGGCCATCGAGGCTCCATTTTTTTCATCACTGAATATGACATTCAGCCACTTTTCACCAAATGACATATGCTCTTTGGCCCATTGTAATCAAGCTTCTTTATGGTGTCGTTTGAGACACAGTAATTGAGCCATTTTACGGTATTTAATGTATTTGAATTCCAAAACTCTTCTTTGAACAGTTTTTTCCATATTTGTCCTCCAACTGCATGTTTTATTTGCGAAAGAGAGTAATAACCAGTTGAAGACAAATTTCTGATGCGGCTATCTTCGTGCAAACTAGTCACTTGTGGCCTTCCTGAATGAAATTTGAGTTTGAAATTATTACCACGAGCCAAAATTTGATAAGTACCTCGTTTTGATCGTTTTAATGTACTTGCTATTTCAGAAACAGACTTAGATTTTGCTCTCATACTCCATATTTTTATCATCTCCTCCTCTGAAAATTCTTTCGACTGAGGCATTTTGTACTAACTCGTAAACAACAACTAACTGCTTCTTGTACACCCAAAAATTGTTTGCGTGCGCAACCGCTTACATCAGATTGTAAAATTTGCATAAAAACGATTTTGTGGCTTAAACTTATAACATGGTGGTTTTTGTTCTATTCTTAAACTCCATGGTTTGAAATAAAAATTTAAAAGATAATTTCAATCAGTACGGTTTTAAAAATAGATATTATTAACATATATAAGACAGATATTGAAATAAAGTGAATATTTAAAGTTTTATTTGAAAATTGCTATTGTGCTTAAACTTTTGACACACACTGTATTATTATATTTTTGTTGGGATTTTTTTTTTTTCTTTTCATGTAATATTACGTGAATACTTAAACTATAACAATAAAGTTTTTTTTAACTTAAAATCAGTGTTTATTTTCAAACTAGCTAACCCACCTGGCATTGCACGGTTCCGTGATAAGAATATTAAAGGAACATGAAATTTGTGATTTTATCTCTAACTCAAAATACGTGAAATTACGTTGTCTGAAGTACACGGTCACTGACTGTGTGAAAAATTGGTTTAAAAAAAATGAACAAATAATATTTAGCGGTAAAAATGTTCAAAAGGACTGCAATGGGAAATGGGAGAGGAACTTACATGCAATTCAAAAATAGATAAGATCGTGATGCATACAACAATCTATAATTTTGACAAAAATGACAAAAAATTGATGCTAAACCCACAAAAAATAAAAAAAATCGTTAAACATCGAAAATCATATTGAAAATCGCATTGAAAATCACTGAAATTGAAAAATTATAGCAGCAAAATTTAGTTCATTAGGCTGAAAATTTGAATCAGTTTTCTTTTAATCATTGTGAAAAAATAGCCAAATGCGAAAAAACATTAAAAATTGCATTAAAAAATTAAATTAAAATCAAAAATTTCCTGCACGAATTCCGGGTAAACTTTATTGAAAAGAGAAAAAAATTACTATATTGAATGAAAAGAATAAAACTGTATTCCTTTAACTAATATGGAAAAATCGTCTCGAAACATAAAAAGAACGCTAAAAATTGCCTAAAAAATTAAATTAAAAAATTCTAATCAAAAATCGGGCTTTGAAGTGCAAAACTACATGTATAGAGGTACCTTCCCTACAAATTTTATAACTCTACATGCAGCGGTCTCTTCAGAACAGCACTGACACACAGACAAACTTGTCTCTTTATTATTTTAGATTACTGTGAATATCCTAATCAATAACTTTATTGCTGATTCATTAATTTTATGTTTTTTGCTTTTCTTACATGCAATTCAAGAATAGGTGAGATCGTGATGCATACAAAAAATTATAATTTAAGACAAAAAATCAATGCTAAATGCACAAAAAATAAAAAAAATTGCTGAAATTCGCATTGAAAATCACTGAAATTTAAAAATCATAGCAGACAAAATTTAGTTCATTAGGCTGAAAGTTTGAATCAATTTTCTTTTTATCATTGTCAAATTATAGCCAGAAAATGCAAAAAAAAAAAAAAAAAAAAAAAAAAACCCTAAAAATCGCATTTAAAAAATTCAATAAAAATAAAATATATATATATATATTTATTTATTTATAAGATTGCTAAAACATTTAGCTACCTCTGATATTTATATTAATAAAATTTATATAAGATGCCAACAATAGGTAAGTAATTCATAATGAATATTTCATTCAATTTGAAAAGATACCAAAATATAAAATAGCAAAATATGGACTTACATTCGCAGTTATTTGCACAATGCAGCATAATCATTTGAAAACTTAGTTGTATAACAATAAATAAACCACTGAATTTAGTATAAAATTATGACATTGAAATAGTGTTCACTCTAGAAATAAAGAGGGCATAGTGCTATTCACTACAAAAGGCACTACTGCAGCAGAAAAGGGCACTTTTGCCAGAAAAAAATTATTGCCTTTAGAAGGGGAAAAAAGAAAGGAATGAAACACATAATTTTTAAATATGATAAATCAAGTAACATTAATTTCAAATGCTTTTATGATATAAAAATTAAAAATACAATTAAATTAAAACATGATTCAATAGTTTTATGTTCTTTTTCTTAAAGAAATGAAAAAAAAAAAAAAAAAAAAAAAAAAAAAATCTATCATTTTTGGGCACACAAATTTAGAAACACTACGGAATAAAAAAAATATTTATTAAAAATCTCCAGGTAAAACCAGTGGTGCATTTTCTACTTTTAAAAAGGGCAGGGTGCTGCACCCTTCAAAAATGGCCTAGAATGAACACTAATTGAAATATGGAAAAGTAAAATGAATATAATCAAAATTTGTAGAACCAAAGCAGACAAATACTTTGGAACTACAAATAGAGTAAACTGCACAGAACAAGAAAGATAGATGTCTATCAACTTTCATAGCTTCCAAAAAATCTACAACTAAACAAATACTCTGCATAGTAATTATATAAAAAATTACAATTGGTTATTAATGCAAAATATATTTTTAACATTAAAAAGAAACATTTTGTACAATATTTAAATATATTTCTTAGCAGTGGTGACCCCCCCCCCCCCGAAACCCAATGATGCAAATCTCCTCCCCCCTCCCAAATCTTCATTCTTTAACATTGACCACCCCCCCCCCCCCCAAACAGAATATCAGTTGTAAAATATATTCTACATATAATCTACTGCACATTCAAAAAATAGCGAGTTGAGCCTAGTGAAATGAGTTTATATTGCCCGTATCTCGAATTTAAAGAAAGGAAACACAGGAACATTTCTGGGAATCATTGTTGAAAAAATTTAAAAGTGATTTTTAAAAAATCAAGACTTTTTTTTAACAGTAAAAAAAAGGAAATATTAAGAATTTAAAATCCCCCTCCCCCCCAATGTACTTTTTCTCAAATTCCCCCCCAAAACTAAATTATGTGATGCATTTTGCATCACCAAACCCCTCTCTGGGTACCCCGGTTTCTTAGTAAAACTTACTTAAGTATACTCTGATATTTTTTAGGATTTCATTGTGACTAGGGTTGATTGTTTCAATATAAATTTACTAAAAATATAAAACTAAAAATATTAATACCAAGCCTTGCAGTGCTTCTGTATTTCCTCCAGAGTTCCTAGCATTATTAAAAGTCAGAGAAAACCTAGAAAATTTCAAAATATACAGGAAAAGTCAGAAAATTTACAAATATTTTCTAAAAAGTCGTAAAATATTGGGGAAAAAATGAAAAATGATATGAAATTCATCAAATAATCTTAGGGAAAAAATCCAAAATTCTTAAAAGTAGGATTCCAGAAACAAATTGCTTATTTTGAAAATAAGTTGCAAATTTCCCCGTGCCCGTTTCGTCAGAAAATTTTTGAGATTTCATCATGGAATATCAGGGAATTTTGAGATTTAGTCAAGGAAAGGCAGGGAATTTGGCAGTCAAGTTTTGCTTGGAACCCTGTCCTATAACTCCTATAAATTTAAAAGAGTTCCTATTTTTCATATATTTCCTATATTTTTTCAGTCCTACCTCCTCCTTTTTTCAAATTTCGACAAATGGTCTATGGAAAAAATCAAATTTGTCAATTGTTGGCAGAAGAAAAAGGCAATCTTGTTAAAAGATCGCATAATAAATGAAAATTTATCCAAAGAATTGTGAAAAAAAAAAAAAAAAAAAAAAAAAAACACTTTGTCTAAGCATCTCACAGAAAAATGGGATTTTCGTCAAAGGATTGTGGGTAAAATGTGGGATCAATAAAAAATGACAATTTTGTCAAATAATCGTGAAAAAAATGCATATTTCGTTAAAAAATCACTTTAAAAAATGATCTTTTCGTCAGAAGAAAAAAAAAAAAAAATCACAGGAAAAACAGAAATTTTGTCAAAGAAATGCGAAAATAAACTTTTTCTTTACAAAAGGATTGCTAAAATGCAAATTTTTACAATACTTTACCATATTACAATATTTTATACTATTAAAGTAAATTTTGACCCCTGTGATTTTTAGCAGTTTTTCGAGTACCACAAAATTTTTTTGACATTGGAAAATGAAATTTTGTTTCAAACTTATAACCTAATCCTTTTATATATTGTTAATCCCACTATTCCACACCTTGCTATTCTGAAAATCTACCTATTCCCAACAGAGTTCAGAAAAAGTACCACTTATTTGGCGCATTTATAATTTTATAAATATATAGCACCTATAGTCCAATCCATGTGTCTGCATATAGCAGCGCAAAAAGTACCCAACCGAATCATTTGAAATTTAAAATAGATAATTATTCGATAACTTTGCCTTCATTCCAAATTTTATGAAAATCGAATGTATAATTTAATTACAGAGACAATCAAAAGTATTCTGTTACGTTACAGCCAATGGGAAAAAATAGTTTCAAGTGATTTTAATAATGTTACACTTTGATGTCAATCTTTCTAATATCAGCCCTTACAATCTTGTTCCTTTTCTTTAAAAAATTAGTAATTGTGTCATAAGTTTTCGGGCTTGTTCAAGATTATACTTGAAAGCAGCTTTAAGTAAAGGGCAAAATTAGCACTAGCCACTGGCTGCATGGCCAGTACATGAGAAAAAGTGGCCGGTGAAAAATTGTCTATCAGTGGCCACCTTGTGGCCACTTTTTTACAAGGAGATAATACAATTTACTTATATTTCATCAGAGATTCTACTTTTTTAGGTTTCAATATATTTATATTATCATATTTATTTGGACTGTTCAGTTTAAGATTAAAACTTATAGAAATTTTACTGCTTAATATTTTTAAATAAAAAAAGTGACCACTAGTTTAAACAAAGTGGCCACTTGAAAAACTAGTCTTACTGGCCAGTGGCCAGTAACGAAATTTCCCAATTTTGCCCTATAGCTTTAAGCCAGAAAAACAAAGGTGCATATAATGTTTGTAAATATGATATTTTCACAAATATCCAATATTTTCAAACTAGTCCACTTAATGTGTATAATAAATATTTTCAACCATAATAAAAATTAGAAACTAAAATGTATTGCATTTTACATGAAGACTTCATCAAACATTATTCTAAAAATCCATTTTTCTTTTCCTTTTTTAATTTTTTTTCCCCTGAGCTAAATTGAAAAAAAAAAAAAATACATTGAAAACAAAGAATTTGCTTTATACACTTATATATAAAAACTGTTGGATTGAGTTTAAAATATAAAAAATATTTATAAAACAAAATAATTTTCTTCAATTCACCAGAAAAGATTATTTTCTAATAAAATTGTATATAATTGATTATTTAAATTAAACTGAATTATGTCCCACTTAATTGCTCTACATTAAAAATAAAATCTTCAAATTTAAAGTTTATAAAGGATTTTTTTTTTCATTACTTTAAAAGCACAGCCAATAACAGTTTAAAATTTTGTTTACACTGAAAATATAAAAAATGTCTTGCACAGTGTTATTTAGAAAACAATTATCAAATGTTAGAAAAATAGAAAATCTTGATATTTTGAAAATACAGTTGAGTGCTGATTATCTAGACTCTGATTAAATAGATCAATAAGGATCCTTCTTTTTTTCTCCTTCTTTAAAAATTTTGAAATAATGCTTCTTTAGGTTCTTCTTTTATAGTAGAATCTGTTGTCCCAAATCAATCTAAGTTCTACAATGCTAAACGAATATTAATCATAATGTTTTGTAAAATTGTTGAGGAATTGGTGTAAATAAATGTTTCTATGCACAAATATTTAGTATATGGCTGAATTGTATATGTTTAAGGTTTTGGGTTTACTTGAAGCTTTGATCTTCCACTTATCAGAACTCCTCAAATGGAATTGGATCCACACTTTGTACTGCGCTGGAACGTACTTTGGTACTTTGGAACGCTCAGGTTCTCGTTCTTTATCACATCAGCCTGTAACTTATAGTTGTGAATCCAAATTTTAAAACTGGTTTGGTTATGGATGATTGGCAAACATAATGTGTTAAATGCCTCTTTTTCCTTGATTGATTTTAAGGCACCAAAGATTAGTCCACATTTTCAGCTATCAAAAAAAATTTGGGTGATTTCATGAGCTTTACAGATAAACTGATTTCATTACTTTTCCATGCACATTTATAGATTGAAAATATTTGTCAATTTTTACTGTAACATTTTTTAGATAAAGCTCTATTTTTCTCTGGTTCCACCAATTATTCCTATGTAGTAAACATAATTAGGATGAGCGAAGCGAATCCTCTACTAGTCCACTCAAATTACAATTTGTCGTATGCTTTACAAAAAAACTATTCAATATTTTAACTTCAAATTAAACACAAAAATAAATTATGATCTGTAGATTTGCAGAATATAATTTTTTTTACAGTAAAACGTTAAAAAAATTATTATTTTAATTAATTTATTTTACATGCATTTCCAATACGGACGCATTTTAGCAAATAAATAAAAAATGAAACGCGTATATTTTCAGAAAAAAAAAGTTTAAATCATGGAGTAAATAATTATAGATAGAATCATGATTAATTTATTAAATAAAACATGTTTTCATTATCCCGCAAAATCGTTTGCACAGATGACACTTAAACATTTTAAAAGAATTGTATTATGGTTTTTTTTTTTTTTTTTTTTTTGTAAACTGGCAACAAAATAATTGTAAACAAATAAAATTAATTCTTAAATTTGTTATATAAATGAAAAATTAAAAGATCTGCGTGAAGTTGTTGGTTCAAGCTCTTTATAAATATTTTTGCGAAGGTCGTATTGTGGCTAAATAATATCGACTCATTAATCAGAAGGATTTATAGAAAAATAAGACTTTAATAAGTTCGCAAACACAACAATAATTATTCGTGAAAATGTCACTGCGAGAATGAGAGAGTGCTTCGTTAAAAGGTAATTCCATTAATTGAGTTGCCATTCGCAGAAAGTAAAAAGTTCTCCCACGCGGAGAGAATTACTGCAATTCTCATACGCTAACATGTATAAAAACGAAGAAATTAAAATAAAATGTTTTACAGTTAAAAATTCATAGTATCAACGAAAGCAGATTTCAAATGTTTTTTCCAGAAAATAGGATTTTGAAGAAGTAACTTTCTTCAAGCTTTCTTCAAATATATTATTCTAAAATAGCTATCAAAGATTATCGGATGTTGATTACAAAGATTGGAAACATGCATATTTCAAACAATTAAAAAACACCAGTGGCTACTTGAAATTGTAAAAACATCTTTAAAAGAGCTTTTAGTTGAAAATTAAAAAAAAAATTGTAAAAGTTTGCTTCGAAAATATCTTATTATGCCAGCTTTACATCATAAATAAAAAATTAAAATGCGCCAAAACATAAAATAACGTTTTTGTTTAATAAAGATGCAAAAATAATAATAATAAAAAAAATATTGTTACTTTCAAATATCTGTTTTATAAAATAATGCTTCGCGAATCCAAACAAAGCATGGCTTTTGCTAGTATGTATTATATTTTGCTATTTTTACCTATATGTTGTTGATGGTTTAATTCAGTCTTCTAAGATGAAACTATTTCTGTGCAATTATTGAAATTGTATCATATTCCAGGATAATGGAGAAATGATGATGGAAAGACGTCCAACATCTTCTCGTCTTGGAGACAGAGATTTTATGCGCCCTAGTGATGGATTTGGAAATGATTTTCGATCTGAACCTCCTTTTAATACTTATGGCTTGAATCCACAGTTTTTAAAATCTCTTGGTATTAATGGACCTTTGAATAACAAAGTTTTTATTTCTAATGTAAGTATTCTTAGATCATTTTAAAAATATGGATCAAATTACTATTTATTGAATATAATAAGGTTTAAACTTCCCCCCTCCCCTTGAAATATTCCAATTTTAGTTGGACTACAAAGTTACAGAAAAGAAACTAGAAGAAATATTTAAAATAGCAGGCAAATTGGTTAAAGTGGAATTAAATGTTGATAATGAAGGCAAAAGTAAAGGACATGGTACTGCAGAATATGAACATCCTCTAGAAGCAGTTCAAGCTATTTGTATCCTTTTTTCTTTGTTTTTCTATTTGTGTATTTTTTTCATTTAATAATATGTTTTAGAATTTAAAAAAAGAAACTTGTCACAAAATTTATTACAACCTATTATAGCATATTTTTATTGTAAGCATTACAATGAATGACCTTGAAATAGTGTATTTTTTAAGTAATTATAAATCAATTATATATCAATTAATATTTGATTAAGCAACAGATAAAATTAACAGTCAATGTAGGTTTTCATTCTTGGAGCCTTTGGCCTGTTTTGTGGAAAAAAGTTATTTTTCTGACTTTCATTAGTTTTGTGAAAAATAACATTTTGCAATGAAATTTGAAATCCAGTTATTTAAATCCGAACCATGAATTTTTTTTTTAACAAACTTCTTTAAATCTTTTTGCTGAAGTTTGTTTTTCATGACCTGGCTTTATTTATAAATAACATATTTTAAAAGTTTTTATGAAAAATTTATGAAGGGAGCCTATTTTATTAAAAATACTTTTGTGAAGTTACCTGTTTTATTAAGCTCATTTCTGTGAATAGGCCTATTTTATAAATTTATTTTTGTGAAGGGGCCCATTTTATTAAATTTATTTCTGTAAAGGGGCCTTTTTTATTAAATAGATTTTCGTGAAAAGCCCTAAATAGACCCAAAATTTTGCCTGGTTCAACTTCTGAATTTTTTTTTTTACTAGTAGTATCCTGTGGCCATTGCAAAACGTTCTTCTGCATTATTCTATTATATTAATTTAAAGAGCAACACAAAAGAAATTCAGAATGATTAGGGATTTTTAAAAAAAAGATAAAATGGTCCATTGCTGACTGCGTACATTTTTTTATTAGGATACTACTGTGTATTACTGCCAGTAGTTACATGCATCTAAATTCAGAGACAATTATTTTCTGAAACACTACACTTAAGAAAATTATTATATATTTATGGCACCGAAAACAAACAATTTTTTATACTTTTTGAAAAAAAAAAAAAAAAAAATCTATTAATTTGATTTTTTAAAGGAACTATGCCAATGTAAAACACATATTTTTTTGTACTATTTCTAACTATGGCATCTTAAACCAGGGCTGCCAGCTTTTAGCCAGGCCGGTTTAAACCGGCTGAGTTTTTCTGGTTTGAAAAGATTTGCAGCATGAAAATATCTTTAATAAACATAGAGAGTGTTGCTGAACCTATAGTAAAGGTTTATTTAAATGATATTGTCTATTTATGATGTTTTCTGGTATATCAATTATTAATTGGCTATAAAAATAAACTTCTGAACATAATTTTAAAGCAATTTCATAATATTTTAATTTAAATTTATAGAAAATAGCTATTAGTAAAGTAAATTAACATGTATAGTTGTAAAAAATAAATAATAAGGTATGCCTTGGGGAAAAAACAATAAAGGCCGGCTTTTTCCACTAAAAGCTGGCCGGCCTAGCCTTTTGTAGAAAAGGCCGGCTTTTTTGCAGCCCTGTCTTAAACTATATTTTCTGTATTTAGTGGCACTCAATGTGTTAATAACTTCAAATATAAAACTTTGTGTATTTTTATCCAGTAAAAACATAGATTCTGTTTTAATGTATGTAATAAAAATATAGCATAACAGCACTTACTGTTAAGTGAATCAAGTAAAAATTGACTGTTCAAGATATTTTTTTAATATTTATTTTACATTTTAAATTTAGTGAAATTCTATCTCATGAACCAGCGATATGACTGTTATGGTAATTGTGAAAAACACAGCATTATAGCATCTTCTGTTGAATAAACAAAGCCATTGCACTATCCTCATACAAATTTTCAGGTTTCTACATGCATTAGGTTCTGCTAACTATTGCCATACAGAGAAAGCGATCTTTTGTTCTATTAGTATAGATATAGAAGAAAGTTTAAAAAGTTGAAATTAGTCGTTTGACTGCATGTGGCAGGTTTAGTTTTGATATATGCATACATTAAACTCCCAATTATCTGCAAACGGATTATCCACTTTGTGCATATCCACAAGTCTAAATTTAAATTCTTGAAAAATGTCGCAAAAAAGAAAAAGAGTTGTATTAACAATTCAGAATAAATTAAAACTGATTTATCCAGTATTAGATCCAGGTTTCAAGCATGCAACTAATGAAGAAATTGTAGAATTATGCTGATGTTTTGATGTTTTTTTCCTTAATGATATTAAAGCTATGTTTAATGGACAAAGATTATATGCTAGGATAATGAATGTCCGTATGGTAAGTTTTTTCTTCCTCCCTCTTCTCATACAAAATTTTTTACAATTTATTGAATTGGCTCCTGTTTTTAGACAGCTAATTTTAGCATAATATGCGCATGCAATTATGCATAGGATTTGAAATGTTTAATTTTATTATAAAATCAAACTTCATGTTTTTAAATCTATCATAAATAGAATAAAAAGATATGAAAATGATCAGATCTCACCTAATTTGTCCTGATTTTTATTCTACACCATGTAGTTTCAAAATCTTTAATAAAATATATTTATTTGGGGAGAGAAAATATATTAATGTCTAACACAAATTAATTCGCTAAATTGGGCGCTTTAATGATAATTTCGGCTATCAATAATGTATTTTCTTCAACTCACAAAAATTGTATGTAATAATATATAGTAAATTTTTTTGTTAAAAATAGCTATTAAATCACAGAAAAATGTACAGTATAAAAATGCATATCCATTAACATAAAGTGCACAAACTGAAAAAAAAATATAAATAAAAAAGGGAAATAAATAAAAGTATGGTGATAAAAAACCCGTATACTAGAGGTCTGCATGGGCCCGGGCCGGCAGAATTGTTACTGTCTTAATTGAAAACATAATCACTATTAACAGTTATCAATTTAATGTGTCTATTGTCATTTAATGGTCTCATTTCGCAACACCTGCCGTATGAGGTATGTTTGGAAATGAAAAGGTACAGTTAAAGAGGGCAAAGAAGATGCATCGTTCTCTTTTAATAACATTGTTTTTTTTCATTTAGTAACCTCATTGTACATGCTTTTGTTTAATCATCACACCCAGGAAAAGGTTGGATTGAAACATCCATTTTTCAAATAAATTGTGGTTGGGCTGTTCTCTGGGATGGAGTTTCCGTCAAGTTCACACAGTGAGCATGTTAGCAATGGTAACCTAATTTAAATTTTAGCAGATAAATTTTTTATTGTTCTCAAGCAGGATAGAAATTGGGGAATAAAATGTAAGTATTAAATGACGACTACTGTAAAAAAATCTTAAGCGTCAAATGAAAATGTTTAGTTGCAGTCTCTAAAATTCATTTTATTATTACAGTAACATTGTATGTTACATTTTAGAAAAGCACAAATACTTGTTTTTATTTAAAGATCTTTGAAGTTTTTAATCGCTAAGATTATGATCAGTTTTATAGTTGCTTCAATTAGGGATGGGACGAATAGTGATTTGGCCGAATAGCCGAATACCGAATATTCGGCGGCCGAATACTAACATTTTATTTCCGATAAAGAAAATAACTTTTGATTATATATAATTTAAAATATAGGAGCTCATTAATCATTACTATCTTAAATGTGTTTTTAAGTGTATTTTTAAATTTGAAAAACTTATTTTAACACAAAAAAAGTTATGAAATTGCATTATATTCTTTTATCCCAATGTACATCAAATTGATTTTCAGTAAGTCAGGATGGTAAGATATTTTTATTAAAATATGAAGAATACATACATAATAATATTACATATTAAAGTCAGTAATTATGCAAATAATTACTTAAAAGTGAAAACAATAGAATAAAATAATTATTTTGTTCAATATTTAGAATTTATATTTAAATATTTATAAAACCATCAACATAAATAAGTTGTGTCATCTAATGAGCATCTAGTTTGACACCAGTTCTGTTTTCAGATGTACCGTTGTACTTGGAATAATGATATTTGATATGAAATCTTGAAAACGAATCTTTGTTTAATAAACCAAGTTAATGAATTTTTTCATTTCTTACTTTATAGAAAATAAGTTATGAATTTCATAAAAGCCTTTTCATATGTGCATGGAATTTGCAGGCATTAATAAATATTTTAATATTTTAGAATAAGGCAGTGTTTTTTTTTTTTTTTTTTTTTTTTTTTTTTTTTTTTTTTTTTTTGTATAAGTCTTTTTATATTTTGAGTTGTAATTTATCATTTTCTAATGAAGACATTTCACGTACAATTGAACCTCTAACTTGGGCAGCATTTTCTAAAATATCACTTACTTTTATAAGAAATACAGAAAATCTGTATATTTTTTTAGTATCTGAATAATTGTATATTTTGTAAATAAGAAGGAAAATGACTGCATGAATGTGCCAGAGAGAGGCAATTTGGATTAAAGAAAAAAAAATTGCAAGAAACAAAATTCTTTAAATCCAAAATTTATTTGGCAAGATTTCTTTCCCTATTCGGCGAGATTTTAGCAATATTCGGTGAGATATCTCTAAATATTCGGCCACAAGTATTCGGCCGAAGCATTCGGTCAACTAGCCTTCAATATTCAGCCAACCGAATATTCGGCAAAAGGGCCGAATGGGCCGAATACCGAATAGTGGCTGAATATTCGTCCCATCTCTAGCTTCAATGCAACTGTAAAACTTATCAAAGCTTTTCTAATTATTGCGATATTTAGAAATTAATAGAAAAGTGTACTTGGCCTGTAAAACAAAATTAAATCTTGGGAACATCTTGCAAAATAAATACAAACTTTTTTCCAGTATTGATAATTTAAGTTAAATTTAGTAAAAATAAAAATAAACATTGCATCTGCAGTTGACTCAAGCAGTGATTTTGTGTAGAATTTTGAAATTCAGATTTTCAGAAAAATTGCTTTACAGATAGAAAAGCTAGGAATTCTCCCTATTCACTAATTATGTGTTTTTTGCTATGCTTTAGCGAATTTGGCTTTTTATCACAATCCTATGCCAGAATTAGCTTTTTTTTTCTGAGATACTGTGACAGAAATTTGGCAAAATTAGCATTTTTTCCCATGATTCTTTGGTGAAATTTACATTTGACTGCTATTTTCGACGAAATTAGTGTTTTTTTCTATGATTTTCTGATGAAATTATTTTTTTTTTTTTTTTTTGGGGGGGGGGGGGGATTAAATTCACTTTTCTTTTTGCTATCTTTTGAGATTTCGTTTGTTTGTGATCCTTTGAGGGATTTGCAATTTTTTTCTGCTTTCCTTTGACAAAATTGCTGATTTTTTTTCTGCAAAAAATTAACAAAATTGTTTTTTGTAACCATGTGTCAAAATTCTTGTAATTTTTTTGTGTTTGAATTTTTGGACTGATGACCAATTTTTTTCTTAAATTTCTAGAACCAAATATGCAAATAATATGTATTTTTAAAAGCTAGGCATCAAATTTGACAATTAAGAATAACTCTGTAGTCATCAAAAGCAATTATTTAGTTGCATTTGATGACTAATGACTGCTAATTTCAAACACTGTTCTCAAGTTTTCAAGCTTCTGGGACACCTCCGTGCTTCTTTGTTCACAACAATCTCTGAGAATGAGATCTGAAAACTGAATGAGCTTCATAATATGAAATATTAGTTTGCTGTAATCTATTCATGTCAGAAAGAGAAAGGTTCATTATTAGTTTCATATCCTTTGTTTTCTAAGATTTGTAAGATATCAGTAGTGTATTGTTGCCATTGGTATTTGTACTTTCTTATTCATATATCAACAAGATTTTTGTTATCAGATCAATGCGTCCAATAAATAGGATCTGGGGGTATTCTTGATTTCATCAACTATGATTTGATGTTTTCATGTACATTACTTTGCTCGCTGAGTTAGCTCTAACGTTCAACGTGGTTCTGTGTTCCATTGCAATTATTTTAGTTTCTCTTATTTTGTATTCAGCTGCAATATATATATATTTATTTTTTTTTAATTTTATTTTAATGTAAAAAAGGCATTTATTGCATTACATTGACTCAGTGACACAATGTGAACATAGATTGACAAAATTCTGTGATGCTTGGATAGATCAGATTGATGGACATGGAATAAAAAAATAAATTAAGTACTTGGACTTTAAATGAGGAAGAGAAGATGTACCATTTCAATATTTTGTGGATAATTCACCTGGTTATTTAATTATTTCAATGATGGGGAGATGGAATACAAAATTTATTTTCTGAAATGTTTGCAGATTCCTTTTACCACAAGGTACACAGTTAAGTTCAAAGAAAGTATCACATGCCACATGTCATGACCTTGGCTAATACGTTTTAAATTAGTGGTGATTTCAAGCAAGAATCCCATTTTTTGCACCAATATTTAAGAAGAATAATTACAAAATTAATTTTATATTTGTTTTTTAATATTGTATCTTCATTTAATATTGTTAATTAGTGAAAAATTATAAACTAACATGGGTTATATGCTAAAAAACTGTATGTCCTATATATTTTTTTAAAATGTGATATATTTTATGAATTGATCACTTCTACCCCTGCTTCAGCTTAATTTCCAACAATAGCTAAAAACTTTACATAACTTGATTTCATTATTACCCTCTTTTATAAATCAATCTTACAATGAATGTACATTTATTTCCCATTTTCTCATATTAAAGCTTGCTTTTTCTAAAATAAACTCTGTTTGTAAAGTCTATGTTAAATCTGGATCTTCTAAGTTATGAATTGGACCATCTTCATACAATTTACTTAATTCGAGCAGAGTTTCTCCCGTATATTTTCAGAAGGGTGCTGCTCCCTGCCTGTCCTTTGGTTTGAAATAGCATCCTTCTTGACCCCTCATCCAAAAAATTTGCACTTTACTTGTCACTCAGTAAAAAAAAAAAAAAAAAAAAAAAAAAAAAAAAAAAAGGCCTTTTATCTTTTCTGCATTAAACAATACTGGTTTAAAAATTGTGTCCTGACTTTATAATAGTAAAAGAAAAAAAGAATGTCTTTAACAATGAAAAAAGTACGAGAATCTGAAAAATGACTTTATGAATATGAAAAATTTTGCCTTTTTTTTTCACTGGCCCTCTGTAAAAGCATGAATGAAAAAAAAATTTCTTAATATATACAATATATATATATATATAAATTATATGCAGTTGGAGAAAATGAACTAAAAATATGACTCCATGAATGTTTTGTGTAATGATTTGAACTGGTAAAAATATAAACTTTTTTTAGGACAAATTTGCTGATGATGGTGATTCTATCCCTTCAAAATTACCAAGTAAGTAAATTTTTCATGTTTATTTTTATTGTTATTTCTTCTAGTTAACAAATTGTGTCTGCAAATTTCCTTTGGGGGGGGGGGGGAACTTAAAGTAATTAGAGAAATATTTCTCTTTAAAAGAATAATAATAAACAATTGCAGCCATTATTTTAGGGGCATTTTTAACTTTCTGACAGTCTTGCAAAAGAGCAATTTTGTAATGTTGTTTTCTCTACATTTTGTTTTAAATTTGGAGGAAAGATACTTTCAACTTTCATTATTATGTAAAAAAACTTAATCAGGAATATTAATCTAATCCTTAAGAATATTAAACTTGTTCAGTATATTAAAAATGTATAAAATCAATAAAATTACATTGCTTTAGCAGCTGTCCATAAATGATATCAGATTTTTTTTAAGTATGCAGTTTTATTGATTATTTGCATCAAGAAACCTTAATTTTCTTTATCAATTATCTTAAAGAGTGAACTGAAACTTATTTTAACTGAATTCATCGAACATTTTTATATTTCAATCCATAATTCAGTTTTATTTTGAATCTGTTAGAAAATTTTCACGTTGACGTGATTACTTACTTCAGTTTGTTCTACTCCTTTCTCTTAAATATGATACAATGGAGTAAAGTATTGTTGTAGAACAGAGCACCTTTGGCTGCATTGCAGGAACACATCATGTGTCACATAGTGGAGAAGAGGAAGAAAGATAGAAAACAGAATGTGAAAAAGAATGAGTCGTCTTTTTTCCAAACTCTAGCTATTTTTCCCATTTTATCTTTTCTGGGTCGAATTTCTGAACTCTTCGCTTTGTTGTTTTTAAGAAACCTTATAGCCTAGCCATTGTCATGTTTGCATGATCTGAGGATCATACAGGTGTTGTGTCGATCCCCAAATTAAGATGGGCAAACACTAACACATGGTAGAATATAATGCATTCTACCGAACTTAAACATAAAAGCTAATTAATTAAAACTTCAATGAAAAACATTCAAAAAATAGGATTGTATAGTATTATTAAGTGCATCATCTGAAACTCAAAAAGTAACATAAAAATGAATATGCTGCTGTGGAATAAAAATAATAAACGACTTACGTCATGAATTAAATTATAATTTCCATTTTATTTAATGTTAATCTCAAATTAATTGATCATTAATGAAAACAAAGTAATTCTAATTATTAACTCATAATAACAAAATACAATTGTTTATGACCCCGAGAAAAATAAAACAAAATATATAGGTATTTTATAAATTTTACATCTTAATATTTGAAACAACATCAAGGCCTTGAAAATGAACACTCCAATTAGGAAGATAACGGTGCTCTCTTGTAGAATCGGACATTCTCTTAAAAGTTACTTTCCTCGATCTTTGGCTATTCTTCGTTCATCTCCCTTCCTTGCAGCTCACATACTCTTTGTCGATATACCACGCTGCTCTTGGCGTCTCGTGCTGACCGACGATCCTCACTCCACACCACCGTTTGCCGAAACCAAAAATCCTCCGTCTGATCAGTGTGTTTGCCTTTTTATGCTTGTGCCAAATCACTCCATTTCCGTTACGTAGACAAAAGAATCCGTTTGATTGCCGGCATGTATTGTTAATTATTTGGGTTGTTCAGCAAAGTTTCTCATTTATTTAATTAATTGAACAACATTTACATTGTACAATTTTTTTTTCTTTTTTTTTATTATCAATTTTTATGAAAAGAAAACAAAATTATCCGTCAAAACATCGAACACCTGCCGTGTATGAATACATTACTCGATGTCTGGACCACGTGTATCTCAAAATATTAAAATATAAAATATCTTTGTATATTTTCAAATTACCAATTACTACAAACCTCCAAAACAATCTTTTTTTTTTTTTTTTTTAGATTATTATTTAAAATCTGAATTTCACATACATTATATTAAATATCTTCCGAGGAATGATTGTTCTACCGGCCGCCGCCATGCCAACGTAACAAAACATCCTCAAAAGTTATTAGACATTAAAAATATTCACCAGATATAATATGGAGTAATTTGTAAATTGTTTGATAATAAGAGATATAACCTATGAGCAAGTAAAAAAACTAATTATTTAAATAAAACAACCTATTATTATTGTTTTTATTTATTTAATATTATTTTTTTTCTATTATTTTAGACCCAAAATAATCAACATAACACAAGTATTAGTATTTAAGCACATGTTTGCAATTTTCAGTTTTCTTATGCCTTATTTTTGTTTATTTATTTATTTTGAAAAATTAATTTCAATAAGATAAATTATGTTTCACAGTTTCTTTTATTTTTCATTAAAGTAGAATTTACACGTAATATTTTATGTAGATTTTATTTTATTTGGGCAAAAAATATGTCCCCCCTCAAAAAAAAAAAAAAAAATTATAGTTTTTGTTGCATATGTATATATTTACCCGAGATATTTGTAAAATTCAGTTCTATCAGTTAACCTTTTTTTTTCACCATTTGTTATGTACGGTGCCTTAAAAATACCTATATATTGCAGTGAAATCTAGAGCTTAGTGAACGTATTAATATGATCTTATCAGTGAGAGGGTTATACAGAATGAACACAGCCTTTTTAGTTTTTAATTGCGTTTTGAGGTAAAAAACAATAAAAACTAAGTTAGTCAAGAAAGTATTAGTAGAATTAAAAAAACTATTGCTACATATTAACTTTCTGCAAAGTGAAACCGGCAAAGTTTAAGGTCTTCAGTAAAACTTATTTTTGTGACTGTTATATGTAGAGATGTAAATTTTCTGGAAAAATATAAGTGTCGGAAAAAAACTGGTTTTTTACCGTTTTTTTTTTTTTTTTTTTTTTTTTTTTTCAGGAAAAAAACAGAAAAATTGATTTTTCATGACTGTTTCTCCCAAATAAATTATATTTTCTTAGAGAATATTAAATAATAAACATTTTTTCCCATTTATATGTATTAAATGAAAATTATTTTCACTTTATATTACAAAATAAAAAGAAAGTAGCAAAGCCTGCTTTTAAAAGTTTAGTTTTTTTTTTTTTTTTTTTTCCCCACAGCATAAGAATTTTTATTAAATGCTATTGTTTGTTATATCATATCGCTGTTGAAATGATTTTTCAGTTACATGTTTAACTACCAATTGACCTAATGAAAAAACCTGAGCCAATATGCCTGCAGTTTGGAATGAAATAAATTATGCATTCCATTTACATAGGTATAGTTTTTAAGTAAATGATACTAGTTTAAAGAAATCATGGCAGTTTTGTCATTATTATGAATATCAGTATTCAAAAATTCCATTTGTTTCAAAAATTCCATTTGTTTCAAAAATGTATATTTTACATTATTACTTTTTTTTCTTAGAATTATAATTTTATTTCCTTTATAAAATATGTTTAGATTTGGTATAGCTTTCCAATCTCAACTCAAAAAAGTTTTGATTTAGTTTTATAATCTAAATTCAAACAAAACTAAGTTTTACTCAGGTCTGCAACTAAAAAATAGCATAGGATTTATTGACTGTTAGATTTTTACTCACTGAAACCAGAATTAAGTTTAATTAAATATATTTTTTTTCTTTTTACCCTGAAATCTGGTATTCTATTCTTGAGTAAGAAACCATATTCAATAATGTTTCCACATGGTAATTTTATATTTCTAAGAGTGGAACTCAAAAGTTATGAAAACAGAACACTACAAATAGAAAATGCTCACTATTTGAGGAATTAACAAAAGCAGTTACATACAGAGATAAACTTCTACTGTGCTTTAGAAAACTACAAAAATTCAAAGTTTAATCAAGACGGAAAGTATAATTTGGAACATAATAGTTACTTGTAATAAAATATGGGGTTTTTTTCATCGCAGTTGTACTTTTCTAATGCAAACTGTCCATGTTTTTGCAACATTACTGTACCTTATGGAGGTAAAATGGAGGTCAATTTTAGATTCAACACCTTGAAAAAAACATTTAATTAATCAGTTATAATGAAATCTTCAAAAATGCAGCTAGTGCCACCTATAGGGGATTTACACAAAAAACTAAACAACATTAATATATATCAGAAACTGTAGTTTGATTTTTTTTAAAATCGTCCTTGAGGTAAAGCTATTGCGATAATCATAAATAATGCAGCATAGCAGTGTCATCTGTTGAGCAATTTACACCAAACAGTAATGAGCACGAAGTTATGTCAAAGATTAACTTAATCTGAAATTTTATAAAAATACATACATTAGTTTGAGATAAAACTATTGTGGAAATTATGAATAATGCAGCATAGCAGCGCCATAGGTTTGGCGATATATACTAATAACTAAACATCTCGAGTTTATATCAAGGTGTAACTGAATCTAAAATTTTGTGAAATTATGTGCATCAGTTCTTGAGATAGAGTGCCCATAAAATTTGACACATACAGACTCACAGAATGACAGATATTTTCCAAAAACCATCAAAACGTGTTCAGGACCTTCTAAAAGTTTTAAATACACCAAAAACTGGAAGACAAATTTTTTATAAATTCAATACTTACTTCTTGAAAAGATAGATTAAAGTAATAAATGCATACTTCAAAATTTTATGTTGAATTTTTAATTTTATCGTTTCCATTAATCGGCATATTATTGCAATAATTTTACACATGAATTAATTTTTAAAAAGAGAAGTTGCATTTAATTACATATCTAGATTTTTTTATGTAATCAAGTTTTTGTGAAATTGCGAACTTTTTGTATATACTTGTACAAAATATATTCAGAATTTTTGAATAAGAAATTATTACAAAATTTAGGTTCCTATTTAGACATTTTTAATAAGGTTTTTTACATACATATATGCAACTTAATAAAATTCAACTGCTGTATGGCATGAGATTTTTTTTTCTTCAAGCACTGCACTTGTGAAAGATTCAATTTGTTGATTAAACCTTTTCTGAAAAGTCTATTTTCAAGAGAAATTTTGCAAAGGGTTTTGTGTTTCAAACAAGAAAAAAATGTGAAGAATCCTTTCAAGTCTTCTCAAACAAATTTCTGCTCAGAGATCAGATTACCCACATTGAAATTTTCATGTGAGACACTCAGCATTAAAATAAAAAAAAATAAAAAGTATGAGAATGTAGCTATTACAAAATTTTCACTCTATTATTTCATAAATGAAATTTCAATTTTTCCACTTCGGAAAAATTGAAAAATAAGCCTTCGGAAAAAAACCAAAAAAAAACTGTTTTTTTTTTTTTTTCAATTTTTCTGTTTTTTTTCCTGAGCATTCCCATCTCTAGTTATATGTAAGTACTTTATAAAAACATTGATTATTTAAAAATTATCATTACTTTTTTTTTTTTTCCAAAAGGGGTTTGTAAATTATATAGCGGATACAATTTATGAAAATACAGTATTTTCTTGTCATTTAATTATTTTATTATTTGAAATACTAGAGGTGGATTGCGAAAGAATTAGAAGGATTAGACTATGAATTTCAAGGATTGAAATTATTTATTACTGTGAGTTTTTGTTGTGATAGTCTTTTGTAACTTTCATTTGTATAACATGTACAATGAATGCACTTATAACTTTTTGAAAAATAATTTCCAAACATTGTTAAATCCACTGAAATTGTTAACTCTTTAAAACAATAATAAATTTATATTTATTAAAAAATTATGTTTTGTTTGAATATTCTTTAATATGTATACATAGTACACACATACACACAGTGGTGGTTTATATTATATTTTAAAATAGACTTACCAATGTTGTTTATTGTATACTTATTCTGGTATTTTCTTCTAATAATAATAAATCAAAATGAAATAGATCTGGTATTTTCTTGTACAGATATACAATAATTTGTTCTCTAGTAATTATAATATAAATGTTTTAGGTGGACTTCATGGAATTGGTAAAGGCTTAGGAATCAATGGACAACCAATGCAATTTCATAGTAAGTTTTCTGTCCCTTTTTATTTTGAAAACTTTTAAATAATACATTTTAGAATAAAATTTTGTGTGTCGCCCCCCCCCCTCCTTTTTTTTTACTATGATTATTAAATAAATGATTAACATATTTAACTTAAAACTAAAGCAAACTATATAATTATTCTATTTCTCAGTATTAATCTTTGTCACACAATTACTGTTGTTCTCTCTGTACATTTTTATGAAAGATTTTAATGCAAAAAAGGAGATAAAAATATAATTATACTAAACAATCAAAATATGTTATGTATGGCTGGTGATTGACAATTGGTTCTTATTTTATAATGTTCTTTTTACTAGCACTGTTTATGCAGCTTTAAATGCATAATGTTTTTAAATCTAGTGTTTATCCCAGTCTTGTTGTGTGAGAAGTGCGTTAAAATTTTATTTTTGTACTTTTATATTTTTTCTCTCCAGAAACAGCAACTGGAATTACTCCAAATGGAAGTTTTGGATTTGGAATGGGGATGGGTAAGTTATGTTTTTCATAACTTGTGTGCTATTGGGTGAATTTTGAATGGCTTTTTAATCTCATAGGTTGTAATTAATAACAACAAAAACTTTTATGTAAGGAAAATTTTATGGATTCTTTTACTGATAAATGGAGTACATTAAAAATTTCAAAGCTTAAAACATTTTAATTAAAAAAATTCTTTCATGAATTTCTAGTATTATTAAAAAGATGGATTATTATAAAAGTTTTTGTTTTGTAAATTTATATACCATATTTACTCATGTATAGGGCGCACCCCTACTTTACAAGAAAAAATGACGATTTCATAAAATCTCATGTGTAATATGCACCATAAATTTGATGAAGAATGACCAAATGAATTTCAGTTTAAAAAAAAAGGCCAAACAAGCATTACACCAGACCAGAAAACAAGATGAAAATGCATTTTTAGACTTTGGGTTGTTGATTATTTTGATAATTGATCGGTTCTGAAGCCAGAACCGTTCTAAAATTATATAAAACTAAAGCAGAGATAGAAAAAAATTAAAATTGGTAACCTGAAATAAATATTGGCAATCTGTGGTAGCGTCATAAAGTCAGTAAAGAAGCATTTAATTAAAAGATAATCTAACGTTTATTTTCAAGAAAAACATATTCAAAATAAAAATTATGTATATATAAAATAATAAACAATGATAAACTATATCTGGTAAAATCAACCAAAAAAATGTAATTTCTGAAATTATATTATCTATAAAATTAAAGTCATACTTTAACACAATAAAAATACTTAATTAATTAAACAGCATGACGTAAGGTAAAGAAAAATGACCGGTACAGGTTGCAAAAATAAACTACTCATTATAGCATAACTGGAAGAAAACAGGCTTGTCAATTCAGGTGAAGACGAAAAAATAATGTCCGGAAAATGTTCAAAGGAAGTAAAAAAACCTTGGATGTTAAAACAATTCATGACAACAAAATATTCATCACGATATTTCCCCTATCGATTAACAGGATTCATTTCATAAGACAACACCATCTTTTTTCACTAAAATAAACTACAAACTAAACTTTCATAACTAACATTTAAGACAACTAACGGCATTTGCCAGCCTAAACATTGTCAGACCACCGGCAGTCAAAACAAACCAACTGCTTTAAATACCCCTCTCTATTCTAGACATCGCCAGAGAGCAACGCCCCCTTTGCGTCTGCCGAAGTTGAGCGAATGCGATCCTGTCTTGCGATATGGAGATACGGCTACTCGTAAGTTGCGATTTGCGAAGATCGCAAATTGCGATCAGACAAAGGAAAACGATCATGAACGCACATGTAAGTGTTTAAATCAAAAATAAACAAATAAGTAACCGACTAAGAAATAGAATATGCCATGGAATAAGGAAAAACAAAATAAAGGGATTGGAAATAAGATAAAGATAAGACAAGATTGGAATAAAATAAAACTCAGTAAGTCATGCTATATTATTCTATTACAATATGTATATATGCTTGTAGAGTGTTAAGGGTATGAGTATGGCTGACAATCGCCCCCCCCCCCCTTTAACACTCATACTCAAAAGAAACTAATTACCAAGTATTACCAAATAATATAAATAATATCAAAGGTCACAGAGCTATTCCATCTCAATTCAGGCAGACAGTACTGATATGCGTCAAGTCACCATCACAGATTTTTTTCAAAAAAATTCAGTAGTTAGAACTAAGTGATTTATAAAATTTCCTAAAAGGATTTTTCCCTAAAATTTTTTTTTCTCTGATTACAGCACTTTAAAATTTATGATAAAATTGGCAGTTTTCAGAAAAACTGAAAAACGCTTCATTTTGAAATGTACACAATACCAAACATATTCAACATATTCAGTCAATTTATTTTTTATAAACAGTTATTAAACTGAATTTTACTTTGGCATAGTTTTAAAGAATATAGTGACATTTTTACTTAATTAAAAAAATTAGATTTTAAGTATAAAAAATATAATTATTAGTGAATTTAAGATTTTTTTTCAGAATGAAAAAAAATATTTTAAAGCTAAACATTGATGGCAATCTAAAGACCTTTAATGGGAGTTTTACAGCAAATTTTATTTTAACTCTAAGGTGCTTACAACTTCTGTAATTCAATTTTAAATTTTGCAAAATTTTGTAAAATCACTACTTTTGAAATGCAATTTCTCAAAAACACCATTTTTTAAAAATCTGATAATATGCTCAATTCATACCTTATTAGTCTCTAATAAATACCTTACAAGCAAATCGTGTGTTTTTGCTTAGAAAATTTTATATGATTTCTTGAAAATAACATGTTGTGTGTATTTTTCAACAGACCACAAAGGCAAGTTCTTCCTTATTTAACCGAACTTGTAATGTAATTAATATTTCAAACTAAAAAATACATCACTAGTACATAATTATTACTGTTAAATTATAGCTAATCATTTGCTTAAATTTAAAATTGCGTAAAATACAGCCAATAATAAAATTAGTATTGATGATATGTTATTTCATTCCATACTCATGAATGTGTTAAATCCATCTACAGTGTGTAAAATTTTTTTTATATAGTATGGATATAATATATTAATGTGCAAATACATACATAACAGAAGAATTAGGTAGTGAAGGTTTCTTAAATTAACTTCAACTCCTTATCGTTGAAGGTATGAAGTCGCTCAGATTGTCCTATTGTAACTGATTTTTCTGTTTCTAGAAGCACATTTTCCAATGGTTGCACATTCATATTTTTTCTTTCCAGATTCTTTTGGCCACTGGAATGCTTTATCTAAGGACCATGTTGGGTACATGAATGATACTTTAATGTCATTTAGTTCTTGTGATTGATATACCATTGATTTGTCCTATCCACCAATTATTTTCATAAATGCATCCAATGACATCACCGATTTGGAAACTATGTATTGAATATTGTCTTTTCATTTGGCTGAAGGTTTCAACTTTTGTCAATTCATTTTTACTTGCTCGTTCCATATAATTTTCATTATTTACAATCACCCTATAATGTTTATATCTAATACCAACAATAGATTTTGCATTAGCATATTCTTTCTCATTATTAGTTCTATAGGATTGAGTAATATTTTTGTCTGGATGGACTAGAATGTTATTTTTTAGCAGAGAAGATAGTTCAGCAACAAATGAGACAGAATTTTGGATAGCTTTTATTGGATCCTTTTGGAGATTAAATTTTGTTGCATAGTGCTTGTCTCAGCATCACATGCACTTTTAACATGGCCAGTACCTGAAAATATCCTCTACTTTAGTACAATTTTATTTTTGTGCAATTCATAAAACTGATACTTGTTTTTAAAATGTGCTCCAGCTCCATCTGATATATACACAGGTGATTCCAGTGTTTGTAATTGGTACAACTTAAATAATTCTTTTTTTTACTTTTTCTATGTCACAAACAGCATGAGCTGTATCATGAGTTAATCATCAGAAACTATGATAAAACTCTTTATTTCTTCTCTAAAGTATGCTGTGCAGGTAACTAACGATATCTGAGTATTCTGCCAGTGGTAGCTTTGTACTTCATTTGGCAGTATTAGTGAGTAATTTTCAGCAAAGTCAAAATGCATCACAAGCGCAGATTTTTTTTAAGGGGTTTGGCTTATTTAATTTTATGAATAGGAATTTTTGAAGATTAGCTTATATTTATCTGCCATAATAATGTGCATATTATTATTTTTTTATTAAAAAATATTATTATAAATACAGAGAAATAAGAAAAAGCTTGATCTTCTGGTTTTCTGAGAAAAAAAACTAATTGGGAAAAAAACTAAACTTGAAAAAAAATCTAATTCAGTTGTAATGTATGTATTTGCATTTTAATATATTATATCCATACTATATAACAAAATATTTAACACACTGTAGATGAATTTAGCACATTTATGAGTATGGAATGAAATGACATATGATCAATACTAATTTTATTATTGGCTGTATTTTACGCAATTTTAAATTTAAGCAAATGATTAGCTATAATTTAACAGTAATAATTATGTACTAGTGATGTATTTTTTAGTTTGAAATATTAATTACATTACAAGTTCGGTTAAATAAGGAAGAACTTGCCTTTGTGGTCTGTTGAAAAATACACACAACATGTTATTTTCAAAAAATCATATAAAATATTCTAAGCAAAAACACACGATTTGCTTGTAAGGTATTTATTAGAGACTAATAAGGTATGAATTGAGCATATTATCAGATTTTTAAAAAATGGTGTTTTTGAGAAATTGCATTTCAAAAGTAGTGATTTTACAAAATTTTGCATAATTTAAAATTGAATTACAAAAGTTGTAAGCACCTTAGAGTTAAAATAAAATTTGCTGTAAAACTCCCATTAAAGGTCTTTGGATTGCCATCAATGTTTAGCTTTAAAATATTTTTTTTCATTCTGAAAAAAAATCTTAAATTCACTAATAATGATATATTTTGTACTTAAAATCTAATTTTTTTAATTAAGTAAAAATGCCACTATATTTTTTAAAACTATGCCAAAGTAAAATTCAGTTTAATAACTGTTTATAAAAAATAAATTGACTGAATATGTTGAATATGTTTGGTATTGTGTTCATTTCAAAATGAAGCGTTTTTCAGTTTTTCTGAAAACTGCCAATTTTATCATGAACTTTAAAGTGCTGTAATCAGAGAAATAAATTTTTTAGGGAAAAATCCTTTTAGGAAATTTTATAAATCACTTAGTTCTAACTACTGAATTTTTTTGAAAAAAATCTGTGATGGTGATTTGACATGCCCTGCCTGAGCTGAGATGGATTTGCTCCATATTGAACAACATAAGATATCAGTATATCTACTATCATACTTTGACAGTTACTATTAAAGAATAACTCAACATTATCGTGCATAAATGCAACAATTCACAATATCTTATAACAAGGTTAATTTAAAAAATGAACAACTTTTTAACAATGTTAATAACCACACAATATGAATAACAATTTAATAACTATATAACAACAAAAATAACAATAACAATTTTCATAGCACAAGAGTCTTTAGTTACCATAGTAACTTAAAAATTTGAAAGTCTTTCAGGTACACAAACATTTCAAAAAAAGTTCATGAAAATTTGTTACCATTTTACCTCGTCACATGCAAGTGACTACGATTACCAGTACATACCACAACATTCTTTAGTATGTCGATTTTCTTGATCTTGGCCTTGACAATACATGATTATATTTACATACATTTGCATAATTACACTCGAGTAAATGATAACCATACAACAGATTCATAAACATTACGAATATGAAGAATAGCAAAACATGAATTACAATGCAAAAACACTTTGATAATGTATGGGAAATTCATGATATGCAAAAGAGACACATTCAATGATAATAACACTAATGATCATGATAATGACTGATTATGATAATGATAGGGACGGTGAGCGCTCACATAAAAACAAACAACAACAACAACATGCATGCTTAAGCTTTTGAAATAATACACATTTGCAAATGTTTTTAACAACAGATTTAAAATGTGAAAAACACTTGTTATGCAATTTCTTAAAAGTAAAACAACCCTTTTTCATATTTATATATGCAAAAAAAAATTACAGCTCAATTTTCAACACCACGGACGGGACCTATGTGACATTTCCATTTTTCAAAAAATAGGGACTTACAAACTTAAAAGAAACGATGCCCACGACAGGCCTTCCTGTGATCAGAACACTCAAGAAGGCCACTACCCCTTGCAGGCCACTCTGGCTATTTACAATTGCACCCCTGCGAGCCGCTTCCTGGGGCTGCTCGGACCCCGGAGGATGAACTATCCTGAGGTCTGATCACATTCCAGCGGGAGTTAAATTGTCCGCGATGTTGGAAATGAGGGTATTGAAAAAACTTATGTATGACACTAGAACATATGCATATGAGACAAAAATATGAAATAACAGGAAAAACAAGTGTATAATCACATATTCAAACATTATATATAAAAAAAAAATACTGAAATATACAAAATTTCAGATTTGAAAAAAGAAACGTGTTAAACTTCATGGTTTAACATAAAAGATTAAACAAGCATCTTAATGCTTGACACAAGTTCAGAGGAGGGGGAGTTTTTTTTTCTTATACTTTTTACGTTTAAATAATACTTATTTAAAACATTATATAATTACTTATAACTAAAGATCACTTCAATGAACCTTTTGAGATCAAACTTCGTTAAGGGTTTTGTAAAGATGTCTGAGAGATTAGCTTTACTAGTTACGTGTTTTACATTAAATATCTCTTGGTTTAAAAGGTCTCTAACAAAAAATAATTTAACTTCAATGTGTTTTGTTCTATAGTTTTCTATGGGAGACTTAAGGAAAACAATGGAGGCCATATTGTCTACTAACAAGGTTGGCTTAGTTTGTGGGCCTGTAAAAATGTGTTTGTCATAACATTCAGTTATGATTCTACTGAACCAAAGAAGCTCTTTAGTTGCTTCTGTTAAAGCCACAAACTCTGATTCCATGGTAGACAAGCAGACAGATTTTTGTTTGAAAGCCCTCCACATGATAGGAGATTTGTCTAGCATTAGAAGTTGTCCCCCCGTTGTCGTCCTGTCATCGCGATTGGCGGCGAAATCAGCATCATTGTATGTTATTAGATTTATATGATGACAAGGTAGCCTCAGTTTGTAGTGTTTGGTGCTTTGTACATATCCTAGTAATTTTAAGAGACCATTCCAGTGGATGATACCAGGATTACTCTGGAATTGACTGAAGATGTTTACAGCATAGGATATGTCAGGGCGAGTCCTGCTTGTAAGAAAAGATAAGCATCCCAAAACACTTCTGTATGGATATTTTGACATCTCCTGGGTTTCAGTATCTGTTTGAGGGCACTGTGCTTTGGAGTACACTACTCCTTTACTTATGGGAAGTGAAGTGATGGGAAAGTTAAATTCCTTAAACCGTGCACAGATATCATCAATATATTGCATTTGATGAATTGACACTACACCTTCCCTATCCTCCTCAAACTCAACCCCAAGAAGTCTACGTGTTTTCCCCAGGATTTTGATGTCAAAATGTTCAGCTAGTAATTTTAAAATTTCATTTATGTGTTTCTGATGGTTACTTAAAACAACAAAGTCATCAATGTATAATAATAAAACAACGTAATTAGAAAATGTATAAATGCAATTACACCAATCCAATTTGTTAAAACCAAGAGAAATTAAAATTTTATGTAACTCATAAAACCACACCTGGCCACTCTGATGGAGGCCATACAATGCCCTCTGGAGTTTACAGACCAAATGCTCTTTCCCTTTTATTTCAAAACCTGGAGGCTGTTTCATGTAAATGTTATCTGAAAGAGGGGCGTACAGATAGGCTCCTTTCACATCGCATTGCGTGTGAATCCATCCGAGACATGAGACTAGGGCGGCAAAGAAAAAGCGGATTAGACTAAAATTTACAACTGGTGAAAATGTCTCGTCATAAGTTTCACCCCTGACCTGTTTGTAGCCTTGGGCTACTAGTCTCGCTTTGTATCTTGCCACATGCCCTTTATCGTCTCGTTTGATGGTGAAGACCCATCTGCAGCCTAGAGGTTCAGTGTTGGGTGGTAGTGATGTTAGTTCCCATACGTGTTTTTCTTTATTACATCCATTTCCTCCTGCATTGCCTGTCTCCAGAGTTCCCACTGAGGGGATTTTAAGGCTTGCTTATATGTGTTTGGGATGGAGTCTTCTAGTCATATATTGGTTTTACGTGTTTCTGATAAAGATGAATGTGGAGGTGTGTAACTAGGACTTGAACTAGCACTGGAAGTAGATCTTACAATACCCTGATATTTATTTTCCTCTTTGAAACTGAACATGGTTGGATCAAATTTGATACCATTAGACTGACAGTATTCCCGCACTTCTCTGAGTGATCTTAAACGTTGCGTTTCACCCATCTCATAATAATAGATGTTGGTTCTCGACTTATCAGGCCTAGTTATGGCCTTACGGAACCATACAGCATCCCTCAGCGTTCTCGAGAATTCCTCGCCCTCCTCGTCACTTTCATCCTCAGATGAGTGAACGGAGGCGGGTTCAATGGATTCTGAGGTGCCTGGCTTAGTTGATGGAGATGGTGATCTTTCTAAAGGAAATCTGTCAGGTTGAAGGTCGGTCAAAGGGTCAATTTCTGGTTGTTCTGAACTTAAAATATATGTGGGTCCCAGATCGCTTCCGTTGTGTTGCTCTGAAGTAGTAAAAGGGTTTGTACCTATTGAATAACTTGGGCCTTGCTCGCTATGTCTATGAACATTTCTTGGTACAGATTCATCCCCAAATCTAACATTTATGGTTTCTATTATTTTATTTGTATCGGGGATCCATACCCTGTAACCTTTGGTTGACATCGCGTAACCCACTAAAACCCCTTTTTTGGCTTTAGGATCAAACTTTGAGTTCCTTAATTGTTTGGGCACCCCCACGTATGCCACAGTACCAAAAGGGCATAGATGTCGTATTGAGGGTTTGTTGCCACAGTAATACTCAAACGGTGTCTTTTTTTCTGTTTTATGACATATCCTGTTTAGTGTGTACGTGATGTATAGAACTGCTTCTGGCCAGAATTTTAAGCTGAGTTTGCTTTCGTTAAGTATTGAGCTGGCCCCATCCATTATAGTCTGATTTAAACGTTCCGAGACCCCATTCTGTTCCGGAGAATACACGTTGGTAAACTCATGGTGTATCCAGTTTTCCTCAAAGTATTTTGTAAATGCTTCATTGTCAAACTCCCACCCATTGTCACTACGGACCTCTGTTACCTTAGTGCCTAAAAATCTTTCAGCTCTTTTTACCTGATTAGTGAATACCTTGAATACTTGTGATTTGTTGCATAAGGGGTAGACTGATACTTTTCGTGAGAAGTCGTCAGTTATAGTTAAAAAGTACTTCTCACCGTTTCTACCTGTTATTTGTGTCGGTCCCCACAAGTCAGTATGAAGTAATTCAAGGGGTCGTTTGGATCTTATTTGATTTATAGGACGGAAGGAAGTTCGCCTGTGTTTGTTAATTTTACATGTCTCACATTCAAAGTCTTTACTTTTAATAGGTGGTAAGCCCCTTACACCATTACATTTTACAGTATGTTCAATTAAAGTAGAACTAATGTGCCCAAAACATCTATGCCATAACTTAAAGTTGTCCTTCTGGACAGTAGAGGTTTGAAAACGCACCTTTTTAGGACTTTGGTTATTTTGAGTTTGTTTTATTTTTAGGGTTAGGATCTGGGTACAGGCAGTAAATGCCATCTTTAAGAAAAACTCGAAATAGGGTACCACTGTCACGATACACTTTAACCCTACCTTCACCTCCTCTGAACTTGGCACCAGTTTTATCAAGCCTAGGGCCAGATATCAAATTGTGCCTTAAACTTGGGCAGTACATAACATCGCCGAAGCGAAAGTCCACTAGTCCGATTCCTTCAATAGGAAAAGTTGCTCCGTCAACGGCAACAGCCAACTCCTCATTGTGCAAAGGCTTAAATTTTACATATAGATTTTTATCTTTGCAGAAGTGGTGCGAGGCACCTGTGTCAAAGACCCCAGGCGTCTCCACCACACTTAATATTACTAAGATTAGATTGAATGAGGTAATTTACCTGGCTTGTTGGCTTACGTTGACGTTGGTTTCTGGTTCTATTTCGAGACACATCTCTGCTGGATCTGGGATTACTGGGTTGGACTCAAACTGAACTGGACACCGATGAACCTCTGGATACTGAGGAGTTCTGGAATGAGGAGTCTCTCGAAGTAGTATGGAGGCAAGATTCGGGACTGGAGGCTTGTTGAGGCAATTTGCACTGTCGAAGCACATGGCCGGCTTGTCCACACCTGTGGCATCTTCCCTTAAACTTAGGCTTATAGGCGGACCTCTTGGGTGTGCGAGCTCGGGAAAAATGGGACTGGACCAAGTTACCTCTGTCCTCTTCTCGTAATTTGATGCGGGACTCTTCAGCTACCAATTCGGTCAGGACATCTTTAAACTTGAACTGCTGTTCTGGCCATCGCAAAATTCCCTGGACAAGGTTATCAAACTTCTTTGGGAGCCATCGAAGCAACTGGAATGTTAGATAAATTTCCTTTATCGGCTCATTCATGGCAGCCAGTTGGTCAGCTAGTCTCTGTAGACGTGCGGCAAACATGTCTACCGGTTCGTCAGGCTGTATGTTACAGGATAGGATCTCGCCGAAGAGCTGCATATGGCGAGCACGGTTGTGAGGTTGAAAATGGGTTTTCAGCTTTGTCCATGCTTCATGTGTGTCGTCGATGTTTTCTATAATTCTCCGGAACTCATTTTCGACGTTCAAGTATACTATGGACAGTGCTGACCTGAGGCGTGCCTGATATTCTTTAGTGGCTACAGCGTCACTGGTATTCGGAGCCTCTTCAGTACCATTCACGATGCCCCAAGCATTTTTATCAAGCAGCAGGTATTTTACGTCCGCTGCCCAGGTTGCATAGTCGTGAGAATTTAGTTTGTTTATGCTAACCTGTACATTGGTCATTGCCATGCTCTTAACTAGACTTTATTAAATTTAAACAGAAAGGAAAAATAATTTTTTTTCAAGAAAACGTACTCTAAAGCAGTCAGATAGTACAACAAAAAAATTATACCAAAAAATCCTTTCTATTTCATGCCAGAGAAATTATATGTTTTTATCAAAAAAAAAAAAAAAAATGCTATTGCGGGCCCCCCCCCCCCCCACTAGAAATCACTTGGAGGTCTAATGGCCGCATGCTACCACCAGTTTACGATATTGTCAACAAAGGTTACGGCCACCATAACAGGTTAAAAAGCGTAGTAGCTTTGGCCCATAACCCGTGATCGGTTCTGAAGCCAGAACCATTCTAAAATTATATAAAACTAAAGCAGAGATTGAAAAAAATTAAAATTGGTGACCTGAAATAAATATTGGCAATCTGTGGTAGTGTCATAAAGTCAGTAAAGAAGCATTTAATTAAAAGATAATCTAACGTTTATTTTCAAGAAAAACATATTCAAAATAAAAATACATGTATATATAAAATAATAAACAATGATAAACTATATCTGGTAAAATCAACCAAAAAAATGTAATTTCCGAAATTATATTATCTATAAAATTAAAGTCATACTTTAACACAATAAAAATACTTAATTAATTAAACAGCATGACGTAAGGTAAAGAAAAATGACCGGTACAGGTTGCAAAAATAAACTACTCATTATAGCATAACTGGAAGAAAACAGGCTTCTCAATTCAGGTGATGACGAAAAAATAATGTCCGGAAAATGTTCAAAGGAAGCAAAAAAACCTTGGATGTTAAAACAATTCATGACAACAAAATATTCATCATGATATTTCCGCTATCGACTAACAGGATTCATTTCATAAGACAACACCATCTTTTTTCATTAAAATAAACTACAAACTGAACTTTCATAACTAACATTTAAGACAACTCACGGCATTTGCCAGCCTAAACATTGTCACACCACCAGCAGTCAAAACAAACCAACTGCTTTAAATACCCCTCGCTATTCTAGACATCGCCAGAGAGCAACGCCCCTTTTGTGTCTGCCGAAGTTGAGCGAATGCGATCCTGTCTTGCGATATGGAGATACGGCTACTCGTAAGTTGCGATTTGCGAAGATCGTAAATCGCGATCAGACAGAGGAAAACGATCATGAACGCACATGTAAGTGTTCAAATCGAAAGTAAACAAATAAGTAACCGACTAAGAAATAGAATATGCCATGGAATAAGGAAAAACAAAATAAAGGGATGGGAAATAAGATAAAGATAAGACAAGATTGGAATAAAATAAAACTCAGTAAGTCATGCTATATTATTCTATTACAATATGCATATATGCTTGTAGAGTGTTAAGGGTATGAGTATGGCTGACAATCATGCTATGCTGTTAAAAATTTGATCCATTTGCTGTAGCATCACTTTATAACTTTTATAGAATATCTCTTTTATGACCAATGAGAATGCTCCATAACACAGTAAAGTAACTGTTTTCTATAAAAGCGGTGGAGTGACGCTACAGCAAATAATAATAATAAAAAAAAAAAAAAAAAAAAAAAAAAAAAACATTCACATCAGCCTATCATCAGCTAACCACATCAAAATCCTTGGTGGTCCGTTGGTCCGAGACCACCGATAATTCAATCAGACCACTAATTTGAAAAATTTAGTGGTTCGCAGGACCAGTGTCTCTTATCGGGCCCAGAGAAAACCGCAATCGGTCGCACATAAGATTTTTTATTATTATTAGCCATGCCGCGGACGCGCTGCAGCGCATAAATTACGCCAAAAAATCAGCGATGGGATGGAAAAAAATAGCTCTTAATCATCCCACGGGATTCGTAATTTTGTTAAAAGATCGCGAAAAAACGACAAATTTCGTTAAAAAATCGCAAAAAACAGCTAATTTTGTCAAATAATTCTTTTTAAAAAAATGGCTAATTTCATTCCAAAACCTGAAAAAAAGGCAGATTTCTTCCAAAGATCACAAAAAAATGGCAAATTTCACCCAAAATAGCAATAAAAAGAGAAATTTTGCCAAAAAAATTGCGGAAAAACGGCAGATTTTAAAAAAAAATTGCGGAAAATGGCAGGTTTATTCAAAAAATTGCAAAAACAAGTCAGATTTGTTCAAAAAATTTTGAAAAAACTTCAAATTTTTTCCAAAAATCGCAGTAAAACGGCAAAATTTGTCAAATAAATTGCGAAAAACGACAAATTTCCTCAAAAAATTGCGAAAAAACAACCAATTTTGTCAAAAAATCGCTAAATAACGACTAATTTCTGGCAAATATCATAAAAAATGGCTAATTTCATCTTAAAACCCCCCTAAACGGCAGATTACTTCAAAAGATCGCGAAAAAACGGCAAATTTCATCCAAAAATCGCGATAAAACGGCAAATTAACGTATCGTGAAAAACGGTTTATTTCATCAATAAATCCCGAAAAAACAAAAGATTTCGTACAAAATAACACACACACAAAAAAAAAAAAAAAAAAAAACGGAAATTTTGACAGAAAAGCACAAAAAAAAAAAATAAATAAATAAAATAAATAAATAAGTGAATGCCGGGAGAGAATTTTTCTGTTTTAAAAACTAATTTTCCTGCTTCCAAGTCGGTTTTTATTGCTCCAAATCTTTCTGAGTGAATGTGATTCCTGAAAGTACCATTTCATTAAGCAAAATACCCATTTACTCAACAAAAATATCCCTTTCTTCAGCAAAAATGTCTTTCAATAAACTTGTCTTGCCCCATTTTAAAAGAAATGCAAACAATAGTGATACTTGTTATCTTCTACACTTAATTAAGCATTATTTTATAATTAAATTTGTATCTTGCACATTTATTCTTTAAAAAGTATTGAAAATTTCTCTTAAATTAATATTGGTTTTAATTACTTATTATTATTAATTTTTTTTTTTTTGGGAGTGGGGGGGGGGAGCATTTTATTTTTCTTGTGCAAATGAACAATATGACTTATTATTAGTGGGTGATTTATTATTAGTCCCGGATCCTGGGGACCCAGGATTTTTCAAGTCCAGCTGCATCACTGACACTAGCTACAATTCCACCACTCTGGCTATAATCGAGAAAAAATTGAAAAAAATTTGCATTAAACCTTACAGTCTGTTGAAATAAGTAATGGCAAATAAAATATCTAATTAATAATTTGATAGTTTTTCTTTACATACTGTTTATTTAATTTTTAGCAAATTATAATTTTACATTTTATTATGCTGAAAATTTTGAATAAATGCAAAGTAAGATTGGTTTATTTTCCAGGGAGGGGTGGGGGGAGGCCACTCTAAGTGTTAAAATTATTTAATAGAATTTTATGTAGCGGACCAGTGCTGATGTCTGCAGACCAGTAAATTCTCATGGTTACTGGTCCTTGGGACCAATGATTTTTTTTTTTTTTTAAGGAATTCTAACGCTGCCGTATTTAGAAATTATTTACTGGATAAAATAAAAATCCAAATAGAAAACTAAATTAATATATTTCAATGAATTTTTGTAGAGAAAAACATAAAAAAAAACCCCTATACACTGTAAAAAATTTAATTCATTTGCTACAGCGTCACTCCACCACTTTTATAGTCCTCATTGATGACTATTTCCTTTATGATATATTATTCTAGAGCCATTTTAATGCGTGTATTAAAATAGTCCTTGAAAAGTGCTTGAATTTTATTTGTTCTCAAGTGTATGAACCATGTTTTATGTCATTTATTTGTACTATTTGTGATGCCTCGTTTCTTTCATTCAATTTTTTCTTACTAATTAAATTTTCTTCTTTCTCATGTATTTCTTTTTTTATTTTCAAATTTCTCACGTGATTCAAATCAATTTCATTATCCTCTATGACTCTCGTGAAATTTATCAAGAAATTACCTCCTGCATTATTATCATTTGCAACTATAATATTTTCATCACGTGAATTATCTAACATAGACATATTCATTTCATTATTATTTCTGACAGCATGATTCAGTTTTATATTTGAATTCTTCTGAACTTCAATGTAACCTATTTGAATATTGTTGTGTTTGCTAATGATCTTAATTTCGTTCTTGTCTATCGCCAAATTTAATTTGCTAAGCACATCATATTCCAATAAAATATCATATGTAAGAGATTCTAGCACATACAAATTTCTTCTGGTTAGAAAACCATCAGTATTAAATTCAAATGGAAAGTATCCTTTAGGATGAACAACTGTTTTTTTATACCTGACAAAGAGATATTATTTGAAAATAATCTTGGCGAGCCTATTTTCGTATAATATTCATAACTCAACAAATGATATCACTTTTGATGGATCTTTTTCGCAGTGTCGAAAAAGATCTGTGTATTTTTACCGTTAATATTTTTCAAACAATCAGGTTTGGCGCTATTTGTTTGTGTGATTACTGTAGAATTCACTTCTTTGTGATTGGATAATCGTGGATTTTGGCTCTGATTTTGGCTGTCATTTTTTATTTGTTTATTTTACACTGCGATATTGCGTGGCCAAGACGGTTACTTTTGAAATGCATAATTTGTGCCCTGTTCTTTTCATTTAAATTAGAAAAATCATTTACATTATCTATATTATCTTTAAATTGTTGTTTTCTTAAAGTATTATAATGTTGATATGGTAACCATGGTTTTGTGTTGTTGTTTTTGCATATTTTTGGCTCCCTTTCTTCAAAGTGGTGTGAATTTCTATTCATGGTTTTAATATTACGTCTTGCTGTTTCGTAATCATCTAGTTTACAAATACATCAACCTTTTTAATTTGGGAAAGATTGTCGATAAAATGTTCTTTCATTTCTATCGGTAATCTTCTCTTGATTTGATCTACCAGTATTAATTCTTTTAAATCTTCAAAATTGGACACATCAAGACCGGTAATCCAGTCTTCTAAATAATTTCTTAACTCAAATGTTAGATTGCGCTAAGTGGCTGAGTTTTCTTTCTTATGCGACATTAATTTTTGCCTAAACTCTTCTGGCGTCAGTTTGAATCTTTTGAGCAGCAAGTTTTTTTGTAATTGTAGTTATTTGTTAATGTTTCAGGTTCTCTAGTTATAACATTAGCAATTTCTAGCGGAATTAAACTTAATAAGTGCATTACCCAATTTTCTTTTATAATATTCATCCTAGAAATTTGTCTCTCGAATAAAGCTAAATAAATACTAATATCACCCTTCCCGTCAAAGTGTGACATTAATTTGGACAAATCTGGTTGCTTACCTGAACCAGTTACAGTCGAACCGCCACTTATATTTGTCATATTCCCTAGAAGCTCAATTTTTCGTAATTCGTACTCTAGCTCTAATTTCTTTTCCTCTAATCTTCTTTCTGCTTCTAACCGTCTTTCTTCTTTTTCTGCCTCTAGCCTTCTTTCTCTGCCTCCAGCCTTCTTTCTTCTTTTTCCTTTTCTGCTTCTAGCCTTCTTTCTTCTTTTTTATTCTTTCTGCAGCAATGACTTCAAGTCGAACTTTTACAAAATTTTCTTCATAATCCTCTGATTCAGTCACCTGCTTTATCAAATCAATGATTCTTGGACTCTGAGGCACAACTATACCTAAGTCATCACACAGTGTAAACAAGTCCGCCTTTCTAGCTTTATTCAGAATGGACATTATAATTTTTGTTTACACTTCAACAAAACAATATATTGCATTATCTTGCAGGCTTGATTACGGATAATTTCTAATCATTACACATATAACAAACAGTTCTTTTTTTATATTATACGTTTTAGTTTAAAAACAAAACATTTTTCTTAGACTTATCTCTTCTTAGTACAAAATAGCTTCCATCGTGAAATTCAAATTCAAATCATCGAAATCGTTTAAATTGCGGCAACGAGCACGCGGTATATATACACACTGTCGACATCCACGTGCCTTCTCCTCTCCCATCTGGAACATTCCGCCGAGTGACGTAACTCTGACAGACGCAGAAGCTGAAAACGCGATCTAGGCACCTTACGCCATCTACCGGTCGTAAAATGTACTTCCTCAGTCCAGTGGAGAGTCCAGTCAAAAGACGTACAATGTAAAATAAACAAGCATATGCCCGGTCATTTAAAAGTTATTTCAAGCAAATAAAAGGAAAATAAAGTTTATTGGAAAAAGGTAATAACTTAATTTAAAACTGATTTAATTAATATGTATTATATATTTCAAATAAATAAAAATGGAATTAATTTATTAATGATGTATTTATGAAAGACTTTAATAAAAACTATTACATTACGTTTAAATGAAAGAGACCTTAATAAAGGATAACGTTAATGAAGTTTTATAGTTTCGATAATAAATATAATTTGAATAAATATAATTTTAATAAAAATATAATTTGAATAAAAAATATAATTTACAAATACAATTAAATAAGAAATAAGCTTTATATTTAATTTCAGTTATTGATTAAATTAAATAAAACTTTAAGTTTAGATTTAACTTTTAATAAATGATAAATAAACTTTAACCTTTACTTTAAATTATCATTTAAACTTTAGTATCAGGCAGAAATATTAAAAAGGAAATAAAAGTGATAAGAACTGTTAGTATCCTGCTGATGTTAAATCCTGTCAAAGCCCCCCCCCCCCCCCTCTTAACACTTTTATCTAAAAAGGAGAGGAGACTACAAAAACATCAGAATACACCTCCATAGCTTTAATCCTCTCAAGGATAGCCTAACACACCAGTGCATCTCTACGATGTATATACTTAGATCAAAAAGGATAACATCTTAAAAAGGATCACTATCTAAACAGCACTCCATCACTTGTATGCTAACTTCATATCTATTAAGTCTTTTTTTTTTTTTTTTTTTTTTTTTTTTTTAACTATAACTGGGATAAATAATAAAAAATAGCCAAAGTTCCAGCTCAGCCCAATACCTAAAAAGATTTAAAACATATTCATATATAAAAATAAAAACATAATATTTACACACATCTAAAAAAAAAACGACTTTTACCAGGCAGGTAGTCACTTAAAAAATTACTTTCTTATACACAAGATCCACCCGGTCTGGCACCTAGATTTCTAAAATATATTCAACAAAACTTCTACATATATTATCTATATATATATATCTCACATTTGAAAAATTCCATACATATTTCTAAGCAAAAACACAGTATATGAATACCTTACACTTACTAAACCTTTTCAATACAGTAATATCCATTAAATTACCTTTAAAGTCCATAACTGGAAGTAATTTTCATTTATCATGTGCTAACAATTTCAAAGTCCATGACTGGAAGAAATTTCTGTAGCCATATATACTAATAATTTCAAAATCCCATTACAGGAAGAAACCTCAATTATAATATACTTTAACAATTTTAAAGTCCATTATAGGAAAAATTTCAGTTACTATACACTAATAATTCCAAAGTCCATTTTAGGAAGAAATTTCAATTTTCTTATACATTAACGATATATTTCTCACACAATTAACTATTTTAGTCAATACAAAAATATTGTTTTTACATATAAAAAAAATATAGACAAAAAAATTGATCATAAACTTTAAGAATAGGGGAACCCCATGATTAAAAATTCTAAATAAACTAGTTCTCGGATTTTTCAACTTACAAACTTCCAAGCCTGGTATCAACACATACTCCATCCTCAAAAATAATCCTGTCCTTCACAGCAGCCAATTTTCTAATAAAATAAAGTTACAGCTACAACATCTCCTAAGAATCCGGAGGACACATATAATTAATTTGGTACATAACATTCATACACCTTTCAGCGCCGTGTACACCCGGCTACCCTTTCACTCGCTCCAAATTTGCCTGGGGCCCTAGGTCTTCATACCTCATTCTCTCGAAAAACACAAAATCACATAGGTAAGAGTTGTAGCACGGATACGGGTTACTTCAATTCAAACATCCATAAATAAACCTTAAATAATAAGCTATTGTTTCCATACTTAACAGATCAGGACAGATCAATCATGTTGACACCAAGACCACAGAAACTCCACATTTCTGAGAAACAATCTACCAGTACAGAAGCACCTTCACAAAATTAGACTCAACAATCTTCAAAACCTCTTACATAGCTGATTGGATATTCTAACATACGATTGTTTCCGTCACTCAGCGAGGAGCAAAGCTAACATCTGAAAGTCAATCCCCCCCACTAAGGACAGAAACATTTAGCAGATCTTAAAGCCAAAGCTTTCCCAGGGAAGATCTGAATTCTTAAGAATCTCCATTAAATATCCAAAAACCTCAGCCTTAGAGTTGGAATTAAACATCACAAGAGTCCTTTATATGTTAAGTACCTCTAACTAAACCAAGTCTAGCCCAAAGGTTCATTCACTATTACTTTATAGTATGGGTCCCCTAAACTATTGCTCATGAATTCACTGGAGATTGAATTTTATCTGACCAAGTCTAACCCACCTAGGTAGCTTTACAAGCCAGCTCAAAGATGTCCCTTCACATTCAGGAGACAATTCTTAAAAAAAATGCGATCCTCCAGTTGAATCTAACACAAAACTTCAAACCTGTATTCCATTATGTTAATTTATCAAAGCTTTATTAATTTATTTCCTTATCTATTTTTACTTTACAGCCACTTGAACTCTATACCCAAAAAAAATGACAGCAGAAAAATCCATCAATTATATCAAAAAAATATAGATCAAATCCAAAAAAAAAAAAAAAACTCCTGTATCAAATCTTCAAAGACTTCTCTATCAATAAAGAGTTAAAAAAATTTAGCTTTCACGTACTTAATTTTCCATATCCAATTTACAAAAATCAACTTTAAAAATTCACTTCTCAAATTAGTATTAAGCAGATATGACATTAAACAACTGCAAAAAAATTCCTTAATCAACAGTTCAACAAATTTTCCAAATTATGATTAAACCAAAACCTGCTCAAACCATACTCAACTATAACAGCTACCTCTCAACCAACAGAAAAACTTCAGCGGATCTTTCAAGCTTTCGTGGGGTGGTCATACACTATTCACTTGAGAATTCCAATGCAGAAGATTTAACATTCCTGTTCACTAGAGAGGTTAAGCAAGTAATTTATATCTTTATATATACTGATCCTTAAAAATATAATATTTTCAAAATACAACTCAATTGTACTGTCCACACAGGAAATCCTATAACAGCAAGCTACCCACAAAAAAATTAAAAGTTATATATTCAGTATTCAAATTAAACCTTTCCATCCTGGACATCTGTGTAGCACCAAGTTTCGGGACCATGCCTTTCACATCTCCCCAAAAATGAAAGTATCTATTGTTATTTCTGTAATTTATTAACAAAAAAATATTGCACAAATTATATAAAAATTATTCTAAATCAACAATATTTAAAAACAGAAATAAAATTATTAATTATTCATTTTTATCTTAAGAACAAAAATAATCAAAAATTTAATACATAATTTTTATTCAACATTTGCATACACATTTAATAGGACACAAAGATTGTACCAGACCAAACTCAAAAATCCTAACACTTAAAAGTGGATCTCTTCCATGGCTAGCGCCAAAATCTCATTAATATACTGGAATTCACTATACCTAGGATTTCAAACTAACTTCTAAGCCAAGCCAATAATCCAGTTAAAAAATAGTCTAACATGTTATGCAAAATGTCAAAAATAATTGAAAATTATACATAAATTCATAATTAAATCAAAGAAATTTCAAATAAAAAATTCATTTTGTAATTGTAAACTCTTCCAGTAACTAAAAATTTCACCTATTAAAAATATTCTGTACTTAATAAGCCAAGTCCGTTCTTTTTCAGCTCGTGAAATCAGGTTCTCCAAATCTAACACTAATTATCAAGAGAAACCTTCCACACTGAAAAAGCATATCTGACACTTTTAAAACATAAAAAATACGCCAAACTTTTATAGGACATGAGCTCCAGGAAATTAGCCAGACCAAATAAACATCTGGAGCCATGTCACAAAATAAAATTTAACTTATTAAATTAATCAAAAAAAATGTTATTAAACAGATTTCCACACGTAGACAGCACTAAAAACTGATTTCATACTATTTAAGTATCTCATTACAGGACTATAGAATAACAAGGGCTAGTTCACGAGAGAGTAGAAAGTGCCGACGGAAGTCTGGGGTGATGACGTAGCTGGGAACAAACTTGATGAGGATTAAATAGAGAGCTATAGGGTTTTTTAAAAGGAATTTTCGAATTTTATTTCTATGTGTTTTTTTCAAGATAAAAATTATTGAACATTTATCCGCTATTTGTTGTTTTTAAGTCGTTTTGAATATTTTCATAAAAGTAGCTTTACAAATTTTCCAAAAAATTAACGAAATAATTTATTTTTAGTCTTTTTCAATGATTAAGTTATTTTTGTTTGTGAAATGGCTTGATTTATGCTTAACACGTCTTGAATAACATATTAACATTAATGAGAAAAATAACAATCATTATTTTTTTTTTTTTTTCAGAGTAAAATACATGAGTTATATATAAAAAAAAAAAAAAAAAAAAAAAAAAAAAAAGGAGAATAAAGAAACATTTTATACTCTTGACTAAAATTATAAGAACAATATAAAAAGTTGTGGAATAGTAAAGGGAAATATTCCCCCTTCAAAGCGCAATCCTAGGTGCGTTGCTGAGTTACAATTAAAAACATTAATGTTAATCAAAAACATTTTTATAATGACTAATTATTAATATTTTTTAAATCGCAAAAATGGAGTATTATTTAAAAACAAAGGAAAAATAAGGAAATATTTTACATGTTTCATTGAAGCCATAACAATACCATAAATAATGAAAAATAATTACATTTTCAGCTATAAAATAAAATTAAGAGGACTCGGTACCATACATATATTATAACTGTAAACTGTATTATTTATATTTTTTTGTTTATGTTTGAATAAAGCACAGTCATAGTAGATATGAAAAGTGTTAAATTCGCAATATAGCAATAACTTTTTTAAAAACGTCATTTTTAAAAAAAGTTTAATAATTTTAACATCCTTTCTTCTTTTTCATTTTTCATAAATGGAAATGAGTATTTTTATTCTTTATTTAGACTACATTGTTCTATAAATCTAAGTATCGGATTTCAGATGAATCCATAAGATTAGCAGGGGAAAAAATAGTGAATGTATATGGAAAGAATTGGGAAAATAACAAGATTATGAGTTTTAAATTACTAAACATAACAAAAATTCGGTATTTAGTTACGATGCTCAGGGTCTAAACATACTTTTTAATAAATTTCAGACAATCTGCTTAATATTGTAAAGCCTTAGCATTTCGACTGAAATGAAAATATAAAAAAAACAGAATTGAGAAAATGAGTTTAAACATTTCACTTACACATAAACAATAAATTTCACCATTATGACTTAATCTCTTTTATTAGTTATCGAACCATTCCGAAATTCTGAATGTTAATACTGAGAAATATTGTAAAAGAAAAACTTTAAATTCGACATTTTTTTTTCATTTTTTATCAAAATAACAGGTACGACCCCCCCCCCCCCCCCCCCCTAAAATAAGTAAAAAGATACTCTTTCAGCTAAAATCAATTTACTTGAAGTTATTTAATCATAATATATTACCTCATTTTTTTTTCTTTATCGTGTTGAAGCATATACAATTGAAAAAATGTTACAAAACTCAAAACTCTAAAAAAAAAAAAAAAAAAAGTCATAAGATGACATAAAAAAATGAAATAAAATAAAGTAAAACATCGTGAATATTTTATGCATCTGGACGTCATTTTCAGTTACATTTTTATAATTTCGATGATGTCCATTTACGTTTTTTTTTTTTTTTTTTTTTTCTTTCTTTTGGTGTGTGTGTGTGTTTAGTTTTCCTGGACGAAATGAGCAATACAGTTCTGTTCAAATGTCTTATTCTAACACTTTATATACGTATTGCAACACGTTGCAACTGCGCAAGACGACATTTTAATACAAGTTACATAAGATTATAATATCTTATCGAAGACTGCAGAAAGAAACAATTTTTTTAGTTTGTTTTTACATTGTTTACTAGCCAGAACACTATGGTCATCTGCACCCACACACTGAAAGTATGTTCCCAGTGACGTCACAAGACTCCTAGTCGGGGGAACAAGGCGGCATCCTTCCCGTCAAAGGGATGAACCAGCCCTTATCTTCTATAGCCCTGATCTCATTAGGTATTTTCAAAGCTTTAAATTTATTAAACTTTTTCAAAAAAAAATCTATTAAAAACGTTATATTTTTTTTCCAAAATTTAAATATACTATTCAGATTTTTATCTTTCTAAAAAAATTTTCAAATTCAGGCATTTCAATTCAAAAAAATGATATAGATGTAATATTTTCAATTTCATTATATTTAAACCTTTAAAATTAAGCTTAAGAGTTTAAATTCAAAAATATATATCAAAACCATTAAGTTTTAAACAGTTCATTTCAAGAAATATATCTAACATTTTTCACATAAACTACTTAAAAAAATCACTTTAAATCACCTTCCAAATAATTAAAGAATAATCATTTTTCAATTAAAAAAAATTTCAAAATGTCACTTTTACTGAAGAAGTCCATCACACACGGTACCAGAAAACGGGTAGTCTGTTCGAAAAATCATGCAGAACCATCAAAGCCAGGCCAGTCCAGAATTCAGAGCTTCCGAAGACGAGCAGGAAACCATTCGCCACAATAAAGTCTGTGATTCTGTGTAACACAAGTTCATTCACAAAGTCACTTTAGGCACTATATAGCAAAGTTCATAGTAGAAACAAGAAATCCTCAGGTCAATGTCCTTGCAGGCAAATCGCAGCCAAAGGGAATCTCTCAGGACAATGTCATAGCAGGCACTATAAGTCATCACAGCAAAAGGGAATCCATCAGTACCATATCCTTGCAGGCATTACGAGGCATCACACTTAAAGGGAAACCATCAGGACAATATTCTTGCAGGCATTGTAAGGTATCACTACATTCCATCGTATCGAAAAGTCCAATTAGGGAAAAGATCTCATAGGCATATGCAGAATAAAATTCTGGATCCATTAAAACAAAAGTTCATTCAGATGAAGTTCCTGCAAGTACTTAGAGCAGTCAAACTATCATTCTGCCCACACGCTCCACCTGACGCGCCATGACATCCATGATAAAAACACTGAAACTCCGATGTGGAAACAGAGGCCATCTTTGGTTCCAGTCATTCCTTACACTAATCGAATAAAACCAGCACATCCTTCTCTGGAGGCATGGGTGCAAGTTTTCCGTCCACAGACGGAATTCCGTCTTTTAAAAGTTCCCGAGGACGGAAGCGGGACGGAAAAATCTCCGACGACGAAAAATGTTTGCGAAAATGACGCGTTTTTCGCCAAAAGATCGCGGAAAAAGACACGATTTTTCGTCAAAAGATTATGAATAAAAGAGATTTTTGTCAAATGATCGCGGAAAAAAACGTTATTTCTGTCAAAAAAATCACAGAAAACAGCGCTATTTCGTATAAAAAATCGCAAAAGGACGCGTTTTTCGTAAAAAAAATTGCGAAATAAAGCGATTCTTGTCGACGTATCTCAAGAAAAACGCCATTTCTGTCGTAGAATCGCGAAAATGATGCTGTCTCTGTCGAGGAATCGCGGAAAAGATGCGATTTTTGTCAAAAAATCGAGGAAAAGACGTTTTTCGTCAACAGATCGCGAAAAAAGACACGGTTTTTTTAAAAAAAGATTGGTGATAATACGGGATTTTTGTCAAAAGATCGCAGAAAAATCGCTATTTCTGTCGAAAGATCGCAAAAAAGACGCGTTTTTCGTCAAAGAATAGCAAAATAAACGCAATTCCTGTCGAAGGATCGCGAAAATGACGCAGTCTCTTTCAAAGAATCGCGAAAAATACGCGATTTTCGTGAAATTATAGCCGAAAAAACGTTATTTTTGTCAGAATTGCGGAGAAAACGCGATTTTTTGTCAAAAGAGCAAAGAAAAGACGCGAGTTTTGTCAAAAGATCGTGGAAAAGACGCGAATTTTTGTCTAAGGATCGCGAAAAAGTTGTGAATTTTTGTCAAAAGATCGCGAAAAAGTCGCGAATTTTTGTAAAAGGATCGCGGAAAGTCACGAATTTTCGTCAAAGGATCGCAAAAAACGAGTTTTTTTTGTCATAGGATCGCGATAGAGACGCGATTTTTGTCAAAGAATCGCTAAATAGACGCGATTTCTGTCAAAAGATCGGGGGAAAAAGCGAATTTTTTCAAAGGTTGATGGAAAAAAACATGAATTTAAAAAATAATAAGAAAAAAAAAACGTGGGGGGGGGGGGGGGGTGATTCAAAATATTTTCAGTCCTGGCAAAATTTCAAACTTGCACCCATGTCTGGAGGTGATAACTCTAACACATAATTAGCACAGTTCCATTTGTACTTCTTAAATTTTCACTGAAGATCCCATTCCTTTAAAATATGCAAAAAATCCACTCAATATGCAGAACTATATCTTCATTGTTACACTATAATTCAAAGAGTTCATTTTCAACATTTATCAATAAATGACAGCTTTACTTGTAATTGTCGATCAAAAAAAATTCCATGAAGCATAAAGAGCAGCATTTAAACTTCTGACAGTCCTTCAAAAGCATAGTTCCAAAAAAAAATTTCAGCGATCGGCATCATAAAAAAAACTTTTCAAATATTCATTAACACTTAAAACAATATCCCCCCCCCCCCCCCCGAATAAAACATTCTTAAACTATCTCAAGGGCCGTATATTTAATTATATTAATATTTAATTATACTATAACATTTTTTTTTTTTTTTTTTTTTTTTTTTTTTTTTTTTTTAACACTTGAAAAAATTAACCCAATAAAAAATATAATTCATTTTAATTAACTTAAAAAAAATTTAAATTTATTTTAAACTCAAAAAAAATCTATTTCTTAACCAACTAACCTTAAAAAATATCTGCTAAGAGTCAGGGCTGCCTATAAACCAAATAGGATAAATATAAACACCCCATAACCCATGATAGTTTCATACTGACGTATCAAAGTCTAACACCAATTTACACTAGCAGAGCACGATCCAAAGATCGTCACGCAGGTGGAAGAAAGCTGGTTAAGTTTTAATTAGGCTCTAACTCAAAAATATATATTTAATTAAATTGTTCTGAAAAAAAAAAATATTAAACTGCAATTATTCTGTAAGAAAATGTTAAATATTCAGAAATAAAGATAACAAGTTTTAAAAACAAACAAACATTTATTTAAAATAAAATATAGATATATGTTTACATATTAAGCAGATCTCCAATAAAATATAAAATCAATTTCTTCTTAACATAAATATCTTTTATCTAATTCAATATTCAAAAACGATCTTTTAAATTTACATTTGTTTATAGGTGAAGGGATAAACTGGAACGACGGCCATATTCATATTAACTTTAATCTCAATTTAATTTATTAAATATTTAGAAAAACCATGAAAAAAAACTTAAAGTTATCTCAATTAATTAAAATGTAAAACCAATCAAACCTCCAAATATCCCAATAACAAAAATATGTCTAATGATACCAACCGCTGAAAAATGGAACTATTTAAAAACAATTAACTTCTCATATTTCCACTGTAAAGCACCTGTTACATCAATTGCCATAAAAATTCACCGGCCATCCGATAACAACTTCCTGCAGACGAATGGACTTAACAAAAAATGTCACATCTTCCCAATCAATGGAGATGACTTCTTTCGCCCAGGGATCCACAGCTTACTTACATGAAGAAAAAAAAAAAAAAAAAAAAAAATGGAACAGCTTCTCATATTCAACCAACTACCTGTCAAAGTAATTAAAACATATGGCACAGAAAGACGAAACGAAACGAAACTGAAGTTCACTCAAATGACCGCGGTATATATACACACTGTCGACATCCACGTGTTCCGCCGAGTGACGTAACTCTGACAGACGCAGAAGCTGAAAACGCGATCTAGGCACCTTACGCCATCTACCGGTCGTAAAATGTACTTCCTCAGTCCAGTGGAGAGTCCAGTCAAAAGACGTACGATGTAAAATAAACAAGCATATGCCCGGTCATTTAAAAGTTATTTCAAGCAAATAAAAGGAAAATAAAGTTTATTGGAAAAAGGTAATAACTTAATTTAAAACTGATTTAATTAATATGTATTATATATTTCAAATAAATAAAAATGGAATTAATTTATTAATGATGTATTTACGAAAGACATTAATAAAAACTATTGCATTACGTTTAAATGAAAGAGACCTTAATAAAGGATAACGTTAATGAAGTTTTATAGTTTCGATAATAAATATAATTTGAATAAATATAATTTTAATAAAAATATAATTTGAATAAAAAATATAATTTACAAATACAATTAAATAAGAAATAAGCTTTATATTTAATTTCAGTTATTGATTAAATTAAATAAAACTTTAAGTTTAGATTTAACTTTTAATAAATGATAAATAAACTTTAACCTTTACTTTAAATTATCATTTAAACTTTAGTATCAGGCAGAAATATTAAAAAGGAGATAAAAGTGATAAGAACTGTTAGTATCCTGCTGATGTTAAATCCTGTCAAAAACACGGCAAAACTCTTGAAAAGATAGCGAAAAAAACCGGCAAGTTTCGTCAAAAGATCGCGAAAAAAATGGCAAGTTTCGTCAAAAGATCGCGAAAAAAAACGTCCACTTTCGTCGAAAGATCGCGAAAAAACGGCCAGTTTCGTCGAAAGATTGCAAAAAAGAGCGGCAAATTTCGTTTAAAGATTGGATTAAACGGCAAGTTTTATCGAAAGATAGCAAAAAATACAAATTTCGTAAAAAAGGCGCGAATTCCCTCCCAAAAAAATTTAACAGTTTTGGGAGTGGATTTCTCTCCCGCTTCTGTTGTAACTTTTCAGAAAATTTTATACAAATTTTAAAATTTTTCTTTTACTCAGAATCCTTGCAAAATTATATACAGTATTACAGTAATATTAATATGAATTTTAGAAACTGCAACTAAAAATCTTAATTTGACGCCTAAGATTTTTACAGTAGTCGTCATTTGACGCCTGCCTTTTATCTCCCAATTTCTATCACTGTTTGTAGGAATAGCGTTTCCTGAAAATCACCCGTGACGATTATTTCAATAGTGCTACACTGTTAAAAATCTGACCCATTTGGTGCAGCGTCACTCCACAGCTATTATAGAATATCTCTTTTATGACCAATGAGAATGCTCCATAACACAGTAAAGTAATTGTTTTCTATAAAAGCGGTGGAGTGACGATGCAGCAAAAGGGTCAATTTTTTTACAGTGTACTTTACTGTGTTATGGAACATTCTCATTGGTATAAGAGATATTCTATAAAAGCTGTGAAGTGACGCTACAGCAAATGGGTCAAATTTTTAACTGTGTAGCACTATCGAAATAATCGGCACGGGTGATTTTCAGGAAACGCGATTCCTGCAAAAGACGAGGAATTTGATGTCATAAATTCTCCCCAATTAGTTTCGATTAGAGAAAATCCCATTGGAAAAGCCGAAATATGTATCGATTTAATATGCTCGATTACACCGTGATAAACGAGGATTCGAAATAAACATCAAATACAAAAGTTACGTATTTTTGTCCCTAGAATCCAAATCTGCAATAAAATATGGGGGGTTATAATTTAAGATTTCAAAGTTGGACCCCCTCTGACCCCCAAGGGGTTGGTTACGAAGGTCAAATTTGGTATCACTGAGTAGCTTATTTAAAAATATTTAACACGTATATTTACGTTTTTCTATCTCATATGTATTTCTTGAATTATTCGACCGTTTCCAGACTTTTCGGACACCCTGTATATATGTATATTAAGGTGGTCCTTAAAAGTTTTTTTTTTTTTTTTTTTTTTTTCACGATTTAAACCGGGGCACCCTGCCATTTTGTTCTACTCATTAAAAAAGTATTACAGCAATTTTTTCAATTTTTTTAGCACAGTTTTAGGGGTTGCTATCACTAATTAAAGTTTAGACTTATTCAAAAATATTGAAGAAAAATACATAATTAATTCTTAATAACAAGTAAACATATTTTTATTAAATATTTCAGTAAATTCTACAGCAACTACATGGTTATATACACAGGGGTGGGGAATTTTCGAAAAATTTCACCAGCCAGGGATTTATTTTAAAAGCCAGCAAAATACAATATACAGTTGAAAATGGTTAAGACAAAATTTAAACAACTGAAAAAACAGTTAATTACTATTACTGCAATGCATTTTCATATTTTTGTTCGATAAAAATAAGAAATATATATAAGAAAAAAAATATTAGTACTATAGCGTAGAATTTAGTATAATATTTATATTACAAAAGCAAACCCTTGCAAAATATAGGGAACTAATAAAAATAAATAAATAAATAAAAGATTCTGACATCTTTACAGTTTGAAGTTTAAAAAAATAACTTTAAACTTCACTCGCCCTGAAGGAAAATTTACTCGCCAGTGGCGAGTACAATGATGTAATTCCCCAGCCCTGTATATACATTTAAAGAAGAAGAGAAATGCTATCATTATTATACAATCCTTACATTTGCCTTTTAAAAAACATCAATGTAGATTTTTTAGAGTCTGGATATTTGCTTCGAAACTGCTTGACTAACAACAATAAGTACTGTTTTTGTTCTTCATTTTTTGTATGAAGTTTATTGTATACCTCAATAAGTGTTACCCCACGTTTGGCTACATCTTTAATAACTTTCACTGAAGCTGCAAAAGTCTTACAAGTTTTGTAAGTTTCATTTTTATTCCAACTTGTCACATTTGTTTCAAAAAAGTCTCAAGGTTATTCTATAATTTAAAAAAACTTCAGAGTGTTACTTGTTACAAAATCTTGCAAGTTCTTTTTGAGGATGTCATCAGGATCAACCTGTGCATGTTTCAATGGCTTCTCATTTTTCACATTTTTCTAAGTCATCGAAAAATGCAAAAGCAACTAGTTCTTCTGACAAGTACTACAAATGTCCTAGGAATTTCTTCATGGCACACAATAAAATGTCTTTATTTACATTTTCGTACTCTTTCAAGCTGTTAAGGAGCAATAAATCATTTCTCTGCACAGAACAAACAGATGGTGCCTAATACCAACTGTTAATGTAGTTTTTTACCACAAACGAGCAAATATGACGAACTCATGATTCTTCATGCTTAGAAAGTTTGAACTAATCTCTAAATAAATAAATCTTGAGTAAGTATATGGACTTTGCCATCCATCATGCTAGATGCAAGCCACCAGAGGCTCTAAAGTGAACACTTCTTTCGAGTACTCATCCTAGGAAAATGATGGCAAGCTCTTACAGTTATTTGTAATCTTCCCTTGGTCAAATCATTAAGGCCCCTGTCCTCACTCGAGGAAACGCTAGTGAGCTAATGCTATTCCTATGGGAAAGCATTTTTCTAATAACTCTTTCGCATTTTGACATTTCTGAATAATTTTTTTTGCATTGGATAGCTGAGGTGCATGCCGACAGTGCACCTTTTTTATTTTTTCGATTTTGGTTGCAGATATTTTTTACAAAGTTAGTTTCACTTTCAAAACCAGTTTCGAAACTGAAAGTGCTTTTAAAAAATATATCTGCAACCAAAATCGAAAAAGTAAAAAAGATGCGCTATCGGCATGCACCTCAGCTATCCAATGCAAAAAAAATTATTAAAAAATGTCAAAATGCGAAAGAGTTATTAGAAAATTGCTTCCCCATAGGACTAGCATTAGCTCGCGAGCGTTTCCCCGAGTGAGGACAGGGGCCTTAAGTTGATTTTGTGCTAACTCTATGATTTCTGATGCATTTTCTGTTGTTTTTTCATTGATAAAATTATGAGTTACGGAAGTCTGAAATATGTCGTGGTCAGTAGAGTTCCACGAAATTTTGAATCATTTAAATAAGAATATGTCTGGTCCATTTGGAACTCTGAGTGACTTAACAACAATTTTCTCTAGCATAATCTCCAGTATGTGATGATTGCAGTCCAATCAAAGCATTTCTTTCTTCATTTTCTGTTCCAAAAAAACACAAGCTCCTCTTGATAACCCGGAATTTACATAGGTTGTATAAATAAGCATAGATTTTACTTGCTGTATAATTCCCCATGACTCCAATGTTTTGTTAACAGCAAAAGATATTGCTTCACCTGTTCCTGACTGAAGGTCTTGAAATGTCTTCTAAAATTTTGCAGTGAACGGTAAACAGAACACTTACCGAAAACTTTTTTTTTTTTAAATTTCGGCTCTGCTTGTTCGGCTTTTGATTCTAAGGTGCCGAATAGAGGATTTGTTAACATTATAATTGGCAGGATCACAACCCTCACGTTTTAGTGTTGTAGTCAAAACAATAGCTGCCTTTCTATCTCTTACCTTTGCTGCATCAAGGCTTGCAGCTATGCTATAGTCCAAAATGTTCATTCTATCTCTTTTTTAGGAGATGGATCACTGACAGCATGAAGCTACTTGTTTCTGATTGGAACAAGTTTCATTATCACTTGAGCTTGCTTCTTCTTCAAATATGTCTGAAGGAATTGATGCTTGTTCAAAAAGCATCAATTTGTTTACTTCTTCACTCTTTTTCATTTATTCAAAACACTCTTTGCATAACAAAAACATATTTTATTACATAATCATTTACAGAAATTAAAGCTCAATTATTATTCTTTTCTTGTTTTCAATGATTTTTTAATTGATTTGAGCAATATTTTATGTTAAAATAGCTAACATGTCGGCATTGCTCTGGCCCATTAAAGAAATGCACAAAACTCGAATACATTTAAAAATCGCTGAATAATTTGAAAACTAAGCATGAATTTTGAAAAAAAAATTGAAGCATTCGACAGTCTGTACCACCTAATGTCATACTATGACTCAATTTCGTGATGTCCATGATGTGTATTAATAACTTAAAAATTAGACTAAAAAGATGTCAATTTTTTTAATTTCTCAAATGTTCAAAACTTGGTAGCGACTTTTAAAATTTGTTTTAAAATTCTGAAATTTTTTGTGGAGGTCTTTGTTTTATGCATAGGACAAAATAAAGGTGTGCCCCATACAAATTTTAAAAGTTGATTTTTAAGGACCATCCTAATATACATGTATATATTTTAAGAGAATGAGTGATGGAAGATACAGCATTTTTATTTATAGAATTTTATTTTACATAGGAAAAAAAGGTAGAAAATAGAAAAAAAAATGAAATGTCAATAATAATTTGGTTTCAATAATAACTAATTTTTCTTGCAAAAATTAAATTTCTAAGCACTTAATCTTTTTTCTTCAGGCACAAAAAACTCATGTACCACCCACTGTGAAAGCAAGAGCAAGACGAAAGTGGTAGCATGTATTCTGTGCTCTGAAGAAGAAAGACAAAGTTCTTTCAAAAGACCTTGCATGTTTTCTATTTTTTATGATGTTATTAAGAAGTTATTCTCCCTCATTGATTCACATTTGTTTGTTCAATATTTTTGCCACATGTAGTTTATTCTGTAAAGAATATTTTAAAATGTAATTTCTATTAATGCATTATTTTTATTTTGTTAATGCCAGTGAAATTTCTTTATTTGAAAAAAAGTTAACTGATGGTAAATTTGAGTTTATTAATGAGGCTTTCAGAAGTGCTTGAATTTACTGTAATTTTGTTGCACATAATTGAGAGGAGAAGTTATTGGCATTGAATGGCGGCAATATTTTTATAATTTCATTAGTTCTCAAGTTTAGTTTATAGGCATGATATTTTTTTAGCATTGCTTTAAGTAAAATAATGTGATGTTTTATTAGTAAATAGGTAGTATGAGATTAAGAATTGAAATTTTATGTTATGAAAATTGCCAAGTATAATGCTAATCAAGAACCTACTAACTTGTCCGTATAAAACAGTGTGGCATGTATTAAAATTGATTTTCTAGTTGTAAGATAAATTTGTCAGTTCTTTTACTCAACAGTATATCTGGAATATTCGACTGGACTGATGTAGTTGGAAATCTGGCAGATTTGGAAGAATACGTTCAGAAAACTTTGCTGCCAATTTGCAACATTGCTCTTCAAACTAACTTTCAGTGAAAGATCATGGAGCACTTCATTCAATAATGATCAATGGTTGCCTTTTACTTTTTATTTTTTGTTGATTTAAGTGCAAGTTTAAAATCAGTGTTTGTTTGATTCTTAATATTGGAGTGAAATTGTATGCCAACTTTGTTTAGCAAAATCTCTGTAAAGGCCTGAATGAATATTTTTAATTATATATTTTGTTGAATGGGTTATATGATCATGTTAACGTCTGATTAAATTCTGCATTCTATTTTTATAAGGTATAAGCTCTTTAAATATTTCAAGTATATAAATCTATACTTGGTTTTTGGTAAGATTTGGAAATTTTCTGAGATATATGTTGTTAGTCGAAGTAAGGTTTCTGTCATTAATTATATGCATGTTGAACATTAGTTTTATTTTAGAAAATAATATTGGAAACTTTAATTGTTCATTTTTAAAAAAATTATTGATAAATATTGGAGTTAGGCAAAAATCATATTTTGTTTACAGTTAAGATGTTTGATTTTATGCAAGCTGAATGTGGTGATTTGTGTGGTGAAAATTATATGCAGTTAAACTAGTTAATTAGATGTCTTGATTAAAATGTGACTTGGGGTTCAACAAACCAAATAGAATGCAGAATTTTATTGACATATTTTAAAGGTTGCATTATCTTCACATTATGCTAAGTTACAAGCTTGTCTGAAAACTAAAATGTGTGATACTTTTAGCCAACACCTGTTCATTGCAGGTTGAATCTGTCTGATAAATTCGTTTCGTGTATATTTTCATTATATTTTGAAGAAAAAATGTATCATCATAATTTTTTTTGTCATAATTTCATTTTAGGCAATGGAATGTCTGGTGGTGGCATTGGTGTTGGTTCAAGTAATATGGGAATGTTATCATCGTCTGGCATGAATCTCTCTGGATCAATGAGTATGAACAATTCGATGGCCAGTGACAGAATGATGGGTGCCTCTGCTTTAGGCATGGGCATGAGTGGTTCAGGCATGGGTGTTTCCTCCCCTGTAGGTATGGGGATGGGTGGAACATCCTCTATGATGGCCAGTGGCAATGTAATGGGACGCTCTGCTATGGATAGCATGGGTCGTGATGCACCTTATCAGCTTGGATCAGGAGTGTCTAGAGGCTTTCGGGATGGTTTTGATCGTGATACCTTCAGCAATGCCAACTTGTCTGATACAGTTATTATTGGAAATGTATGTGAATTTTGTATTTAATTTCAAAATATGAATAATGTGAGATGTAGGCTTGTGTGTTTCATAATTTGAGTTTCAGAATTAAGATGTGATGTAATTGATGATGATGGGGTTTGTTGAAATGTATTTGGTGTCTTCGTTGGTGTTCTGTATGTCATAAAAGAACATTATGGTGCAAACACATGATGAGAAAATATGTTAAGGTGAAAAGACATGCACAAGAAAATAAATATGCATAAAAGTTGTGGAAAAAGAATTTTTACCATTTCAACTTCTTCAATTATATGTTAATATAGAAGATAATTATTTGTCCTGTATTGGTGCTTTCTTTTCTTTCTTTCTTTCTTTTTTTTTTTTTTTTTTTTTTTTTTTCTTTTTTTGTAGATTTATTGGTTTTTTATTGCATGTTATTAAAGGTGATTGAACTATGAGCTATCTGTAAGTTTGTTTTTTCTTTAATTTTTTTGAGGGTGTTTTTTAAGGTTATTTCCCGATATATCCTACTTTAAAATCCTTTTGTGTTCATTATGCATCTTATTAAATACATTTTATTCTTTATCTTTTCATTTCTGTAATATTAAGTGAACTCTATTTTCTTTCTTTGATTTTTTTAACATTGTACAAAATTCAATGCAATATATTATGCAAGTTAATAAGTCTTTCACTAATATGGCATGAAAAATCTTAATTTTTTTCTGAATTTCGCAAAATTGTGTTTTATTTCAAGCAAAATTCATAAAGGTGGCTGAAACAAATATTTTCAAAGCTTTACTGAAGTTATATAATTTTGAACTAACATAGCAAGGCATTAATAATCATCATGATAAAAAATTCTTGAATATTATGGTGCTGTAAATCATGATTGTATGGACTTAAATTTGGAGTTTATCTTTAATAAACTTGTTCTATAAACAATTTTCACACCATAAAATAACCATTCCCATTTCTTACATAGCAGAGTCTTTTCTGAAAATTCAAAGCATTGATTAGACATTTAGTGAAGAACAGAGCTTATAAATGATAATTCAAGGTGTTCTGATGTGCACTGATCTATTTTGTTATGCCCAGACAACCTCTATAAATTAGTGTGTATAAACATGTGTATATGTAGAGAGATGGAGGAGTATTTGTTAAGAAGGTAAAAATTTGAATGTTCCTGTGATAGTTAAAGGTCCTGTGATAGTGATAGGTTGTTTATTGTCGCAAAATAGAAACAGTAGGATGAGAGGATTTTCTCCTCCCCCCCCCCCCCCCATCTTAGTTAATGCTAATTACATTTTATTTCTTAGGTGAATAAAAAAAAAAAAAAAAAAAGAAAAAAAAAAAGAAAGAAAAATGTAGTAAAGGATTAAAATTGAACTTAGAATAACATTAGTATACAACAGGCAAGCAATACACTAACGAGTTAATATTGCTCTTGCTGTACATAATACCAGCATAATTACTATCTCCTGTCCTTAAGTGTATTATTTTAATTCCTACTGTGTTAAGCTCAAGAGATTTTTTTAAAAAAATCCATTTAAGGTTTATTTCTACAGTATTTGTTTTTGAAAGATTTCAAAATTCTAGTAATATAACTATTTGTTTTATTTAGTTTCTTTTTTGTTCTATATTCCACTTTCTGCTTTTATGTGACACCCTTTTCTAAATATTTTGGGTTAACTAATCAACAATCTAACATTCACAGTGTATCATTAATCTCTTAAAGCATACTATTAGGTAGATTTCGTATGAAATACTACCTATTGCAATCGCACCAGTTATATATATATATAATCACTTTTTTATGGACACGATAACTTCTATAATTCTTCACCAATCTCCACCAAACTGGTACATAAAATCAAAGAGGATAAAATCTCGGCTAAGTTCGTTAATGGGCAAAATCGGACCAAGGGGGTCGGAATAGGGGGTGTTTTTGTGAAAACTGAAAAAATGCTATAACTTTTTAATTAAAGTAGATATCGAATCGGTTTAAAGTTTATATTGCTTCTTAAAAATGAGCCAAAAGTTTATGCATGACAGATTTTTGATAAATTTAGAAATGGGCTCAAGGGGCGAAAAAAACAGGGTTTTGGAGAGAAAAAAATTCATAACTTCGTCAATTTTAAAGATATCAAGTCCAACTAAATTTTTTGTAAATGTTCTTAAAATTATCTAAAACTTTTGTATTTACAAGTTTTTGATAGGACCAACTTTTACCGATGAAAAAAAATTAAAAACGAAAAGAAAAAGAGCGGTGAAAAAAGAGAAAAATCTATAACTCCGTCAATTATTAAGATATCAAATCTGATTAAATTTATTTTACATCTTCTCAAAAATATCTACAACTTTTATATTGACAAGTTTTTCATAGGACCAATTCATATAGCAAAAAGAAATTAACAAAAATAGGAGTTGGAGAAAAAACCTCAAATCCAAACTGCTTATATTCTGACTCTTTTTTTTAAATTCATTTTTGATTTTAAACGCATCCAAATGGTAGATCCTCTTATTTAGAAACTGTATGAAGTGACGCATTGGTCAATTTTCTGATAAAGACAGGATATATTTCAAAAAAGGCTACCAAAAAGGTTATTTTGAACAGAATTCATCGGGACTGAAAATTTAAAGTATTCAAATAAGAAATTGCATTTTTCTGACTCGTTTTTAAATCGCATTTTTGTTCTCAAACGCATCCAATTTACAGATCCTCTTATTTAGGAACTATATACTGTGACTCATTAGCCAGTTTTTTGATAAAGTTAGAATATATTTTTAAAAATGCTGTCAAAGTGAATATTTCGCACAAAAATTTCCGAAGCAATCATGATTAAAGAATTAAGGATGTATTCAAACAACAAATCGGTTATTTTATGACTCATTTTTAAATTAAATTTTTTTCTCAAATGCATTCAACTCAGTAGCGTAGCTATGTTTTTTGGCGCCCGGGGCCAGCAAGAAATTTTGCGCCCCCACCCCAATATAGATATAAAACAATTTCTCTCAATTTGGCGCCCCTAGGCCTCGGCGCCCGGGACGGACGCCCCCCTTAGCTATGCCACTGATTCAACTGACAGTTTTTTGTTATTTAGGAACTGTGTAATGTACTGTTTTGGTCGATTTTTTAATAAATCCAGAATTTATTTCAAAATATGTTGTCAAAATGGGCATTTGAGCTGAATTTTTCTTAAGATGATTCTGATAAACCAGTTTTTGCAGAAAAATGAAATTAAAAAATTTTCATAAACGGCAAATGAAGTTATTAAACTGGGTTTATCTCTAATCATATATATATATATATATATATATATATATTGTTGAAATGAGCACTCTTCGAAATCTACCTCTGCCTATAGGCCCAGCCGACAGGGTTTTTTTAAATTTAAACTCTGTTGACTTTAAAGGATTTTAAAAAAAAAAATCTCTGATTAAGCTTGTAAAATTCTAATAATATAACTATTTGTTTTATTGATTTTTTTTTAAATCTTGCATTCCATTTTTTGTTTTTATGCGATCCTTTGCAGAATATTTTAGGTTGGATAATCAAGAATCTAACCTTGGCAATAATCTCATTAGATAAAATTTAAGCCAGCTGTACAGTAGCAGTCAAAAGTTTCCAGCCAGCAAAAAAATTTTTAATTTGTAAGTTTACCCATAAGAAGAAGAAACTTAAAGTAATGCTTATTCATTTTATTGACATAATAGTGAAGAACTTATGTATGAAATAAGGTATAAATATCTATAAATTTATTTGACAAAATTAAATTTAAAGGAAAATGTATATTCTCAAAAGTTTCTGGCCACAGCCAGCTTGACAAGTTTGGAAAAAATATTGTAACAGAAATTAACAGTGATCAACAACATTTACAATTAGTATTTTATCACTACTTTTAGTAATAATTACTGCAGTGTAGCAATGTGACATTGATTCAATCAATAGTTGAAGATTGTCTGTTGTAAGTTGTTTCCACACTTCTTGCAATTTTTTGGAAATTTCTGCTAAATTGGAATATTTATAGTTCAGCACACATTTGCCAAGTTCTTTCTAAAGATTCTCTGTCGGATTTACATTGGGTGTTTGCACTTATCATTTCAAAAGCAATTTTTTTTTTGTGTGCAAAAGCCATTGCTTGACAAGCTTGTATACTAGCTTGATCGACTATTGATACTTGATTGTATACTATCGACTAGTTTTTTCTTGAGTAAAGCAGCAAATTATCCTACAAGATATCTTTATGCATTACATTAGGGGTGCACAACCTTTTGAAGAGAAGGGCCACTTACAAATATGCCTGGGTGGTCGAGGGCCACATCAGTAACATGGTGAAAATTCGATTTCAAGGAGGTGATCTTTGACCTATAATCGGATTAAAAAATAGGTTTCAAAGGGGAGTGTGTGTGGGGGGGGGGGGCGCTTATCCAGTCAAAATATCCAATTTAGTTGGTAAGAATCTATCAGCAGTTTTTATGTTTGTATATATAACAATTATAGCGAGGATTATTTTCATTATGTAATAATATTCCTGGACTTTATTCAGGAGAGTAAAATTTGTTTTATTAAAAATGTTAGAAAACAAACATAAGTGGCTGGAGCTGAAAAAAAAATGTAAACTTTATGAACGAAGGAGAGAGGAGGAGCCGATCAACAAGATTTTTACGTGCCAGATCAATGAAATTCTGATTTTTCTGCGCCCGATCAACAAATTTTGCGCGTTTTACGAAGCAGTTAACAACATTCACAATCTTTCTTCGCTTAATCAACAAAATTTGCAATTCTTACGAAACCGATCGACAAAATTCACGATTTTTCTGCGCTTGATCAACAAAATTCACAATTTTCATGAAACCCATAGAGGAAATTCGCGATTTTTACTAAGCCGATCAAGGAAAATCGTGATTTCTATTAAGCCGATTGAAGAAATTCGTGATTTTTCTTCGCATGATCGACAAATTTTGCGATTTTTACGAAGCCAATCGACAAAATGCGTGACTTTTACAAAGCTGATCGATGACATTTGCGATTTTTCTTAGGATGATCGGCAAAATTTGCGATTTTTCTTAGGATGATCGGCAAAATTTGCGATTTTTATGAAACCGATTGGCAAAATTCGCGATTTTTACAAAGCCGATCGAGAAAATTCACAATTTTTCCTCGCCTAACTAATAAAATTTTAAATTTTTACAAAGTCGATCGGCAAAATACACGATTTTTACGAAGCCAGTTGACGATGCTTGACTTTAACAAAGCTGATGGACAAAATTCGCGATTTTTAAGAATCCGATTGATGAAATTCACGGTTTTTCTTCGTACGATCGACAAATTTCGCGATCAATAATTAGTGTTCACTCTAGAAATAAAATGGGCATGGTGCTATTCACTACAAAAGGCACTACTGCAGAAGAAAAGGGCACTATTGCCAGAAATTTTTTTTTATTGGCTTTAGAAGGGAAAAAAGAAAGCAATGAAACACATAATTTTTAAATATGATAAATCAAGTAACATTAATTTCGAATGATTTTATGATATAAAAATTAAAAATACAATTAAATTAAAACATGATTCAATAGTTTTATGTTCTTTTTCTTAAAGAAATGAAAAAAATCTATCATTTTTGGGCACACAAATTTAGAAATACTACGGAATAAAAAAAATATTTATTAAAAATCTCTGGGTAAAACCAGTGATGCAGTTTACTACTTTTAAAAAGGACAGGGTGCAGTAAATTTGAAAAAGGGCAGGGTGCTGCACCCTTCAAAAATGGCCTAGAATGAACACTACAATAATATTAGCAATTTTTACAAAGCCGATTGGCAAAATTCGCGATTTTTACAAGACCGATCGACGAAATTCGGGATTTTTACGAAGCCAATAGACGAAATGCACAACTTTTGCGAAGCCGATCGACGAAATTTGCATTTTTTTCCGCATGATCGATGAAATTCACGATTTTTACGCACCTGATCAACAAAATTCGCGATTTTTATGAAGCCGATCGAGAAAATTTACAATCTTACCCCGCCTGATATTAAAATTCGCAAATTTTACGAAGCCGATCGAAGAAATTCACAATTTTTACAAAGCCGATCGACAAAATTCGCGATTTTTCCTCTCATGGTTGATAAAATTCACGATTCTTCCGTGCTAGAACGACTAAATTCATGATTTTTAAATAACTTTGATGAAATCTTTTTTATGCGGCAAGATGAAATTCATGATTTTTTTTCAGTGCATCACAGCAAAATTCGCGGTTTTTCCATGCCTTATAAACGAAATTTGCGATTTTTTCTTCCCTGATTGGCGAAAATTGCTATTTTTCCGAGCTTCAAGGGCAAAATTTGCAATTTTTCCATACTTGATGAACGAAAATTGTGATTTTTCCGAGCCACATCGACAAAATTCGTTATTTTCTCGCAGCTGATCAATGAAATTCACGATTTTCCGTGCCCGATTTTCAAAATTTGCGATTTTTAAGTGACTAACGAAATTTTGTTTTTTGCCGCGGTAAATTGTTGAAATCTATGATTTTTTTGTGATTTAAGCACAAAAATTGCAATTTTTTCCAGTTGTAAATTATCGAAGTTCGCGGGCCACACGATAACCCATCGCGGGCCACAGGTTGTGCATCCCTACATTACATCATTAACCTTCTTGTGGATTTCAAATAACAGACAGGCACTTTTTGAAGAAAATGTCATCACAGTATAACATATATTCTGCCATGCTTCATTAATAACATAAATCGAATTACATACTTTGTTGTTAGGTCATCGGATATAGTGTCTGCTATTATTCCCAAAAAGTTTGAACTTCGATTCATAGAAAAAAAGTACTTTTTTCCAGTTTTTACTTGACCAGGCTATGTGTACCTTGGAAAATGCCAGTTGGGTATGTTGATTTTTTTTACCTTATGAAATATTTTTCTATATTGAAATATTCTTCTATATACTCTACCATAAAGTTCTATGTCACCTCAGCATCTTGACATGGTATGCTGACTTATTTCAGCAATATTTTCATTCCATAAATTGCAGGATATTGCAATGACATTTTTATGTGACTCATGAACTGCTTTTCTCCTGCTAATTCTGTCCATAAGAACAGTCATTTTCCAGGGTCTCCTGGACCTCAGAAAAGCCTGACGACCATCACTATCTTTATATATTTTTAAGATATCGTTTGTAGTAGATTTTTCGATCAATAACTTTGCTGCAGTCTCACGAGAAGATTTTCCTTTTAGTGACAAATTAATCGCACATTTAAGAACAACAATTGTTGAACTTATGTTTGAATTTCATCTATGCTATTCATAGCTATTCATTCACAAACACGTCCAAAAAATACTTTACCAACAGGAGAAAATAAAAAGTAAATAAAACAAAAAATTACGAATTGCTGGAAACTTTTGACCTCACAAATTTGGAATTCCTCCCCTTTGCATCAAGTGTCTTCAGTATCCAATCAAAATAATCATATGGTGAAAGATCATTTTCATATTTCTAACTTTTAAAGCATTTGCGCTTCTTCGCTGATATCTTCTTCTAAACAAATCGAAGAAACTAACTGGCTGAAAACTTTTGACTGCCACTGTATGTGCTCAGTAGGTATGACTGAGTTTCTATCATGCTTATTGGCAAAAGAGCATTTTTAATCAAAAGTTTGGGTCAGTCTTGGGTATAGATTAAATATAAGTTGAAAAGTATCTGAAAATTAATTCATTAGATCAGATACAGTAGAACTCCAATTATTCAGACTATCCTAATTGCTGATTATCCATATCACATTTCAGAATTTCAGGGGGGGAGGGAACTGAAAATGTACTGCTATTTGCAAAATAATGATTATGTCTGTACACGCTATTGCCCTTCTGTCTGCGAAGCTAGTGTAGGCTCAGCATGAACATTATTGGGATAATAAGTCACTGTCCCATAGTGCAGTTCGATCATTAGCTCTCGTGAGTCGTCAGGTAGCCGGCCTGTAACTATTCATTTTGATTAGTCAGTCAGTGTGACTTGACCTGCTAGTTTATTACTTGAAGAAGGTATGTTGGCTAACCACAAAAAAGTAAATTTGGAAGATTGTGATTAAATGATGGCAGAAGCTTATAGCAGTCACATTAAGACACGCATGGAACAAGTTGAAACACATATGAACTGAAGATAAGGAAAGGTAGGAGACAGCAGGCCTCGCAGCGTTCCTATAATTCCTATAAATTTGAAAAAAATTCCTATATTTCCTATTTTTTCCTATTTTTTATCCCTCCACCCCGGCACGAGATTTTTTCGTGGATCCGCGATTTTCCTCTTTTTTATCACTTTCTGCTTTTCTGTTTTTTTTTATATATATAAATATATATATATATATATATATATATATATATATATATAAATATATATATATATATATACATATATATCGTCAAAAGATCGCGTGAAGAAATAAGATTTATATTCAGAAGATCGCGAGAAAACGTGATTTTTATCAAAAGATCGCAAGCAAAATGAGATTTTCGTCAAAGGATCACGAGAAAAACACACTTCTCGCCAAAAGATCGCGAGAAAAAAGCGCTTCTTGCTAAAAGAAAAACGCAGTTTTGTCCAAAGATTGCGAGAAAAACGCGGTTTCCGTCCAAAGATTGTGAAAAAAAGTGCGATTTTCATCTAAAGATCACGAATAAATACTATTTTCATCAAAAGATCGCAAGAAAAATACAAGTTTCATCATAAAGTCGTGAAAAAACCGAGAATAACGTGATTTTTGCAGAAGATCGCGGAAAAAATGTAATTTTCGTCAATAGATCACAGAAAAAATGCTATTTTTGCCAAAAGATTGAGAGAAAAACCGCGGTTTTCGTCAAAAGATCACGAAAAAAGTGTGATTTTCGTCTAAAGCTTGTGATTAAATAACTATTTTCATCAAAAGATCGCCGGAATAACACGATTTTTGCCAAAAGATCGCAAAAAAAAAAAAAAAAAAAAAAAAAATGTGATTTTTGTCAAAATATCGCGAAAAAAAAGCGATTTTCGTCTGAAGATCGGGAAAAACACGCGATTTTTGTCTAAAGATCGCAAAAAAAAAAAAAAAAAAAAAAAAAAAAAACATATTTCATCGAAGAATTTAAAAAAAGAATTAAGTTAAATGATTACAAAAAAAGGTGGGATTTTCTAAGGAAAAATGTAAATTCCATCAAAGCATTACAGAAAAAAAACTGGTAATGCTATTGGAAAAATGTATAATTAATGTAGGGAAGGATCCCCCCCTCCCCCCCGCAACTCCCTCTTCTCTGCTGTAACTTTTCCAGGGTTCCCAGCATCATGGAAAGTCATGGAATTTCAAAGTAGTCATGGAAAGTCAGGGACATTTCAAAATATGTATGAAAAGTCAGGGAATTTACAAATATTTTCTAAAAATCATGGAAAATTCTTGGAAAAAAAATGTAAAATGATACAAAATTCATCAAATAATCTTGGGGGAAAAAATCACGAAATTAATCAAATAATCAAGGAAAAGAAAATTTAGAAATTTGAAAAACAATTGCAGAAAAAATATCACTAGTTTTGACAAAGAATTCTGGAAATTTCATTGTATACCTGCTTCTTCAGCGAATTTTTTTTAGATTTAGTCAGGGAAAGTCATGGAATTTTTCGAGATTAGGTCATGGAAAGTCAGGGAATTTGCCATTCATGTTTTGCTGGGAACCCTGTTTTCAAAAAATTCGCTGTGAATTTCATGGTTTTTTAAGAACTTTAAATTACTCTTGCTATAGAAACTCATTTCATATAAATTTATTAAAAAAAAAAAAGTTATAACCTTTATTTCAATTATTTTTTATTTTATTTTATTTTTTGATAAATGCAAAATCTGTAATTGATGATGATTCAGGGGGAGGGGGGGGGGAGTGTCCAGTCCAACTCCTGAAACCAGTATTTTAATCCTAAAGTGTGTTAAAAATTTCTGAAATAGTCAGGAATGAACTTTAAATAGTTTACTTATGTTATAGTTTTTACAATGTTGATGTCTGTCTATGTTAATGTATTAATCATGTGTTGGCATATTTACGTATAAATAAAAATTCCTATATTTCCTTCAAAAAAATTCCTATATTTCCTATAATATTTTTGAAGAAAGTCGCTTCTAGGCCTGAGACAGGGAAAGAGGGGATGACATGCCTCTTGAGGAATTCAGAAACATTTTTTTGAAAATTCATAAATGTTTTGTAGTTAGTACTGAAGATAGAGGAGAGAGGATGGTGCAGGGTTTGTCAAATTCTAAATGATGATGCACTTATTGAAAGATTGAGAGAAGAAAGTGTTTAGGAAAAATATTATCTTAATGTTGACATTGAAGCAGACACGGATCATCAACTAGTGAAGCATTTGCCAGCCTTTAAACTGCATTAAAGTGGATAGAACATCAGCCTGAGTGTGACCACATGCAACTTCTCACTGTCAAGCGTATGCATGACTTGGCTTTCAAAAACTGACAAACAGCTTACTTTGACAGATATGTTCAGCAAATTATAAATGATTAAAAAACTAATAGCAAAGGTCAAGTTAATAATCAATAGTGTATGATTAAATATTCATTATAAAGATTAAATGTATTTTTTCAAAATTATTCAACAAAACTTGCCTTATAAAAGTGCATAACTAATTCACATCAAAATCATAAAATAAGGATTTTTTTTTTCAATTTAGCCTGGCTTAATAAACAAAAAAAAAATCTTGATTAATGCATAAATATATTTAGTGAAAAAAGTCTGATTACCAGTTATATCAGTAATATCTTGAATTTTTTCCAAAAAAATTATTCTTCTTTCATGAAAAAAGCATGAATAGAGTATTATTAAGAAAATTACAAATTAAAAAATATATGGAATTGATACAAAACTAAAAAAATCAAATTTTGTCCCGATATCCGAACTGAAAGTTTCATTGTTTACATCCATAAAATATGTGCGGATTTTAGAGAGTTGCAGATTTCTGGTTTGCAGATTTGAGGGAGTCTACTGTACTATACAATATACATAAATGATTCTAAGGTAAAATTTTAGTCTATGGAGAAATCTAAATTACACAAAAATGCATGGAAAACTACAAATCAGATGCCAAAAATTAATTTAGCCTTCAGTATTTTAGTTAAAATAAAAACATCTGCAATACATAAAAATTAAAAAGAAATTGGAGGCAAACTCAGTAGTTAACCTTTGTTTCTTTAACGTGCTGGTTCAGGAAAAAAATTTGGTGGCTTTATCAGTAGATTTTTTGTTTCTGAATGTATGAAACCAAAGACAAAACACATTTGTTGTACTGAAATAAATGAAGTTATTACAGTAAAAAGGAAGTTGATCATAAATTCTGTAAGACTTTTAGTATCATCCTTTTTTGATAACTGTAACAAATACCCTCCACCATTCTAAAGAGCTGAGATCCACATTAAAAACAAACAAAAATTCATTGAATGGTTCAGATTTTGCTCTAACTTTAATATAATAGTCGGGTCATTCCATGTCAAATCAACACAGCACACAACCCGACCCTCTCTGAATTGGATGAAATTTTTTTTATTTGTTGCACTAATAGAGAAATGAATAAATCCGGAGTTTTTAGTTCATATTGCAATTAGTTTTTTAAATATTTAAATTTAAATTTGGTCAAATTTATCAAATTTTAGCAATTCTTACAACACAAAATAGGCTCTAACTTCTTTTCTAATTAACGTAGAGTTTTGATTTTGATGTCGTTGGAAAGCATATGAATTGTACTTTCATATGATATACTACATGACTAGATTTAAGAAAAAATTAATTTCAAGGTCATCAAGTTTAAAATTTAAATTTAAAAATTTTAAAGTTGTAATTTTTAAAATTCGCTAAAAAAATTATATATTATTTTTCAACTTATTGTAAACATAATCTGAAAGTTTTAGCCTGGGACCGCAATGGGTTCATGAGTTATAAATTCTAGAAAATTGGTAGTATCATGTTTCAACCATAACAAAAAAAAAAAAAAAAGAAAGAAAAAAGCCGCCACTTCATATATATATATATATGTGTGTATAAAGCTGCATATTGAGCACCAGGAAGAAGGTTTTATAGTTGATTAACTGTTTTCTATAATGTCTTTACTATGTGTGTCATAAATGGGTAAAAAAGATTGGTATTTACACCCCCCCCCCAATTTATTTTTTAAGAATTAATATTTTCATAATTTTGAAAAAAGGTATATTTAAAATTGAATAAAGATCTGGAGAAGCAAGTTGCTTTTAAAATTTTAAAGTTGTAGTTTTTAAAATGCTCTAAAAAATTATATATTATTTTTCAACTTATTTTAAACATAAACTGAAAGTTTTAGCCTGGGACCGCAACGGGTTCATGAAAAATAAATTTTAAGAAAACTACTTGCATCTAAATTTGCTCATAACAAGTGACAAATTTTGCTACTTTTTTAAACTAAAATTTCATACTGAATATACTGAAAATAAACTTTTAACCATCAAAAAACAATATTAAAATAATACCATAATAGTTTATCCCAATTTCTATATTCTGGGAAATACTTGATTTTTTTTAAAAAATGTTTTAGGAAAGTTGATACACATATAAAAGACAAAAGATTTTATAGAGGATAAGAAAAATAGATTTAAAAAACCATTTAATAAATATCTAACAATGCATTTCAAAATAAACTTTTAAAATTTAAATACTAATGATATACAAGGATGCATAATTGAAATCCAAAAAATGAATATGCATGACTTATAAATTATGTTAATTATATTAATTGAAAATACTAATCAGTTGTTGTGCACTTTTTTCTTAATTTTATTGATGCAGAATGCATTTCTTCTTCAGATAGCTTATATGTTCAACTATTGACAGTTCTAGGATCAACTTTTGTTAATATTGTGTTTGCTGTCACTTGTAAAATATCAGGATGTTCTGGAAAATAAAATGATGATGATGGGCCGTGTGGATGCAGGAAGTTGATTTTAATTTCTTCTCTGTCATAATTTACGCTAAGTATGCAAGCTAACCACCATTTTTGATCATAAATGCATGTTACATAACCATTTATTTCTTCCAGTTCAATTTCCCCTTCTATCTTTGTTACTTTTGCAATTTTTCCAGTATCAGAATTAGAATATATTTTGCATAAAAGAGTGTTATTGTTCTGGGGTATAAATGCATGTAAATTTGTGTTCCTGGTATTGCACAAGAAGAAGAAAAACGTTCCTGTAAAAAAATATTTTCATTTTCATAATCCTGAGAAGTTACATAACAAAATTCTATGCCAGAAATATGAGTTGAAGCCCATTCATATAATGCTCGTGGCGTCATAATTTGATCTGTATATACCTGTTGCAAACTTGCACGAGCAGCTAATCTTTTGACTGTACCCCCTACGCCATCTGATACTCCTTTCCCATGGGCAGTGGCAAAGAAGTGCCATTCAGCAGGTATGCCAAAGTCCTTTTTGTGACAGCATAAATTTAAAAAGTTCTTGCGGTTTTTATAGTGAGCCGCTGCACCATCAGAAAAGTATGTAAATTTTAGGGGAGACTCATCAAATTTTTCTTTTAAAAACTTAACTAGTTTTTTCTGAAATGCATATACAGCTGTGGTATCATGCGAAAGACAGTCAGAAATAACAAGAAAACTAATATTTTCTATGTGGTTGTCTCTATTATAGTATATAACAAATGGGTGGATTGTTGCCTGCGTGTTATTCCAATGAAACCCTTGAGCTTCGTCTTGAAGAATGAATGAGTAATTTTCTGAAAAATCAGACACTATAGCATACTCCCCAAATTTAAGATTACTTTTTGTAACCTTAAAGAATGAGGATTGTTGTTGGGCTATAAATGAATGTCGGATAAGCACAGAAAGTTTATCAATAAATGATTCAATGAATTCCTCATATGAATTTGTTAAAGTTTGTAGAATGGAACGATCCACATTTAACCATTGTTTGTATTCAATTGTTTCAATACTGTTTTCACAAAATAGTTTGTCCAGATAAATTTTAAATTCTTCAAATTTGGGACAGTTTTTGCATTCATTGAGATAACAAGTAGGATGTGCTGGATTGCATAGAAGCAAAGCTATACAAGTTTTATAAGACGAAATTGGAATGTTTTCTTCTGAAGTTAGCTCCTTCAAATTACTTCCAATAATCATTAATTTTACATTCTGATGAATATGGCAAACACAAACTGTATGTGTCCCACTTGCACCAGCTAAAATACAGTTTTTCGGTCTTAGTTCAGCGAATTTTGAAAATCCAATTTTTAAGTGTGGATATCCATCTTTAAATTCTTTAAAAACCTCATTTAAATTGCATAACACCAGTCTTTTTTGGACTTGAATCTTTTTACCTTGACTAACCATGGATACAAAGTCTTTTTTGCCAGGCATAACTCTGCTTATTTGGTCACTATTATAAAAATCTCTCACACTATTTACTATATCCTGACTTAGATTTTTGCCAGGTTTGGGGTTTGGAGTTGAAAGAATTCCCTTTTCTTTCACCAATTTTTTGGCTTTTCTAACCATGTAATTAGTGGCTTCAAACTCTCTTTGAACTTTTCTTACTGACCAGCTTTCAGGCAAAAGAGTTAAAATTTGCACTTTTAAACTTCTGTCCTTAGTACTTTGAAATTTTTCTTTCAATTGAGAAAGCATCTCCATTTCAGAGAATTCTGTAGAACTATCACTATCCGAAAATTGTAGTATTTTTTCCGTTAAAACTTTACTTACTTTTTTAAATTTTGTTTTTGGATATTTTCTCTCAGATAGTCTTTTTTTTTTAATAGGTGTTTCCCCTATAGTTTGTAAACTTTCATTTAATGAACAAAGGGCTGTTTCATTTTCATAATCCTGAATTTCATCTTCTGGAATCTGTTCACAATCACTGTGTACTTGGGAACCACTGGGTACTACTGGGGAAATTCCACTAGTGCTTGCTTCAGAAAGTTTACAGTCTTTCATCATTTTTTTAAGGCATTTATCACAGATTTTACATCCCTCAGATAAAAGAGGTTTTACTTTTATCATCCATGGCAAAATATTTCTTAAACTTTTTCTTACAGCTGTATGATTGGGCTCCTTAAATGGATTGCAACAAGCTGATCGAGCAAAAGTACTCATTTCTAAGAAATTATTTTAAAATAAAACTTAATCATACAAAAATTAAAAATGCACTGAATTAAATATTCTCTTTAGAAAAAAGTGTAACTAACTCTACAAAGTTCAACTCCTTTATGAGCTCAGCTAAATACTGCATCATGTGTGTTGGGGCCATGTGGTGTAAGGACCATGTGGTAGAGAAAACCATGTGTGTTTACATTCACTAGTCAAAATCCTACGGTCAGCAAGTTTAATGATAACCACACACAAAGAGCAAGAAAGAAACTAATCCCATTTTTACATTTCAGGCATTGGTGTCTTAAATGAATAAAATAATTATATTTTTCCCTAAATGCAGCTTCAATAATTAGACTAATTGAGAAAAAAAAAAAAAAGAATATTTGACTAAACTTTCTTTAATCTAATTTTATTTTATTATTTGCTATGAAACAAAACTAATATATGCATTCTCATAAAAAAAGAACTTACTCTTAAACAGAGCCCGATCAAGCTTAAGTTGGGCCCAGGGCCTGTTAAAAAATTGGGCCCCCCCTACCTACCCATTTTCGGCGATACTTTCACATAAAAAAGATTTATTTGATGAGTTGACAAAGTTGTTTGGGTTAAAAGTGCCTAGGATAAAAACTTCTAAAAATTTTATTGAATCATTCAGACTGTTTAAATTTTACGTTTCATATTTTATAAAAAAAATATTATTCGAAAAGTATTTGATTAAGGAAAAAATATCAGCCACATAATTTCTGGGCCCCTGAAATTGGTGGGCCCAGGGCCGAGGCCCCGGAGGCCCGTGCATTAATCAGGCCCTGCTCTTAAAAGAAAGACCAACTCTGTTACATGCTCCTCCCTCCCCCCCGCCCTTCTCTTCTGGACATAAAGAATAATCATTCAGAAATTTATCAAACTTACTAGCATCAAATAATATATAAACAAGTATAATACAGTGTGAAACTATAAGCTATGTTGTGGTGGTGGTGTGTGTGTGTGTGTCGGGGGGGGGGGGGGGGGAAGCAGAGAAAAATGTTGAAAGAAAAAAAATTGCTTGTTGATTAAAAAAATAAAATATATAACACAAAATGTTTTTTCAGAAAACACACAAAATTTTTAAGCAACTTGCTTCTGCAGATCTTTATTCAATTTTAAATATACCTTTTTTCAAAATTATTAAAATATTAATTCTTAAAAAAGAAATTGGGGGTGGGGGGGGGATGTAAATACCAATCTTTTTTACCCACACACATAGTAAAGACATTTTAGAAAACAGTTAATCAACTATAAGACCTTCTTCCTGGTGCTCAATATGCAGCTTTATATATATATATATATATATATGAAGTGGTGGCTTTTTTTTTTTTTTTTTTTTGTAATGGTTGAAACATGGATACTACCAATTTTCTAGAATTTATAACTCATGAACCCATTGCGGTCCCAGGCTAAAACTTTCAGATTATGTTTACAATAAGTTGAAAAATAATATATAATTTTTTTAGAAAATTTTAAAGATTACAACTTTAAAATTTTAAAATTTAAATTTTAAACTTGATGACCTTGAAATTAAATTTTTCTTAAATCGAGTCATGTAGTATATCATATGAAAGTACAATTCATATACTTTCCAACGATATCAAAATCAAAACTCTACGTTAATTAGGAAAGAAGTTAGAGCCTATTTTGTGTTGTAAGAATTGCTAAAATTTGATAAATTTGACCAAATTTAAATATTTAAAAAACTAATTGCAATATGAACTAAAAACTCCGGATTTATTCATTTCTCTATTAGTGCAACAAATAAAAAAAATTTCATCCAATTCAGAGAGGGTCGGGTTGAAAATGACCCTTTTTTGTGTTGATTTGACATGGAATGACCCAGTCATCACCAAAGTAGAGCATACAAAACCATACTATTTTCTTTTATTTCAACTTGCAAAACTTTTCCTAAATACTAATGACTAAAAATTCAAATATTTTAATATATTCTGCTTAGATTTTCTTACTATTGCAAGATTACTTTATAATTTGATTCAAATAAAACTTGTCAACACCCCCCCCCCTCCTAGGTTTTACATTATATTTTACTTTTTGACAAAGATTAAGCTTTATCTTGCCAAAAGCTGTTTGATTATCTGTACTATATAAACTAAATTATATTGTACATTATGTCTGTTTACATCTTAAATTTATTTAAAAATAATTTAAAAGAAAAATGATTTAAATAAGTGTTTTATCTATTAGTTTAAATTGTGGTTCAAATCATGGTGATTCAAACAAACCCTGCCTAATTCTTGTTTATAATGTTGTGGAAAATTGATGGTGCAAACTATGGATTATAATGGAGGCATGCAAAGTCTCCAAAAGAGTCTGTTTGACTTTTCAGTATCAGATTACTATTGGCATTAAAGATGATTTTAGTATTTTGAAAATTGAACTGTGGCCAGAATCCCACGAGTGCTTGGCAATAGAAATTTCTTGTTTAATTACATTATGAGAATCTTCTTTTAAGCGAATTTTGAGATTTTTTTAATTTGACTAATATAAGATAAATCATAGCCATTACAAGGAACATATAAATTTCACCATTGATGAAATCTAAAACTGGAGATTTAATGAAGGGAAATTTGAATTTATTGGCAAGTTTAAAGATAAAAGTTAAAATTGAAACATCTTAAGCTTTAGTTAATTTGAAACATAGAGGAGTGTAAAAGAGAACTTTTTTTATGATGTTTTAAGAAAATCTTTTAGTTTTTATTGATTCATACCAGTTTCAACTTATTTTCTTATATGAAAACTGTTTTAATTGATAACTGCTGTAGCTATTTTACATTTAGTATATAAGTACTCCCCCATGTATTTTTGGGATTTGGGTTAGAAACCAAAGTACAAAGGTCTTTAAGACCTTTGTACTTCACGACTTTTGACGCAAGGTCTGGAAAATAAAGGTAATTTTTCAAACAGGCCATGTCAGTAGAATTAAGAGAATTTATCAGGGTCAAAAAAGTTGAGGGGATTCGATTAGCTTTCAAGATTAGCAAGAAAGTTTGATCGTTGTGCTGCCAGAAATGAGAATCTTCTATAATTTGACAAATTCCACATAAAAATAAATAAATAAAAAGTAATTAGCTTTTCCCATTTTTATCCTTCATCCCTTTTCTATCCATAGAAAATACTTTACTTTTTAATCAGGGTTGGCAAGTTTTTGACACGCGACAGTTTTTGACGGTTTTAACCATGGTTTAAACCGTCGTGTCAAAAACCTCCTTGTCAAAAATGGCTAAAACTGTCAAAAACCTATATTTATATGTAAATAAAAATATTTATTTAAGATGTTCAAGACTGGTTAAATGCTACCGTGTGCTACGTGGGGCAAATGAACTGTATTATTGAACTAAATTTCTGCTTTGACAATTTTCATTTGGATTGATTTCAATTATGTAATAAAATTAATTGGAAGTATTTAATGTATGTTTTATTTTTTTAAATTATGTATTAAATTAGATAATAAAAAAAACTACATAATATTTTGTGTTTTAGAAGTATTTATAGATCAGACTAATATATATATATATATTTGTTTTGACTTTTACAATTGTTATTTGGTTTTTCAGAAAAATCAGTATTCTGAATTTGAAATCGTCAGTCATTTTTTGAATTTATAACTAACATAAAGATAATTAAAAAATCAATTCCTTTCTATAAATATCTGAGTATCTATTTACAACATTTTGCCTATTTATTTACTATGCTGAAAATTTAGCTTATACAAATACTTGTGAATTTTTCTTTCTCACTGAATACTATAAAATTTTGTTAAATATCTTAAGTATTCAGTTGTTGAATAATTACTTATTGTCTTACTTACTTATCAAAGTAAACATTATTTGTATTTTTAATTCTATTAGTGTATGTGCTGTGCTGTGGGGTGCAGTGGCGTGGGGAGGAGAGAGAGAAAATAGAGATTAAAATGATATAAAGAGATAAAAATAGTTTATAATGATGTGTAATAATCATACATATAATAAATAATATGCATTATATTTAAATTCAAATTAACCTACTAGATATTATATATATAGCATAAAAAAATTATTAAACATGTGAATCAAGTTCCACACTTTTGAAAATCCTACATTCACAACACTTAATTTGTTAATGCTTATACATATTTGCTATGTCAAAATGCATACTAAATAACTTTAGATTTTTTTAAATATTAAAATAATAAGAATAAATAAACTAGATATTTAAACATAATTTTTGTGCAAATATTTCTGCATGTTCAATTGAGATAAATTTCTGAGATTTGAAATCTATCATTTTTACCTTAATTTTTATTAATTAAAAATATTTAAAGACCTGCTAATTAACCATGATATAATTAAATTTCAACATAATGTATGACAACTGTTGCTAGTTTTAAAATCTAACAACAAACTCTAGTGCACGGCAGAAGATTGTGACTCTATGGGTTTTTGACAGGTTTTTGACGGTTTAATCCGGTTTAAACCTTTGTCATGTCAAAAACCTCTTTTTGACGTCAAAAACCCAACCCTGTTTTTAATACTTATTATTGCAAATTCAAAACTTTTCCTGTAGTTATTTTCAAGTAACAACAAATAATCATCACAAATCTCCATCTTCTCACTGAAATGATCAATGACCAATGCAGAGTTCTTGAATTCCTACGCAAGTTGCAATGCTTGTGTTTACTTCCTTTCTGATTCTTTGAGAATACATAGATGAATTAGCAAGAATGAATTTTGTTTAACAAAGTTCTTGCAGAGGCAATGGTTGATATATCAAGAAAACACTCGGAGAAAGGGAAAAGGCTGACAGGGAACAACGATAAATATTAAGCTTATAAATTATCAGTGGCGCCAACTTATATGGGATGTGAGCCCACCCAATAAGTTGATATCTCCATCTATCCGTTATTAATTGAGTCCCCAATAATTATGTATCTGTTCAAAAATTTTTTGAGCCCACCCAATGTTTTTCAAAAGGTCACTGTACATTATAATAAATAAAAAGAAGGTGAATTAGTATCAGTGCCAAATGCAAGGGCTGAATGACATTAATCAGAAAAAATAAATAAACAAAAAAGTTGCCAAGAGAAAAAAAGGTAATTTAATTTTGAATTTAGAATTCTTATAACAATGCACATTAAGGTGACTCACACCTTCTTTTGGAAGGCGGTGTGAAGCCGTCATCTTGGGTTAGGATGACAAATAGTCTTTTATGACCACTTTGGCTGTTTATATTCTACAGTTTAATGGACCTCAATGCTTCGTTGGGTATTAGAACACAATGTCTGTGGAAATTTTGTGCAAGTTTTTTGATAACTTGTGAGACAGGCTGAATGTTAAGATCGAAGTGAATGATGTCATTCCGGACAAACGTGGTTGCATTTACAACCTGATGTAAAATATTATTTTGGGGAGTTTGGAGTTTCACAGACAGATCCACAAACAACTAACCCGTAGGTCATAGTGGATCTGGTTGGTTGGTTGATTTTTGACGTCTGATTATCTACGCTAGGGATATAGGACCAGAGGGGAGTGCCCTTCGTGAGGGTCTTTCTAAGGGAACCTAACCCGTATTTACGCAAGGTTCGAAGAAAACCACGAAAACTCCGAACGGTTAGGCCGACAGCTGCGATTGGGTTCGAACCCAGCACCTGCCGTCTACCAGTTGAGAGGTCCAAGCCTCTCGGCCACTGGTGGGGCCATAGTGGATCTGATAAAGGATTTATACAGCAATAACTGGTTAGACAGCTATGTTTAGCTAAGAGAGATTTAAGGGAAGTTCGAGCTGCATCAATCTTGGCAAATACATCCGTTATCTGCTGACCTCAACTTAATTTTGAGTACAGGTAAATTCTAAGATACTTATATTCAGTGGCCTAGGGGCTATCATCTTCATTAAGAGAAAGCTTAGTGTCTGGGAAGATAGTTTCTGGAAAACATGGTGACACTTTTTGCTGCGTTAACCTCAATGCATAATTTTCTGAGTAAAATGTAGAGAGCCTGAAGGTAGGACAAGAGAGTTGTTCTATCACTATTTGTGGATGTTTGTGACTGTGAATGATGGCCGTGTTATTTGCATATAATGCTAAGAGGATCTGAGGAATCTTAGGAATATCATTTATATATTGGTTGAACAGCCAGGTTGCGATAAGGCTGCCCTGAGGTATGCCCGCCTTGATATTGCAAGAGGAAGAAATAGAACTATGGACTTTAACAGAAAATGATTTATCATTTAGGTAGTCCCTAATAATGAGAATTAGTTAAGGTGGAGCATTTAAGAAGATTAGTTTATAGATGAGAGGTTTATGCCAGACTGTTGAAAGCCCCTTGGCAATGATTATGAATGCAACTCCATTTTTTCTCTTCTAAAGAAGCTGAAATGTCTGTTTCCTCTCCCTTTTTGCCTCCTATTGAAGTTTCTCTGAACGTTTGTGATTTTACGATAGAGTTTACAAAATGAACGAGTCAATGCACATATATTGCATAGCAAGTTTGTACAGTAGGATGGAGCGAAAAAAAAATTTTTTTTTTTGAAAATCAAAAACGGGTAGGTGCCAAAAGTTGCCTTTATATTAGTACATCAACCACGTGAAATTTTACCGCTGAAAAAAAATGGCTTGCGTCTGCGCTTTTGCTCCAAAAATCGAAATTTTGGGTAAAATTTGTCATTTTTTGACATTTTTTCAAAAAAATTGAAAAAATCCTACAGAGCTGGTTAGTATTTAAAAGTGTTGCTTAGACCTTTATATTTATCTGCTTAACATATTTAAACTATGAAACAATATGTTTATTCCCTATAGCTGGAGCAAAACAGACAACTTTTAGTAAGAAAACAGTATTACCACTCTATTGGGTCATACAACGAATTGTTGTTTTTAATACAGCTCTTGTTTTCAAAACTACCTTGGACATGCGTCATGGAGGTGGCTATATTTCCTATACCATCCGGCCCAACTATTCGATCATCTTAGTACAGTGTTTTATTTATACATTGATTTGTGATTTTCTTTATAAAAATTTGGCATGTTTTCGATGCTTCCACCTTGTTCATCTGTTCTTTGCATCCACATGCTGCTGTGACTATCTTCATGTATATTTTTACAGTTTATACAAAATAATGACAAGTAGAGTAATGTACGGGAATATTATTAAAGGGATCTATTCGGCCATCTATTATATTTATCAAACTTACATTCAGTTTATGAATAGTGATTGGAAGTTCTGTTACCACAACCTTTTTTTCAGTCAATTGTAATTTTTTTTACGTAATGATTTGCTTCAAAGATGATTTCAGATATTTCAACTATAAGTATGCCATCATTTATTCTACTTTTGCATTTTTTATATGTTGAGAAGCGAGCTGTTTAATGTGATGGTGATCGTCAGAGAGAATTGCAATGAAAATTTGTTCTCTATGTGTAAAAAAAGCAACCCCTGTTGTAAATAACCTTTTTTTTTGCATTAGTTTTATGCTGTTTTCTAAGTGTTTTCGCAGGGTTCGCACAGACTCCTTGGACTCCTTAGAAACTACTTAGAAATGAAAACGTTCCCAAGTAGTACTTAGAACTACTTAGATAAACAAAATACTCCTTAGAAACTCCTTAAATTGTATTGCGGTTTTGCACACGAGCAATATTGCTCCCGGGAAAAAAAATAGGATTGTAAAATTTTGCGCACGGAAAGAACAATCGTGGAGAAATGCAAATTTCGTGAAAGGAACTCCCAAAAACGCACACATTTCGTCAATATTTCGTGGAAAAACGATGATTTCGTCAATGTTTTTGTCAACGAACTTTGTCAAAAAATCGCTGAAAAACGCTAATTTCTTGTGCGAATACTGGTTAAAATGGCAATTTCACCAAATATCGCAGATAAAACGCTAATTTCATCTGAAAACCACGGGAAAACGTCGATTTCGTCTAAAGATTGCAGATGTAATGCCAATTTCATTAAAAGATCGCAGAAAAAAAACGACGTTTTCGATAAAAGATAGCCTACAAATATTTTGTCTAAAGATCATTGAAAAAAAACGCAGATTTCATCAAAATATCACGGAAAAAACATAAATTTCATCAAAAGATTGCTCCGATAAAACGCCGTTTTTTAGAAAAGATCATATAAAAATGCAAATTTTGTCTAAAAATCATCGATTTCATAAAAAAGAAACACGGGAAAATGCTGATTTCGTCAAAAGATCACAGAAAAACTGTCGATTTCCAAAAAAGATTGCAATAAATCGCCGATTTTTCTAAAATATAGCAGATAAATCACTGATTTTGTCTGAAGATCGCGGGAAAGCACCGATTTTGTCTGAAGATCGCGTATACCCCCCCACACCACCACCCTTTCGCGGGGGATAACTCGCGGAATCCCTGCGGAATTGGGGCTGTGCCACATAAATAACAATAAAAGTGGCAAGTTCTTAAAATTTTTTGGACTCCTTGGATTTTTTATGTACTCCTTGGTTTTTTTCTTCCCAACTCTGTATGAACCCTGTTTCGTATCCAGGTAATTTCCTATTAACTTTTATATCCCCTTTTTATGAATGGACAACATTTGATGGTGAAATGTCCTGGGCATAAACTTATAATGCATAGTACTTTATGAGGGAATGTGCGGATTATAATAGACTATAAGTGCTCATTTAAAATTAGGAGAATTTTATTTGTCACTGTGAACCATTTTGCATGGGGTAAGCTTAGAATTGTGTATAATATTGAATCATTCGCTACTTCAACTCCAGTGAATTTCCTCTGCATCAATTATTAGAGAAGTCGATATAAAACATTCTAAGCTACATGGATTCACTGGATCAATAATGAAAATCTTTGTCTACGTACTATTCACTTCCTATTGCAATTTTTTTTAATATAAAATAGAGAATAATTTTGAAAAATTATATTCTCAAATTGAGAAAAAGATACTCAGAACAGACTAGAAATTTCTGTCGGAGATTGCAAAGCTAATTCATAAGGAAAGCTATTTCTCAGAAAGAATGGGGAATAGGAATTTAGAAAACATCTCACACAAAAGACAGCTCATAAAGTTAATAAAATTTTCCGCTTTATATAAGCACAGATTGGCAATGCGTCTATATGTTCACTCACAAAATGTATAATCCAAGTTTATACCGCAGGATGTTTTATACCAAATGTACAACATACCTGAATAATAGATCTAAAATCTTATTAGAAATTACTAGACTACGGAACAACACAGGAAACGACATAAAGCATGCTAAAACTTCTTTAGAAATATTGTTGTTTTACACGCAAATTTTGTTTGCAATCTGTGACGATCGTCATAATATTAAACAGCTAGCTTCTCAGCATCTATTCAATGTAATAGGTTCAATAAATGATGACATACTAGAAATTGAATTCATACAATCAATTATTAGGCAAATTATTGCATATAAAATGTAATTGATTGAAAGAATGTTGTGATAACAGAACTTCCAATCATAATGTACTAATTGCATGGAATTTTAATGAAGATAATAGACTGCTGAATAGGTTCAATTAAGAACATACCCAATACATTACTCAGCTTCTCTTCTGTTATACATGGTATAAAAATATACGTGCAGCAGGTCACACCAGCATTATCCAAATCATCCAAAGTCAGTGAATACAAAGAAGAGGTAAATTACTTTGATATATAGAAAACTTATACTCGTCTTCGGGAAAAAAATAACAATTCAATACATAAATAAAACACTGGGCCTAGATGATTGGGTGGTTGAGACGGGGGGGATAATGCAACTACCTTTATGAGTTATATACACAGTAGTTTTGAAAGCAGCTAGGTAAGAAATGCATTCAAAACAAAATTTCGTTGTATGCTCCAATAGAGAGGTTAACGCTGATTTTTCACAAAAAGTTGTCAGATTTGCTCCAATTATATAGACTACAGATATTGTTTTATAGTTTAAATATGTTAAGCAGATAAATATAAAGGTCTAAGCAACACTTTTAAATACTAATCAGCTCTGTAGGAATTGTTTAATTTTTTTGAAAAAATGTCAAAAAATGACATTTTATCCAAAATTTCGACTTTTGGAGCAAAAGCGCAGACTCAAGCCATTTTTTTTCAGCGGTAAAATTTCACGTAGTTGATGTACTAGTATAAAGGCAACTTTTGGCACCTACCCGTTTTTGATTAAAAAAAAAAATTTTTTTTTTTCGCTCCACCCTATTGTACAGTCTATAGGAAGATTTATATAAAAGCTTGTAATGATCATAAATTATTAAAGAGAGCATTTCTAATTGTTAACCTCAAAGCAAGGGGCATGAGGAAAATTTAACAAAATGAGCTTTTGATTATTAGCAAATTTATTCAAGAAATTTTAGTGCTTTTGAGTGATATAACATTTGTTTTGCAACCTTAATATCTCCCACTATGTACTGCACCAATTGACTGAAATTTTCTTGAAATAACCTTGGGAAAAGGCAGGGAATTTCTTCTCCTGTATGAGTGCCAACCCTGATTTATATTAATGAGCCAAATCAAACTGATAAAAAAAAAAATAATAAAAATAAGAGCAGGTTTACAAAGCCTATTGAAATAATCAAACTACATAGAAAAATGAGAAAAATTTACAATTGATATGATTAGTGTGAGAATAAATACAAAGGCACAACTGAACATTCTCGAGGATGGTATCTTAAAATTTTTGCTCATGCAAATCTCTTACTGGAGGTATACAAAAATATAAATGTGTGCTATTTTTGAAGGCAAAAGAACTAAGAACCGGGTATAGCATTAGCAATAGAAGCCTTTTACCCCCCTGAAAATTGTCCAATCTGTTTTACTAAAAGTTAAAATTCTAAAATATTTTTTATTTTGTGCACTAGCATCAAAATAAGATGAAATTCCAATTTTTTTTTTTTTTTTTTTTTTTTTTTCCCCCGAATTGATATAATAAAATTGTTATTTTTCACCTTTTTATTTTTAGGCTTGCAGAACTGGAAATAAAGCCAAAATTGTAAAACAAATTCTTTTTTTTTTTTTTATTTGATTCCACAGAATTTGAATTGTTTTCAAAATAATAAAATATCCTCTTTATTTATCCTCCTTTCCATAGAATTTTTTCAAGTCTTGAGGAGTCAAGTCAGCAAAATAAACAACTAAATTGTAATGTTTTTTTTTTTTTTTTTTTTGTCTCGGTTCTAGATCCAAAATAGTAGTACTTCCATTTTATGTTCTTTAAACTTCAATAGTTTAACTTTTTAGATTTGCAGGCGCAAAGTTGTAAAGCTAAAAAATATATTTTTGAAGTTTTAAAAAGAGAAACAATGTGGATATAGTGAGGTTTTAGCTTTATTTTTCTTATATTCCATCATTATTTTAACAGACAACTCTAGTTAGTACATTAGCCAGCCCAGAATCTGAATCATTAAAATATCCTGAATTTGGAGTCTTTGCATAAACATATTTTTAAATTGACTATATTTCGTATGTAAAGTCTAATGTGCAATAGGATAAATCATTTTATCTTTCTTTTGTTCCCCAAAGGAAGGAAATGTTGGGAGAAATGTCATCCATGTCCACAATGCAATTATATCATATTCTATATTATAACATTAACAGCCATGATGTTAACTAGTTAATGTAATCCTTCATTTTAAACTGATTTTACATACTCGTATTAGTCTAGATAAGTTCCAAATTTTAAAGATTCGGTCACACAGCTTCTGAATTCTCCAGCGTAATGTTAAGTCTATGAGCATTTCGTGTATTCGTATATTTAAAATATCGCCTCAGGAAATCAATATTTTTAATACTTTTTTTCTGTGTATTTCTTCTTAAAGAATGTCTCTTTTTCTTAGTTCTCAAAATATTTCTAAAATGTATGCTTAATTTAATATTTTATGTTTTAAAAGCTGACAAACTGAGTAAAATTTTAATACTGTATAGAAAATTAAGCATATATTTTAGAAATATTTTGAGAAATAAGAAATAAAGAAACATCCTTGAAGAAAAGCAGATAGAAAAAAGAAGGTAAAAATATAAATTTCCCATGGAAGATATTTTAAATATACAAATGTATCAAAGACTTAACATTACAGAAGAGAATTCAAAAGTTGTTTTATAATAATGCACCATCACTTAAAATTATCACTGTGCAGCAGTTTTTGGCCAAAACAGCTGCAAATTGCATAGACCAAGCATTGTACCCAACTGATGTGGCTCTGTTTCATTTTTCTAGTTCGCAAAATTAAAATTGCTAGCTCAATTAAGACAATTTTAATAAATTGAGGTATCGAAAAAAAATACAAGAACTGAAAGTTTTGACTCAATCAACATAGGAAAAAAAACCCATGGAGGACTGAGTTGAACATAATCCAGTTATATTTGACTCAATGGGTCTTTGAAAGTGACAAAAAGAATTTTGATGAATAAATGTTATATTTAATAATTCTGAATATTTCTTACACAAGATGTATTAATGTGTGTTATACAAATGATTCACAAGCCACTAAAAACTAATTAACAAACTACTTGCAGGTAGGTTCTAGTTTTTCACAAATGAAAAACTTTACTCTTGTTATTAACACTGATGTCTTGTATCCATTATGTCTTTATGTATTGCTTGTATTTTATCTTATATCTTATTATTATTATTATTATTTTTTTTCCTACAACAGCTTCCGAGTACATTCAGTTGGCAAGGTCTGAAAGACAGATTTAGAGATATAGGTAAATATAATAATATTTATTATGTATATATGTTAAGTACTACTACTAGTTTTTATTTTGAACTGAAAACTTCTATAGATGTATTCTACACATTTTTCCTGGGCTGTAAATTAATCTCATCAGCAATGTTTGGAAACAAAATGTTTTATTTATGTATCAAAACACAGATAAAAATTTCCTTAAATAAAATGGGTATCCTTCTGCAAATTAAAAAAAATTATTACAAAATTCCATTATGATATGCCATATTTATCCATACTAGCCAGCATGCTGTAAAAATCAAAAGAGGCCAGATTTTTTAATATTAGTGCCTGGTCTTCCCTAGCATGCCAGAAAAACGGAAGGAAATAAGATTCACTAGCTGTATTCAGTAGAAGCGATTGTTGTTGGGGAGGAGGGATTGCAATATAGAGTTAGTCTTTTCTAATTATCTAGTTTACCTTTTTTACATATTCAAGACAATTAATCTCATTAATTATTACATGAACAGAAATAGTCTTACTATGCAGTGGGTGGCCAATTATTAGTTACACTGCAATTTTTCTTATTTTTTTTTAAGTTCTACACTTAAAAACTGGCTTATTTTCTCTGTATGTCTTTAGATTTAAATGCTCACACTCAGAATTTAATAAGATTAAATGCCAATAATGGATGATCGTGAAATGACATTAAATATGATACACATGTTTAAAACGTCATTGATTTTTATTTCAACTTTTTATTTGTATTTTTATTAAGATTCTACTAATTATTTGTTTTTTGTTATTTAAAATAAAAAATTACGTCAATATGTATAATTTGGCGAAATTGGTCGATGGGATAACAGAGAAGTACCTAAATTTTTAATAAATAGTTGCTTATAATTAACTTCATGTAGTTAATAAAATATTTAATATTAATCTAGGTATTTTTTTTATAATTCTCTGTTGCATATTTTCTGATTGTTAATAAATCAAACTAACCAGGGAGCATAAGAAAAGAAAGGGCTCATAGGGGGTCAAAGTCTTGCTATTCAAATGAAATTTTTTTTTTTTAATGTCATGAGTTGTTAAAAATCAGTTATTGCTTTGTTCTCAGTGTTTGCTTATTCATCTGTCATGATAAATATCATGACATGATTTTTGTATCCTCATTTTTCCATATATTTTATTTAAATGCGATGTTTAAAATCCATATTATTATGTAATCTTTATTTTCAGTACAATATATTTTATGTCTTCAATAATATTTCTTTTATAGTTCCTTCTTTTGTACTTAATGAGCGCATAGCGTATTTGTCTTATTCATTGCATTTCAGGGTTTTACAATCTTTCAGATTCTACCGGCTTATCGCGTCGCTCCTGCCGTACAAAGCCGCTTGTCTCGCGGGAGAGTTTCTCCTACTTACGGCAGATGCCGTACATGCATTTTTTCTGTCGTTCCGCTGTCGCTCTTTTGGCGAGAGCGTTCCTCCTAGTTGGCCAACTTCTTGGCACGTTTCGGTTTTCTCCGCATGTTGATTGCGTACAGAACTTTTCAGGAGTCAGTATGGGGGTAATCATTAAAGTGAAAGGATCATTATGAACGTTTCCTTGTTACTCCCGGGAGCACGTGCTATATCTGCTTCCCGGCAATGACAATAATTTCAGCTGTAATGGCCTCATCTTTATTTCTACTAAAAAGATAGATATTATCTTCTTTAATCACTTTTTCTTTGAAGATAGAGAGAATGAAGCCACATGGAAATTATATGACATCTAATTTTATCAAGATGGCGCTGGAATCCCGTTCTAGTTACCAAAATAAAAGATGTTAATTATTTTTAAAAAAAAAACCTACATGATGTTTACTTAAATGTGTTTTTCGTGTACCTGATGTAATTTCGCACCTTAAGGTCAGATTTTGTATTCTCTTTGTGTGCCCAACAAGAACCTGGACTTAACTATTATGATCGCAAACAGAAACTTTAATCTCCTCAACAATCTTAACATAACTTATCGATAACTTTGCAAAACTATTCCATTAATCAACAATAATCAAGTCAATACCAATAAGTTAAAATAATTTATTGTCACATCATCTCTGACATAGCAACTTTGTACATAAAAAATACTATTAATAACTCAATTTAAAATAATTCACAAAATAAAACTTTGTATAAGTTGCCATAAAATTGTAGCAAAACATGGGACATGTTTCGAGCTGTAACAAATAACTGCCCATCATCAGTCAAAGTACACATATGGCCATTTAATATTAATATTGTAATAATGACAATGATTAATTTGAACAGTTTATCATTTTTATAAATTATTGATATCCTACATAATTGTTAAATCTATATGAAAGTGACTATTTTCGTTAATGCGGTAGGTTTCATTAAGTTCTCATTTTAAAACCAACTACAGTCGAACCTCTATATAACGAAACTCCATACATCGAATTTCTCCATATAACGAATTTTTAGTAAGAACGGTCCCCTTTTCGCATGATTACATTAAAAACAGACTCTATATAGCGAAATATCTATCTCCATATAATGAATTTTTTCATAAATTGATCTTAATTTATTCAGTTTTAAAAAAGCTTCGAAATCATATGGAATCAATTTTCCATCACTTATTTTTGATTTATCGTTCAGTGGAGAGGTTTTTTTTTTTTTTTTATAAATATTACTTCTCTCCTTATTCTTTAAATCTAACAAGTTCATCCCACCTCCCACACACCTTTCAACATCCTTCTCAAAACACAGTCAATTGAATTGTTACACAAATAAGAGAGGAATCAATGAGCGCACATAAGAGAGACCTTCAAATGGAGGAAAATATCAACTACAATTTTTCATTCCTTGCTAAAATTTGAGAATTTTTTTTGAGAGCGTAATTATTGTAATTTTAAAATCAAAACAACAAAAAATTACAGATTTCTTCCTCTGAAATTTATGTAAGTCTTCCTCATTTGATTTTCATTAAGCTTTCAAATAAATGTCTTTTCTCTTTTTTGAAACTGCTTAAATAAGTAAGAAATAAAATGTTAGGTTAATATATACTTTTAAACATTTCAAATTCTTAATTAAAAATATCAAAAATAATATTTGTTCAAAATTTACACATTAAATACTATTTTTAACATCATACTCTATACATCAAATTTCTCTATATAACGAATTTTTTACTGGAACGATGGATTTCGTTATATAGAGGCTTGACTGTACTAGAAATTGCTTTTGCACATGTACTTTTTTGGGAGTACTACTGGTTAATTTTTTTTATCTTGTTTCTATAACTAAGAAGATTTTCATTGTTAGATTTCAATAACCAAATAGAGGTAAAAATACTTTTGATGTATTTTATAAACTATATATTTTTTTTCATATGCTGGTTAGTCTTTTCCAACATTTTTTTAAAATATATGCATATGTTTTTTATATTTAACACAAATTGAGTTGATCAAATTTCTTGTTTTTTTTCTGGAGAGCACTAATATTGAAGGCAATTTCAGCCATTTTGAAAGTTAAATGGTACATTTACATAATCTGACCTTGTGGCAGACTTAATCTAATTAGCTAACTCATTAGATATAGCTGTCTTGGAATTAAACATTCTTCACAAAATGAAATTTTCTAGTCATCATATATCCATTGGCTACCTTTCATCACCTGAGAATAACAAGGTTCTATCTGTGTTTTTGATAAAATTGGCTTATCGATATAGAAAGGTTCTATTTGTATCTATGAAGGCATTTTTGCATCAAAATTATGTTATATATAATTTACATACGGTATGACAATTATGTTATGACATTATTTTAGTCCAGAAATGCCTTCATAGGTACAAATAGAATATTTCTATAACGATAAATCAATTAAAAAAAAAAAAAAGAAAAAGAAAAAAACACAAATAGAACCTTATTATTCTCAGATGAGGATTTGAGTTTGGATTTATAAATTGTGAAATGCTTTTTAAATACCGTGCAATTTTTGTTTTTTTCTCCCAAAAGAGATATTTGCAAGCTGGATAAGTGTGTTATATGAGAAAGCAGCATATGTTTAAAAAAAAATGCCATATGATTTTTAGTAAAAAAAAAATCGAAGAAATCTGATTTAGAAAATCAGTGAATCAGAGAATTTATTTACATCATTTCTGTAGTCACCCTGATTCAGTTAAAATAAATTTAACATTTTTAAAAGTTAAAAAATCGGCATTTGAGCAAAGCTTCAAGCCATTTTTGCCCCCTCTGCTGTAAAGTAACCTTTCAGAAAATTTGCTATGAATTTCAGAATGTTTTTAAACTCAGAATTACCCCTGGAGTTTCTTCTTTTTATGAAAAGACAATTTCAACATATTAATACAAAATGTCTGTTCTTTAAGATTAATTACCAAAATTTGTATGGCTTCCAGAAAGAAAATTGTACCACCCATAAAAATTTTTTATGCATTTGTTGTCTCTTTTTTAATAATCGATGTGCTTATCTAGACTATTTTATTTTTATTTTTTCCCATGTAATATTTATTTTTTCCCCTTAATTTCCTAAAATGTGAAAATATTTTTTCCAAATTAGTAGTTTTTTGAAGTATTGGTCAGCTACCTATTGTTATTGTCTTTAGAAAATAAGCCAGCAATCAACTACTAGATAATTATATCTATTATATGTTCTCTGCCTTATAACATTTTAAAAATTCTTTTCTTTAGTTTGATAGTTCCTGGTATTAAATTGAATTATTTATGATAAAAAAACAAATTATCTAATTTTTTTTTTTTTTTTTTTTTTTTTTAAATAGGAGATGTAAGATTTGCTGAATTAAAAGGAAACGGAAATGCCCTTGTGAGATTTGGATCTGTACAAGATGCTCAGCGTGCTGTTGGTATCCTTTTGTAGTGAAAATGTTTTTAATATTTTCTGTATGATATACTAAAGTTTTTATATTTTAAAAATTAGATGAATCATCTCTATTTTAAATCTCTATTATTTCTATAGTACATATTATAAATCTAATATTATAAAAAGTGAGAAACTATTCGATTTGCTTGGTCTGTGTTACGCATGTAAAACACTTTTCTTCAGCATTGGTAACCAAAGCTCTACAAATTGAATAAAAATTTGGTAACTAGAAAATAATCACCAGCATAAAAAAAGTGGCAGGGAGGGGGGGAAGAGCTCCTTTGCTCCCTCCATTCCCCTCAGGTCCATATTTTATTTACCGTATTTTCTGGTGTATAGTCCGCGGCTTTTACAAGAAAAAAAACCTTCCAAAAAGTCGCTGCAGGTTATACAAAGATTTTTTTTTTTTTTTAATTGGATTTTGTGATATTTTTTCTACAACTTTTAAATATCAAAAAATTTGAAAAAAACATCAAGATTTGTAAATTTTTTTCGCTATGCCGTGAAATTTAGAGAGTTCTCCCATGTTTGTAAAGGCTTTTTTTTACTGCTTAAATACAGTTATTTCTGGGTTTGGAAGAACTGTCGCAACTATCGCCAAGTATTGCACTGATAGATCTATAATAGCTACCGTATATACTTGCGTATAAGTCATGAAATTTTAGACAAAAAAAAGAACTTCAAAGTGGGATGTCGACTTATACGCAAGACCTAAAAAAAAAAATTCTGTAAATAAAATCTCAGAAAATACTTTGCTAGCGAATCGGTGCTGCAGCACCCCATTGTGTTTGTAGAGTACAAAATCCAAAATCCGGAACCCTTCCAACCTCGGCGAGTCTGCATTTAAGATCATTTAAGATTTAGTTTATTTTTCAAAAAAAATAATCTACCCTACCCTGTTGCAAAGAACAAATGCGTGATTTATGTCATTTCGGAACGATTCAGAGCAGCCGGTCTTTTCCGAAACGAATTCAAGGAATCGTTCCTTTACAGAGTCATTTCATTTCCGACAAGTTCAAGGAATCGAACTTTTTTGGAGTCGTTTTATTTCAGATAGAGGCTGAGGAATTGTTTCTTTTCGGAGTTGGTACCATACCCAGTTGCAAATAACAGGGAAAAAAAAAAAGTGCATGATTTATGTCATTTCAGAACGATTTAGAGCAGTCGGATTTTTTCGAAACGATTCCGAGGAATCGTTCCTTTACAGAGTTGTTTCATTTTGGAACGATTTAAAGGAATCGAATTTTTCCGGAGTCGTTTCATTTCAGGTAGAGTCCAAGGAATCGTTTCTTTTCGGAGTTGGTACCCTACCCTGTTGCAAAGAACAAAATAAAGTGCGTGATTTATGTCATTTCGGAACGATTCAGAGCAATTGTTCTTTTTCGAAACGATTCCAAGGAATCGTTCCCTTACAGAGTCGTTTAATTTCGGAACGAGTTCAAGGAATCAAAGTCGTTTCATTTCAGATAAGAGTCCGAGGAATCATTCCTTTTCGGAGTTGGTGCATTTCGGTCCGATTCCAAGGATTTGATCCTTTTGGGAACCAATGACCTAAAATACGTATACATTTTATGTCCAAAATTTTGAATTTATCACCAATTTTTTAATTTTTGGAAAAATTCAGAAAAATTATCACGCTTGTTTGAAAAAAAATGCGCGTTAACGCCGGATCGCTTGAAATTTTATCTTAAAACATGTAAACACCGCTGCGTTTCTTCCGAAAATTATGGTACTGATAATCTTAATTTTTTAGCCGAATTACTGTTGGTATTATGCATCATGAAAAAATTTGGTAAATTTGTGTTAAAAATTGACTAATGGCTTCTGATTTCGAACCCTGAACAAAATATAAGTTCGTAAATGGTGTATAGCCGGCTGACTATACACGGTTGCATCTCCGCGGGTTATACACAAATTTTTTTTACTGCACTGCTTGATTTAGGAGTGCGGGTTATACACCAAGTGCGGGCTATACACCCGAAAATACGGTAACCCTCTAAGTGTTTGGAACGTAATATTCCATAAACTAAGCTCCAGGTTTATCTGCAATATAAGCAATATTTAAGATAAGATAACTCAATGGATTTAATGAATTTTCAATGCATTTTAGAATGATTAATACTCTTAAGGATTACATTAATGTTTGTAATTAAGTTTTTTTTTTTTTTATAATTTTTGAAGAATCATATTTTTATAGCATTTAAAACAAAATGCAGAGAAAACAACATTACAATTTTACCCTTTTGCAAGACGCTTGAAGGTTAAAAAAAAAAAAAAAATCTCTTTACGAGAATTTGCATCTAAAGATCACTGGCTGACTCTCTCATAAAAATATTTGACTACTTCCAGGTGATTTAGGAAGTTGAAATCTGGTGTGGAGTAGGTTATTGAATATACAAATAGAAAAAAATCATAAATCATTCACCCAATAAACATTTTGGTTGGTTAGAAGACAAATTATTGGATCTCAATAGGAGTCTATGGAAATTTGGCGAAATACCAGAAATAACACCAAGTTGACATAACTTTTGGTGAATAACTTTTGTTGAAAAATTAGCCAAAGCCTGATTCAGACTAATTTTTTAATCCAGTTGAATTTATTGTATGTATGTCTGTATATAATATTTGTATATACCTTTTTGACATGCTTATTAGAATGCTGGATTGACTTGATCTTTGCCAAAGTCATACTAAATTGTAGTCAAGAATCAAAGATTAAAATTGATTGGTTAAAACTTGCAAAGTCGATCTTTTGAATAGCAAATAACATAACAAATCATTTTAAGCAATTGAGAGACGTTATGCATGACAGGACCTAGGATTTAAGGAACTTCAAAAGAACTTGGTTTCCAGTTAGTCACACTTTTTTATTAATGAAACCGCTAACGAAGTTAGCATTCTTTCACATTTATGTTTTTGATGGGATTAAATTTACAAGAATGTTTTTTATGTATATCGGAACCTATTAAATAGGTTGGGAGCAATAAATTTTAAAACTTAAAAAATAAAAACTACCCTAATATATATATACATAAAATAATATTTATATGTACTTAATTATGTAATTTGTTTATGAATTTGGTTATGTAAACTAATTTTAGTAATATAAACCTGTGTATAAAAAATTTGTAAGTGCTCATATGTTGAACTTTTAAAATCTGTTTATATGTATCCTTTAATTTATCTACCTTGACTTGAATCTCAGATTTGATGAATGGCTTTAGAATGGATGGGAGATCTATTCAAGTTCGGCTTTATTGAAACTATGGTTAAGAGCCGTCTGACATTATATCAACAACATTGTATCACAAAGCCTCTGACATTGCTCCATAAATCATTGTGGGATTGAATATGATTTCATATTCAATATCTAGGTGTATTTTATCTTGTTTGTACATGTTCTTTCATATCTACAAAAAAAAAAAAAAAAAAAAAAACTTGCATTGGATTAACTAATACCTAGAATACTAGTAAATTCATAGACATTATGATAGGTTTTAATGATCCTTAGTCAACAAATTGCATTTTATTTGCTTAAAATTGGAAGACATTCCATTCTCTTGGAACAAATATCCATTTTCATGTTATAACTTAAGGAAGTATTTATGTATACTTAAGCATTGACACCGCCATATTTTTTCTTTTTTATAAACTTCCTTAATTGTTTCTTTATAAAAAAGAATTCCCTCCTCTTTCTTTTTGATGCATTAAAAAATTTTAAAAAATACATTTTTTTTTTTTTTTTTTTTTTTTTTTTTTGTTAATATTTTAAAAAACTGACTGTATTGTACTTTCAATAAAATGTCTTTATCCTCAATTAATGTTTTATTTTTTTTGTATTTAACATTACATGACAATATTCATCTCCAAGTAAGTTTCTAAAGCATAGATAACTTTATTAATTACTAAAAGGTATTAATTAAAAAAACTATAAAAACTGTAAAGAATTTTTATATATACAGTTGTGTGTAAAAGTTTAAGACCATCCAATAAAAATATTAGATTTAATGAAAATCTAACAAACGCTATTTGAAAAATAACAGAATTGATTTAGAAATATTTTTATTGTTTTAATTGAAAATAACTTCAGTATTTTGTAGCCCATTCTTTGTTTTTATTCACACTTTCAATCCTGTTTAGCACGCTATCATGGGTGCAAGTTTTCCGTCCACAGGACGGAATTCCGTCTTTTAAAAGTTCCCGAGGACGGAGGCAGAACGGAAAAATCTCCGACAACGAAAAACGACACGTTTTTAGCCAAAAGATCGCAAAAAAAGACACGTTTTTCGTCAAAAAATTGTGGAATAAATGGATCGACAGATCTGAAGAAAAACGTTATTTCCATCGAAGAATCACGAAATAGATGCAGTGTTTGAAAAGAAATCATAGAATAGACGCAATTTCCCCCCCCCCCCCCCCCCAAAAAAAAAAAGCTGTTTTTGTCAGAATTACAGAGAAAATGCGATTTTTGTTAAAAGATCGAGGAAAAGGCATTTTCGTCAAAAGATCGTGAAAAAAGACATGATTTTTTTTTCAAAAGATTGCTGATAATACGTGATTTTTGTTAAAAGATCACGGAAAAAAAGCACTATTTCTGACAAAAGATCGAAAAAAAAAAGACGCGCTTTTTGTCAAATAATAGCAAACTCAATTCCTATCGAAGGATCGCAAAAAAGATGCGATTTTTGTCAAATGATACCAGAAAAAACGCTATATTTGTCAGAATTGCGGAGAAAACGCGGTTTTTTGTCAAAGGATCGCGAAAAAGTCGCGAATTTTTGTCGAAGGATCGCAAAAAATGCGATTTTTGGTTAAAGGATTGTGAGAAAAAAAAACAGATTTCGTCAAACGGTCATGGAAAAAACGTGAATCATGCACATGCGTATTTGTTCACTCAGGTGATTCAAAATATTTTCAGTCCTGGCAAAATTTCTAACTTGCACCCATGCACACTATAGAACAGAGACTGGAGGTAGGCTCGAGAAATCTTTGTATACCAGACATTCTTTATGACTTAAATAAATCCATTGTTCTTAATGGTTGCTTTTACATCACTTTATTTTTTAAGTTACACTACAGATTCTCTATTAGGTTCAAATTTGGGCTGTTACCTGGCCAGTCAAGTACCTGAATTTATCCACCCTCAGAAAATCCCTAACAGCTTTTGATAAGTGATACGGCAGACATGCATGAAAATTGAACACCAATGAACTTCTATGTCAAGTTTCAATTTCCCATGTCACAAATTAAAGTAACGACTTCCATTCATTATGGTTTTAGACATCAGGAAATGCAGAAAAGTAGTACCATCTATTTCCCATTGGGGAAATCTTCTAGCACAAGCAGAAAATTGCTGGATACTTAACTAATTGTAAAATAATGCCACTCTTTATTGTTGCACTGTCCAGTTTTTATGTTTGCGGGCAAATGTCAGTCATCTCTTTTTCATTGCCGCAAAGGTTTCCTAGCAAGTTTCTAGAATAACAAATCAAAATTTTTGGCCAGATGCCTTGAAATAGTGCTCAAACTGACATCAGTGGCCTTTGTAGCCAAAGTTTTCTTAATCTTCTCGCAGGAGGCTGCTGGAGATTGCATTACCATTTTTTGCATCACATGATCATCACGAACATTAGTTTTTCCTAACTGGCTGTTGCTCTTTTGGTCAGCATATTTTCCTGAAATGCTAAATTTATTGACAGCTTGATAAATAGCAGTCTTGCTCACATGCACCCTCTTTAACCGGGCAAGTCTTCATCAACCTTCAACCCGCTGTTTAACTCGCAGTTGAGAAACCTTTGGTTAGCAAATCTAACCATTGTTTAATATTTGAAATTCATCGTTAACTTTAGAACCGAGATCAGTCAACCTCGGATTAGTGAACTTCAGGTTGAAATAAACATACCTGATTGGCCAAACGAATCACATGACGTACGTATCGCGTTCATGAGTTCTGTACTCAGGTATCCCCAGTTTTTAATTAAGAAGCAAAACAAGATTTGAAATGCATACTTGTACTTAATCTTTAGATTGATAAATTTCGAATTACCGTTGAGATTTTGTGGTTTTATTCGTTCACAAAATTAGATTCAAAGATTAGAAACACTGATACAATTACAAGATTAAGATTTTTACAATTTGCAGTAAAATTCTTTCATAAAAGTTACTTGATTAAAAAAAATATATTTTTTCTTTAATCATTAAATTTAAAAATCGATTTTTTGACCAGGCTAGCAATAGTAATTTGAAGAAAAGAAAAAAAAAACGAGCTAGTTTATTTATTTTTCAATGAATATTAAAATATTGAAAATACATCTGTTTTCTCAAATATTCATTCTAATGTTTTTCTAATGTAAATGTAATGTTTTAATTAATTTAACAAAAGTAATTGATGCATAAATTTTTAAATATGAAAATTTTCAAGAGAAATCTTCTGAAAAATGCTTCTAAACAAAAGTAATTAAAAAAAGTAAGATAATTTATTATTATAGTGCATTATAGTTCAGCGGCTTATTATTTTGCGATAACAAAATTCTTGCTTTTACGATTGCATGCTTTAAACAAATATAAAAAAGCTGAAACTGAAATGTAGGGAAAAAACTGCTTTTCATTTTTATTATTAAAAAAAAAAAAAAAAATCTAAAGTATGTAACGAAAATATTTCATATCAGAACTTTGTTTCTATTCGCATTCAATAGATGGCGCTACCTGATATCAAAATTGTTAGGCAAACTGAAGCCTACGAAGCCTGGAGACTCATCACAAATTAATATAATTTTCGTTTATAGAGATAAAATGTTGAAAAAACCCTCAAAAATTTAAAGCAACACATTCTTTCATAACATCTTTTATAATTAACATTTCGTTGAAATCCACCAATGTTCAATTCAAAACAGCCGCCATCTTTGCTTCGACTGCACATGCGTGGTCGAATAACCTCTCTCCCATATTAAGGTTGAGTAACTGAACTTTTGTTTTGGTTTCTTCTCCGAATTCGGCAGGTTGAGTTAACGGTAAATCAGGATTCACATTCAACGAGAGTTAAGCGCTGAACTCGCAGTTCAGGTTGATGGAGACTTACCGGGTTAGTGACCTCCTCAACTTTATGCAAATCAACTATTTCTGCTCTTTTTGAAACTGAACGTGGTTTTTTACCATTACATAGATTAAAAAAACAGCCCAGGTTAAATATGTTACAGTCACAATATAACTGGTGAGGACTGAGATGGAAATTATTTATAGCAGGCAAATGAGTCTGATGTGTTTGACACATAAAGTAGCATAATATTCAGAGTTAATGATGCTTTGATTTATCAATATTCGACTGCTGGTCAAACTCTTGCACACAGCTGTAAAGTGTCCACATGTTTTAGCTTGGCCGAAGCTTTTTTTAGGACAAATGATAGTTTTTTAAATAGGGTTGCTACAGAACCTGGGAAATTGGCCAAATATGTTGGGGAAAAGTCAGTGAATTTCAATATTTTTTCCTTAAAACCTGGAAAAGTCAGGGAATTTGAACTTTCATTGTGATCTCTAAGAGAGTTTGATCATTATGCAATCGGAAGTGAGAATCTTCCATGCTTTTGCAAATTGCATTAAAAAATTCCCTCTTTTATCCATCTTCCATATTTTATAAATTTAATACTCATTATTACAGATTTTAAAATTTTTTCCAGCAATTATTTTCATGTAACAATAAGTAATTATCACAAGCTTCAATCTCCCCAATCTGTTTCTCTTTCCCTATGATTTTGGGATATAGTTAACGAAATGAATATTTGTACCCAGTGCACAAATATTTTGTAGCAAGTTTATGCAGTTTGTAGGAAACTTTATTTGAAAGCTTGCAATCATAAATTATTAAAGAGGGGGATTTCAATTGTAAACCTCAAAGAAAGATTGTTATTGATTTGGGAGGGGAATTGGGACAAAGAGCTTTAGCTCAGAGATTGTTAGCAACTCTATTCAAGAAATTTTAGTGTTTTTTGTGTAATATAACCTTTTTTTACCCTCAGCATGTCCACTATGAGGTACACTGCTAGACTAGAATTTTCTTGAAATATACCTGGAAAAGTCAAGGAACTTCATTCTCCCATATGAGTAGCAACTCTGTAAGGTACTACTGGTTTTTTGAAAGGTTATTTATTTATGATTTTCATTCAAAAACTTTTAGCAATTAATGTTATTTCTTGATCAAGCCTAGAAGAGACTTTCTTCAAAAATATTATAGAAAATATAAGAACTTTTATTTATATGTAAAACATAAGTTAACTATTTAAAGTTCATTCTTAATTATTTCAGAAAAGTGGACACCCTTCAGGATTAAAATATTGGTTTCAGGAGTTGTAATTTTTTTTCCCCAGCTATATTTTTGTAAGAGTATTTTCTGAATCATCACCACTTATAAAATTTGCATTTATCAAAACAAACATAATTAAAATAAATTTTATGAATGATTTTTTTTTTTTTTTTTTTTTTTTGTAATAAATTTATATAAAATATCCTGTAGCAAAGGTAATTTTCTGAATAAAAGGAAAATTCTGAAATTCACAGCAAAGAAAAGGGAGTGGGGAAATCACTCCCTGCACTAATTGTACATATTTCCAACAGCATTAACAGGTGTTTTTTTTTTTCAATCCTTTGATGGAATTTGCATTTTCCCTGCAATACTTAAGGAAAAATCACACTTTTCCTGCAATCTTTTTGCAAAAGTTTTTTTCAATTGATCCTTTGACGAAATTTGCCCTTTCAGTGATCTTTTGACAAAATTAGCACTATTGCAATTTTCACTATCTTTTGATGAAATTTGTGTTTTTTTCTGTGATTCTCAGACAAAATGTGTTTTTTCTTTGATTGATCAACAAAATTTCGATCTTTTCCGCAATTGTTCGATGAAAGTTGCATTTATATGTAATATTTCAGCAAAATTTGCATTTTTAATGCAATCTTTCAAGGAAATGCATGTTTTTCTGCAATCCTTTAATAAAATTTGCATATTTTATCTTTATGTTTAGCTAATTTTTTCTTCAAGAACATGTTTTTTCTGTGATCTTTTGATGACATTAGTAGTTTTTGAGAGATCTTTTGACAAAATTTTTGTTTTTACAGCGATCTTTTTGCAGGGCTGCCATTGCTGAATGACACTGAAAATAGTTGAAGAAGAAAATAATAATCAAAATAATAGCATTTGTTTGAAAATAGTCGCATACTTACCTTAAAAAATGTATCCATAATAACTGAAAGAATTTTATGAATATCACATTTTATATCACACTTGGATCGAAAAAACCTGGATGATAATGTTAAGTCAATGGAAACATTATTTTTTAATATCTTACTCAATTTTTTTTTTTAATTTTTACTTTTTATAGGATAGCTGAGAATGAAGGTTAGTTTTTACCTTTTCAATTTTGGTTATGTATTTATAATAGTTGCAATTTCAGAACTGGTTCTAACCAGTTCTGAAATATAATTTAAGAAAAATCGGAAAACAAAATTAAAAAAAAGTAGAAACTAGCCTGGTTGTAGATCGTCCTCAGCTATCCTATGCAAGAAAAATAAATAAATAAATTTAAAATATTTGAAAATAACACCCCCATAGACTTAACATCATCATTTGAGTCTTTTTGAGTGACCAATATGAGCTCCAGAAGATTAAAAGCAAGATATTGAATTTTAAGATAGCAAGATTAAAGCTCTATTTCACAGCTCACTTGCACTTTACAAGGAAGGTCTCCATACGGACATACTCAGAAAACTATGAAAAAATTACAGAATGCTCTTCTCATATGGATATGTTTTATAAAAGAAATTTTGGTGGAACCTCCATAAAGCATTGGTAAAAAAAATAATGAAATTCCGTTTGTTTAGCAATTTATCACCAGTTGACAATGAAAAAATTAAAAAAAAAAAAACTTTTATGCTGATTATTCTTTAACCTCTACATTATGAAAGTCTTTTACTTAATTTTTAATCTTTAGCACCGGTTTTTACAAACAAAAATGTTTTGTAATTGAATTACAAAAATGCTCCGATTAAATAAGTTAAACTTTACAATAAAAAATAACTGGGTCAATCCATTTCAAGTGGTCCAGAAAATATTTTTTTGGTCGCTCGACAATTTTTAAAAAATCTGAAATTTTTTGTACAACAACCCTAACATGACGGAAGTTCAAAATGACCGTTCTTTTAATTTTACTATTTTTTGTTTGTACATGGCGGCCATCTTTGTTTCATCGTGTGCAGCGATTTTCTCAGATACTAGGATACACAAAATTGTAAATATCTCGTCTTCTATTTTCCCAATTGAAATGGGGTTTGCAGCATTTTCTTCAGAATAAAATAGGCTAAATATACAGTGATAGAAAAATTTTGAAAAATAAATTTTTACTGGTGAAATTTTAGCACAAAATGTACGATTTTTTCCAAAATCTATCCGTTTGCAACAGGAAAATTTTATTGCAAGAGCAACTGTCAACCTTACACAATTTTTTCTACAAATAGGTCAAAAGTACGTGTACTCATACACCAAGTCCCAGATCTTGGAATTAATTTCTCCTTGCGAAAAAAATTCCGAAATTCGTCAAAAATTTCAAAAATCGCACTTTTCAGGCTTTGATATCTCTGGTGGGGCACGAGATAAAAATCTGAAATTTTGGCCTGTGATAATATTGTGTAGTAACGTTATGTACAAAAAATTTCAAGAAGGAGATTTGACTACAAGCTGAGATATGACATGGAAAATATGTGAAAACAATACTGTCAAACTATTGTAAGCCTACTATGTAATTGTTCAACAAGACTGTCAACCTTGCACAATTTTTTCTACAAATAGGTCAGAAGTGTGTGTACTCATACACCAAGTCCCATACCTGGGAAATGATTTCTCTTTCCGAAATTCGTCGAAAATTTCAAAAATCACACTTTTTAGGCTTTGATATCTCTGGTGGAGCACGAGATAAAAATCTGAAATTCTGGCCTTTGATAGTATTATGTAGTAGTGTTATGTACAAAAAATTTCAAGAAGGAGATTTGACTAAAAGCTGAGATACGGTGATTAAAGAAATGTTAAGAAATGCTATTACGAGTACATTAGGAGAAATGAGATTAGTCTCTTTTATTACAATATTTACCCAGAAAATATCGTTTGTTGAAAACAGTTAAATAATAAGCATTTAATTTACAAAATACTATATGTGCTCCACAAAGAGCTTAACAATATTTACGAGAGATGTTATGAGTTCGACCAGTTACTGTTTTCAGTCCATCAGGCTGTTCTTTCTAAAAAAATTATTTGAAGCTCCCCAAGTCTTGTCATCTCTTGTTAACTTGAATGAAATTATCTAGGTTTAATAATTGAAGCCATGTCAACTCGATCAGTTGCAATTCATTGTCTGTAATTTACTTTTCCTGAAATGTGTTCAGAGTAAAATTGTTGCAATAGCATTTCTAGTAGATTTGTTCATCTGGACAAATAGTGTATTGGCTTAGCATACATTCTGAATTGTTTAAATCACACAGAAGCATTTGAAAAAGATATTTGTAACTAACATTTAACTTTGTACCATAAATAATTAATTTAAAATTTTGGAGGTATGAACAATTACATAGTATGTTACAATAGTTTGGCAGTATTGTTTTCACATATTATCCATGTCATATCTCAGCTTGTAGTCAAATCTCCTTCTTGAAATTTTTTGTACATAACACTACTACACAATACTATCAAAGACCAGAATTTCAGATTTTTATCTCGTGCTCCACCAGAGATATCAAAGCCTAAAAAGTGCGATTTTTGAAATTTTCGACGAATTTCGGAATTTTTTTTCGCAAAGAGAAATCATTTCCCAGATCTGGGACTTGGTGTATGAGTACACGCACTTTTGACCTATTTGTAGGAAAGATTGTGCAAGGTTGACAGTTTCCCTTGCAGGAAAATTTTCCTCTTGCAAACGGATAGATTTTGGAAAAAATCGTGAATTTTGTGCTAAAATTTCACTTGTAAAAATTTATTTTTCAAAATTTTTCTTACACTGTATATTTAGCCTATTTTATTCTGAAGAAAATGCTGCAAACCCCATTTCAATTGGGAAAATAGAATACGAGATATTTACAATTTTGTGTGTCCTAGTATCTGAGAAAATCGCTGCACACGATGAAACAAAGATGGCCGCCATGCACAAACAAAAAATAGTAGAATTAAAATAACGGTCATTTTGAACTTCCATCATGTTAGGGTTGTCGTACAAAAAATTTCAGATTTTTTAAAAATAGTCGAGCGACCAGTGCTGGACCACTTGAAATGGATTGACCCAACTGGTGGGAATAATGAAGGATTCTGAGTGACAATTAACAAGCAATTTTCATATGCAATAAACTCACTTGCCTTTGGTAAGGAAAAATCATGTCTGCCAAATTGCATGTTGTTTCCTTATTTTCATGCCAAATATTCAAAATATTTTATTTTTTCTACAGCTTTTCTACTGAAATTCCACCAATAAATTTAACTGATACTTTATTACATATCTAAGTAGTACAACTAGCATTTTTTCAACATATTCTGAGTAAGGAGATCTTTCTTGTTAATAGCAGAAAATTCTACAAGCGTTCGTGACAGATATTTTAACTATTTTAGAAGTGAAGCCTGAATAATAAAACAATCACTTATCTGTAATGTTTATGCATTTTATTATTTTTTTATTAATCATAATCTTAAACTTTTGTATTAATCATTAAAGGGATAAAGATAAAGCAAAATAAAGATTGATGAAAAAAAAAATCTGACACTTCTCTCCCATCTTGAACTTTCTGCTGCTAGGATCTGCACTTAAAAAAAGAAAAAAAAATTATTTCTGAATCACTTTTTACTAACACTCATAATGGTAATAGACTATGAATTTTCTGTACCAATATTTATTTTTTTCACTTAATAAGAACTCAACGGAGTTATTTTATGCTTCATAGTTGTCTGTGTAACCTTTCAAAAAAGCAATTGATAAAATAAATATTTAATTGTAATGGTTTATTTGAATAATGCAGAATTATACAAAAGAAGTTCTTTCTTTTTATGATGATGAAAATTATGAAACAGTAATAAAGAAAAAAAATATGTATCAGTCCTCAATCTCCCCATCTTCTAAATCAGAAGGATTTTCTGCTGATTTTCTATCAGCGACAGGCACAGAAGGAACATTAATATCTGAACTCTGTATATTACTTTTCTCATCAGTTGTTGGTTCAGCATCCATAGGTGCAAACAGCATCCTCAGATCTGAAACAGCATCCATAGCTGCTGTGTCATCAGGTTCCATTGGCTCCATACCAGCTTCAGCCACTCTTTTGGAAGCTTCTAAAATAGAAATTACTGAATTTATGAGAATCGAAAGCAACTTGAAATGCCAAGTTGTATTAACAACAAAACATATGCATACAGTTATCAAATACAGTACATCAATTTTTTAAATTAAGAATGTAATAACACTGTACTGATATACCACTCTTGTAAAGTCTTCAGTTGGCAGAATGCCAAGCCGATTCCATTGAGACTTTGGGGAGAGTAGCCTATGAGACCGAGATTGCTTCTACATATTCATGGAAATGATATTAAATATTGTTTTCTATTTTTTGTTCTGAGTAAAATTTTATTTTAAATTAAATAGGATGTTCACCTTCTATCAGTTCTCGGAATAACCTTTTCAAAGTAAATATTTTCGCCTACATTTTTGGGAATTTTAATATAAAAAGGGTTTTTTTTTTTTTTTTTTTTTTTTTTTACATTTATATTCATGGCTAAAATGCAGTTTTAACGATTGCTTGGCATGTGACTTGAAGGCTATACGAGAAATTCGCCAATTCTAATAAGCTAAATATTCAGAGCACATGTGTGTCATATACTCACTGGGATTCACTTGGCGCCAAAATGGCGTTATTTTGCCTAATATGGTAACCCTGATATTGTTGTTTATTTTTTGATAAACTGTTTATTTACCTTATTTTTCTTTTTCCAAAGTATATAAAATATTTTTTGTTCTAGTTATTAATTTTTAAAATTTAATACATATAAAAATTGTTTTATTTATTGTTATTGTTTTTTAAATAATAGAAAATAATTTAAAAATGTATACTTAACCACTATTCGAAAATGAGGTTTTCGCCAAATTGACGTTGGAAAAAATTGTACCATACCTTGTACGTATATAATATCTGCGCCATATTCATATCCAATGCATGCAAATAATATCAATAAATAATGTACATAATAATGAAAAAATAATTTTTAAAAATTGCTAATTCGGCAATTTTTTAAATCACGCTATGCAGTCGTTAATTCTAAAAAGATTTAATTACGCTTTATTGCGAGGGAAATAATTATTATGCTAAGTTTAATAATTTACCTTTAAATCGTATTTTATATTATATTTTCCTTTTTATAACTTATCTTAATAAAACAGAATTACAATGTAGTATATAAAAATATATAATTCAGTGACAGAAACAAAAAGATATTTGCCAAATAAATTCGACATATCTAGGATGTTTAATAAACAAACTCATCTTGAGATGGTACGAACTTCCCCATTTTCGATATGGACTAGCTCTTTTCGCCCATGCGCAGTTCTGTCCGGGTTCCTATCAAACGTGGTTCATTAGTATGTACATAATGTTCATACTATAACTAGTCAAATAATTAAAGCCCTATGCTCCCTCTCGTATTTGTTGAATTGACTTCAAAGTATGTTTAGTCTTAAGCAAGCAAATTTAAGTGATGATACTTTGTAATAAAACTACATAAATTTAAACAAACATTTATAATTAAAAACCAAGAATTGCTTTTAAATTATATTGCATTTTCAACATCTCTTACATTCTGCATGCACAGTAAGATTATCAGCACTGTTTTCTTAAATAAAAAAAAGCATCTACAGTCCTATTCCTATTATAATGTTATATCGTTCTTTTATAACTATAGAGTGTATATGGTTTTTTGAACTTGGATACATTATCATATATATATATATATACAGGGTGGTTATAATTAAAGTTACCCTGTTTGTCCAAACAGGGTAAGTAGTAGTAGTAGAGTCTTAAGTAGAGTCTGCCTTGGTTGACCGATATCACTGAAACTTGGAATATAAGTTAGATGGACCATGGGGAAATGAAATCTGCAATAAAAAAAATTAGTTCAAATTTCGACCACAAGGGAAAAAAAGGTACTTTAAAACCACAAATCTCTAACTGGAAACAGAAATCTTTCTAATTTCGACCGATAGATGGCGGTTTTCACCTGCATTTTAAAAAGTCAGTACTCTCTGCCATACATTCATTCTGGATCATGCCATTAGAAAAAAAGGAACGAACGTTATTGGTAATGTTGGTTTATCAGAATGGCAGTAACTTGTCAATTTCAATTGCACTGCGAGAATACCGACACTTGAAAGACTTACGAAAAGGACCAATGACGAAACAAGCCTTGAAAAAGATGTCTAAATTTGAAAAGACTGGGGAGTTGGGTATGCAGCAAGGAAGAGGATGGAAAAGAATTTCAAATGAAACTGCTGAAGTTGCTATTGCTGTGGTCAAAAGAGCATCCGGTTTCCAATATTCTTCGACAAGTGCTCGAGCTGTGTCACGTGATTTGTCTCTCCCTTGGTCTACAGTACGGAAAGTTCTACGATCCATTATAAAGTGGTATCCATACAAGATTCATGTTGTGCAAGTGCTGAAACCTGCAGACCCGGACGCACGAACTCAACTTGCAAGGTTGTTTTTGGCTAGAATAGGTGTTGATAATGCCTGGCTGTGGAACATTTTATGGTCGGATGAGGTGCATTTTACCCTAGATGGAGCTGTGAATACTCAGAACTGTCGCGTATGGGGTACTGCAAGTCTTAATGTTCTCCATAAACAGTCTTTACATCCTGCTTACGAAACTGTTTGGTGCGGCTTTATGGCTGATTTTATTCTTGGTCCCTATTTTTTTTGAGGAGAACACTTCTCAGGGTCCTAAAAGGTGTTCCATTACGGGTACCCGTTATTGCAATCTCCTTCAGCAGCAGGTCATTTCATTTTTACAAGAGCGGGAGTGTTTAGAGACTACCGTATTCATGCAGGATGGTGCCCCTCCTCATATAGCCCGAGCAGTGACAGCATTACTTCGTGCCCAGTTTGGAGATGATCGGGTAATTTCAAGAAATTTTCCTACAACCTGGCTTCCTTGCTCCCTGGACTGGAATCCCTGTGACATCTGGTAGTGGGGATTCCTGAAAGATCATGTGTATGGAGGAAGCATACGGACATTATCTGATTTAAAAGTAAGCATTAGGGATGGGACGAATATTCGGCCACTATTCGGTATTCGGCCTATTCGGCCCTTTTGCTGAATACTCGGTTGGCCGAATATTAAAGGCTTGTTGACCGAATACTTCGGCCGAATACCTGTAGCCGAATATTTAGAGATATCTTGCCGAATATTGGTAAAATCTCACCGAATAGTGAAAAATATCTTGCCAAATAAATTTTGGATTTAAAGAATTCCATTCTTGCAATTTTTTTTCTCCTAATCCAAATTGGCTACTTCATTTATAAAGTCATTCTCATTCTTACTTGCAAAATATAGAGTTATTCAGATACTAAAAAATATACAGCCTTTCTGTATTTCCTATAAAAGTTAGTGATATTCTAGAAAATGCTGCCCAAGTTGGAGATTTAATTGTACGGGAAATGTCATCATTAGAGGATGATATATTACAATTCAAGGTATAAAAACACTGTCTTATTCTAAAACGCTCGAATATTTATTAATGTCTGCAAATTCCATGCACATATAAAAAAGGCTCTTATGAAATTCATAACTTATTTTCTAAAAAGTAAGAAATGAAAAAATTTATTCACTTGGTGTGTTAGCGAAGATTCATTTTCAAAATTAAATATAATATATCACCATTCCAAATACAATGGTACACCTGAAAGCAAAACTGGTGTCAAACTCGATACACATTAGATGACACAACTTGCTTCTTGAAGATGGTTTTATAAATATTTTAATATAAATTCTAAATACTCAACAAAATAATTTTTCATTCTATAGTTTTCACTTTTAAATAATTATTTGCATAATTACTGACTTAAATATGTAACATTATGTATATATGTTTTATTTAATCTTCCTCCCTTCATGTTGTTATCAATTTCTCTTTATCCTTTTAATGCTTGTTGCATAAGTGGAATATTGAAATTGAATATTGTATGTGTCAATTCAAATGTCAAAGATTTTGTTAACATATGCACTTTACTTTAAACATAACCTTTTGCTTTAACGTAATTTGTAATTTAACGCTTGACATCTGATTTCAGAACAGTCTCATTTTTACAAATTTGCTTATCACTAGGGACACAAACTCTAAATGATCAAATTTATTTTATTAAAGGTTATTTCAGAAAATATGTCCTTTTGAGTTCTGAGAGAGAGAGATTAAGAATAAGATTTTGGATGCAAGAAGTATGAATTGATAGTAAAAGTGAAGTACATTCTTCATATTTTAATAGAAATATTTTCCCATCTTGACTTATTGAAAATCAATTTGATGTACATTAGAATAAAGGATATAATGCAACTTCACAATTTTTTTGTGTTAAAATAAGTTTTTCAAATTTAAAAATGCATTTAAAAGCATATTTAAGAGTAATAATTATTAATGAGCTCCTATTTTTTAAATTATATATAATCAAAATTTATTTTCTTTATTGGAAAAAAAATTACTATTCGGCCTAAAATTTGGCCGAATATTCGGTATTGGGCTATTCGGCCAAATCACTATTCGTCCCATCCCTAGTAAGCATAACACAACATGTGTCTACAATTGATCGAGAAACCCTTCGTGCTACTGTTGAACACGTGATAATGCATTTTGAACATGTGCTGTAAAAAGATTTCTGTTTCCAGTTTGAGATTTATGGTCTTAAAGCACCTTTTTTTTTACCTGGTGGTTGAAATTTGAACTAATTTTTTTATTGCAGATTTCGTCTCCCTATGGTCCATTTAACTTATATTCCAAGTTTCATCGATATTGGTCAACCAGAGTGGACTCTATGTAGATCCAAACAGGGTAACTTTAATCATAACTACCCTGTATATGGTTTAAACTAACTGATATTCCTTTATGACCAGTGTTCTACACAGAATTTTGAATTTTATATCACCAGTTTTTTAAACTAAAAGTTTTTGTTTAAATTTAATTAAATAACACAAAATTTTTAAATAAAAATTTCTGATAGGAATAACTAATTATTTTGAGCACTTTATGTGTCATATATTACACAATGCTTAATATGAAAAATTTAATCCCCCCCCCTCCCCCCCCCAAAAAAAAGAAATTAATTATAATGAAATTATGAATAGTTCATTTGGAAAAAAGATAAATAATTAAAAAAGTATTAAATTTATGGTATGCTCTTTTCAACCTGAAGACTAATACAAATGCATATTATGACAAGCTAATAAAATGATTTTTATATTTAGCCTCTAATAAAGCACTGTAAAATGCAAATATCTGCAAAATTTTAATATGGTACTATTAAAATTTATTCCAAAAGATTATGAGAAAAAAATCGAAAAACAATAATATTACCTTTAGAATTGTGCTTGAAGTTTTTCTTCTGTTTTTTCTTTCTTTTTTCTTCAAAATATTTCCTCATTTCATGGCCTGACATTTCACCTTCAAATATTTTGCCTAGCATTTCTTGAGTTACATCTTTATCTTCTTTAAGCATCTGAAGATAAACACCACCAGGGGTTCTCCTTCGGCTATTGTTCTACAGCATTTTAGTAAAAGTGAAACACAATGAGAAAATACTAAGTATTATAATGTAACAATAATTTCATTAATGTTATAATAAACTATTACAGACATATTACAACTTATAAAAATACATTCACTCTATGAATATGTATATTTTGATAAGGAGCCAGCACAATAAATTATTGCTTTTTAAACTTCAGCAATCTTTTCTTAAACAAATAGTTTAGGAGTATGAGAAGAGGGGAAAGTATTAGTACCTGAAGGAGAGTTTAACTTAGTAATGTTTTGTTAAGGAAAATAAAAAGCTTATTTCATTTATAACAGAAAACAAAATTTAAAAAATTAAGTGGATAAATACTAGCATCTTAAAAAACTAATAAAACTACATTTAAATTCAAATTCGTGACTGCTGAATACCACAATGATTTAAAAACATGTTTGCGAATCTTTTGTTTCCCAGGATCAATCCTCCGGAAGGGCGAATGCTTAATCTTTTATAATATTCCCAAAAATGCTTCTAAAATAGTTCATAGATGGCCAGGGGTGAGAAATTTTCAAAAATTTTCACCAGCCATGGATTTATTTTACCAGGCAGCAAAATACAATATACAGTTGAAAATAGTTAAGACAAAATTTAAACAACTGAAGAAACAGTTAATTATTATTACTACAATGCATTTTCTTATTTTTGTTCGATAAAAATAAGAAATATATACAAGAGAAAAAAATATTAGTATTAGAGCGTAGAATTTAGTATAATATTTATATTACAAAAGTTTCAAAATATAGGGAACTAATATAAATAAATAAATAAATAAATACAGATTCTGGCATCTTTACAGTTTGAAGTTTGAAAAAATAACTTAAAACTTCACTCGCCCTGAAGGAAAATTTACTCGCCAGTGGCGAGTACAATGATGTAATTCCCCAGCTCTGTAGATGGCAGCACTAAAGTATTGTGAAGAAGATGAGCCGGCGCTGAGAATCGAAAAAATATAATCATACTTTTAGACAATTAAAACATTATCAGTTTAAGCTTCCACTGCGATCCTTATGTACTATAATTGGGTATGATATATATATGAAAATATGCTGAACAAACATTAATTATTTCAAGTGGAAGAAATTATCATTTAGCTGTCATCTCAACGTGTGTTTTCAATTAAGCCAAACATGGCGTTTACCTATGGTCATTTCGCAGATCAGAATTGTTCGCCACAGAATCGCTCCATATAATTTTCTCGTCACATTTTATTATTTTTTTAATGAGTAATTTGTGAGAAGTTCAATTTGAAGGTGAAAAAATTCTGTAAAAGGTTAATTTAAGAGACAAATAATTTAGTGAAGGGTCCGATTTTGGGATAAAAAATTTTGTGAAGGGTCCTCTTTTAAGATAAATTATTTTGTGATGGGTCCTTTAAAGGACCTAAAATTTTCCTAAACATATTCCTGAAAACATATAACTGTTCTTAAAAGTTCAAAACATCTTATTTTTAAGAAAGTCAAATTAGCCTGATAGTACTTAATTTTCTCTTTCTGATATACTATGACATCCAGACATGCAGCTTTTAAATAAAAATATATATATATATAAATGACAGACATAATATTTCCAAGCTGTAAAAATGATAAAGAAAAATCTTACAAATTTTTATGCATATGCACAAAACTCATAAAATACTACAAAAATTGCGAAAGATCAAGGAAATTATGAATATATATATATGTATAACAGATTTGAATAATTTAAGACACTGTATAACAAAAATTTAGCATTTGTAATGCAATGCCAATATACATTCTTTTGTTTACAAGATTTGCATACAAGATTTTTGTTTTTTAATTTTTGTATGAATAAAATTTTTACCATGAGCCTGAGGGCTGAGATTTTTTCTTTTTTCTTTCCAGATTACTGAAATTGTAATAAAAATTAACACTTCAATGAATTTCCAGGTTTAATTCGAATCCCCTGATATTTCCTGGTTAAAAAACCAGCATATTTCCATGTTTTCCAGGTTTGTGACCATCATGTGGGAAAAAAAGGGGGGTTGTCACATGCAACAGTACCATATATGGCTGATATTTTTGGCTTTGAGAGCAGTGGCGTAGCTAGGATGGGTGACACCCGGGGCGGATGTAAATAATGGTGTCACCCCCAGCCACCAAGATGTCACCCCTCCCTTCCGATCAGTCATATTTTTTCAATCACAATTCTATGTTATTATAACAAATGACCATACCATTCCTTATTTATCTTTTGTCCTCTTGCATAAAAAAACAACAGGAGCAACTCATCACTCAACCCATAGTCCGCATAAATTAATATGGTGTCTATATGTAGAAGAAAATTCTTTCTTTTAAAATTTACTTTTGCTACCCTCTCGTTGGATAGGTAGATTTTTGCTCCCTGGTGCATGTCTTATTTAGATACACTATTCTGTATGAAATTTCACATTCTCAAAGAAAATATAACTAACTCGATACCGTCATGCGTTAAAAATTTCCTTTTATTTCAGATATTTTTCTAAAATATTTTTAAATTATATTTTTTATTTGCAAATAAAGATTGGGTGTCATCCCTAAGAGGGTGACACCCGGGGCGGACCGCCCCCTCCGCCCCCCGCTAGCTACGCCACTGTTTGAGAGGCATACTCAAAGACACTGTTAGATTTACACATTGAAAAGAGTATTAAGATTAAGAAAATACTGATATCATACATAAAAATATTTAAAAGAAGTTGTATGATAAACTCACTTTTATCATCAATCCACCATTATCTTCTATTTTTTTCGTTTGTTCTAAATAATGCATAGCTTTTTCGATTCCAGCAAATTTTACAATTCTTTCTAAAATATAGTGCAGAAAAATATTGCATGATGCATAACAATAATTCTAAAAAATAATACATGAAATTTATCAATATCTGCTACTTCTAAGAAAAACAAAATCTAAAATATTAAATTACTTTTATTAACAATATCAAACTATTTGTAGAGGACTTGAAAATTAAGGAGGGAGTTACTATCTTTCGTCAAGAAAAAGTACATTTTTGAAATTTTAGCATAAAGAAATAAATTCTAATTTTTGCACCATACTAATTGATTGATATACATACAAAGTTTATGAAAATTTTAAATCAAAAATATTTTAAACTTTGCTTTATATTTACAAATATTTTCAAACTAGATAGTCATTTTTCTATAAAATTACTAAGCCGAACGCTCGTTTTTTTTTTTTTTTAATCTTTTCCCCAATATAAAAGAGTATTTATCTAGCTTATACCAATAATATGTATTGAATTGTAATTAAAGTGAAAATTGAAACTAAATTGTAATTAACTATATTTTAACTATAACGATATAAAAAAAGGTATTACTTGGTTATCCTGTTGACCAAAAAATTATTGCCAAATTATAAGATTAAATGCCTATAATGGATAATTATGAATGCCATTTTTAATGACATTAAACGATACACATGTTTAATACATTATGAAATGGTTTTTAATTCCATTTTTTATTTGTATTTTTATTCATATTTTACCAATTTGTTTGTTTTTTTGTTATTTAAAATAAAAATTACGTCAATGTGCATAACTTGGTTATTAGTTTGCCGATTTTTATAATTTGGCGAAAATGGTTGACATGATAGATAACCAAGTAGAACCAAAAAAAATTTTGGATTTTTAAAGTGATTTATTTATTCTCTGCTACATGCTATGTATGCTGGATAAGTAATAACTTTGTTTTCATTTATTTTGGATAAGAGATGGTGCCACTGAGAGTTATTTCAAATGTTTTTATAAAATTTCTATTACTTCTTCCAATTTGAATATGACTGTTTTAATATAACATGTAAATAATTTTTTGTTGATTTGAATTTTAGAAAATTAACTCCTAAAGATAGGTTTAAAAATAAACTGAAACATCGAGTATAATTTTTATTTTTGTGATTTTAAGTTTTACATCTTTGTTTAACATCTTGAAATACAATGTACATTGGATAGCAACTCATTCTTATGCTTTCACAAACAATTAATTTCAGTTAGGGGAAAAAAATGAAGAAATAAAATAGAAATTTTAACTTACGTATTAAATAATATTTCTTTTCCTGCAGTACTTTATTAATCTTTCGAGCAGCTTCAAGCTCTGCACTATCAAGCTTTACAAACTTTTTGAATTTCTTTCGACCAGGAAAAGAATGTTTTTTATTTAATTTTTGTTTTTTAAAATTAGAATTAGCACCAGAATTGTCATTCAAACTACAACCAGACATTTCACTGTCTGAATCCCTTCTATCATTAGCATAAGCACTTGTATAATCATAGCTCTCTTTTCCTCGACTTCCATAATGACGAGGTTTGTTCTTTAGCAAACATTCTTCAAAATCTTCTGATATTAATTGATCTTGTAAAACATCACACCATATTGTATTTCGTTTCCTTTTCTGAGTGGGTTTTGGCTCTTCAGGAAGCTTCTGAGCTTGTTCAACTTGTTCCTTTTCATTATTAGAAGAACTAATGGGTACGTCATTCATTTCATTATTTTGTAAAAGTTCATTGCTGTCTGTCTTTTTCTTTGTTGCTCTTTTCCATACTGCACATTCATTATCACTATTTTCTGAGTCATCTTCAGATGATGATGAATTATGACTTTCACGATATCTATTTAGAATATCCATCTGAAAAAAATTCAATAATTAAATTAAGAATTTTAAACAATGACTTATAAAATTACAATTAAAAAAAATTAACAAAGAATTTAGATTTTAACCTTTGTGTAGTAGCAGGTAAGAACAGAGAAATTAGGCAATTGACTATTTACTAGGGATGGGACGAATATTCGGCCTATTCGGCTCTTTTGCCGAATATTCGGTTGGCTGAATATTGAAGGCTTGTTGACCGAATACTTTGGCCGAATACCTGCAGCCGAATATTTCGCAATATCTCACCAAATATTGTTAAAATCTTGGCGAATAGTGAAAAATATCTTGCCAAATAAATTTAAGATTCAAAGAATTTTATTTCTTGCATTTTTTTTTCTTTAATCCAAATTGGCTACTTCATTCATGAAGTCATTCTCATTCTTACTTACAAAATATACAGTTATTCAAATACTAAAAACTATACAGCCTTTCTGTATTTCCTATAAAAATTAGAGATATTTTAGAAAATGCTGCCCAAGTTGGAGATTCAATTGTACAGGAAATGTCTTCATTAGAGAATGATATTGCAATTCAAGATGTAAAACACTTATAGGAAAAAATAGAAAAATAAATAAATAAAACACTGTTTTATTCTAAAATACTCCAATATTTATTAATGTCAGCAAATTCCATGCACATATAAAAAAGGCTCTTATGAAATTCATAACTTATTTTCTATAAAGTAAGAAATGAAAAAATTCATTCACTAGGTATTTTAAAGAAGATTCATTTTCAAAATTATATATCACTATTCCAAATACAACGGTTCATCTGAAAACAGAACTAGTGTCAAACTAGATACGCATTAGATGACACAACTTGCTTTATGAAAATAGTTTTATAAATATTTAAACATAAATTCTAAATACTGAACAAAATATTTTTTTTTATTCCATCGTTTCCACTTTTAAGTAATTATTTGCATAGTTACATACTTAAATATGTAACATTATTATGTATATATTTTTAATTTACATCTTCCTTCATTCATGTTGTTATCAATTAATGTTTATCCTTTTAATGATTATTGAATAGGTGAAATATTGAAGTTGAATATTGTATGAGCTGATTCAAATATCAAAGATTTTGTTTACACATGCATTCTATTTTAAACATAACCTTTTGCTTTAACGTAATTTGTAATTTAAAGCTTGGAACTGATTTCAGAATAGTCTCATTCTTACGAATTTGCTTATCATTAGGGACACAAACTCTAAATGATCAAATTTACTTCATCAGCGTTCGAAATCCTTGGTGGTCCGCTGGTCCGAGACCACCGATAATTCAATCGGACCACTAATCTGAAAAATTTAGTGGTCCGCAGGACCAGTGCCTTTGCAGGACCTGAGAAAACAGCAACAGAATGCACATAAGATTTTTTTTTTAGCGATGCCACGAACGCGCTATAGCGCATAAAATACGCAAAAAATCGGCGATGGGACGCAAAAAAATAGTTCTTACGCGTCCCGCGAGACGCGTAATTTCGTTAAAAGATCGCGAAAAAACGGCAAATTTCGTTAAAAAATCGCGAAATAACAACTAATTTCCGACAAATTATGTTAAACAATTCTCAAAAAAATGGCTAATTTCATTTCAAACCCGAAACATAAAGCAGATTTCCTCAAAAAACCGCGAAAAAACGGCAAATTTCGCCCCAAAAAATCGCGTAAAACGGCAGATTTTTTCAAAAAATAGCGAAAAAAGGGCAGATTCCTTCAAAAAATTGCAAAAAAAGGCCGATTTCTTCAAAAAATCATGAAAATACAACAAATTTTGCCCGAAAATCGCGATAAAACTTAGAAAATTTGAAAAAAATCGCAAAAAACGACAAATTTTGTCAAAAAAGTGCTGAATAACGACTAATTTAAGGCAAATATCGTCAAAAAATCTCGAAAAAACGGCAAAATTCCTCAAAAAATCGCGATAAAACGGGAAATTTTGAAACAAAATATCGCGAAAAACGGTATATTTTGTCAATAAATCCCGAAATAACAAAAGATTTCGTCAAAATAACGCGAAAAGGCGGAAATTTCGACAAAAAAGAACGGAAAAAAAAAAATAATAAGTGAATGCCGGGTCAGAAATTTTTCTGTTTTAAAAACTAATTTTATTTCTTAAAAATTGTTATTGCTGCTCCAAAAACTGATTTTCCTGCTTCCCAATCGGATTTTTATTGCTCCAAATCTTTCTGAGTGCTCCTGAAAGCACCATTTCATTAAGCAAAGTACCCATTTACTCAACAAAAATATCCCTTTTTTCAGCAAAAATGTCTTTTTCAATAAACCTGTCTTGCCCCATTTTAAAAGAAATGCAAACAATAGTGGTACTTCATATCTTCTACACTTAAATAAGCATTATTTTATAATTAAATTTGTATCTTGCACATTTATTCTTTAAAAAGTACAGAAAATTTCTCTTTTTAATTTTTAGCAAATTATAATTTTACATTGTATTATGCTGAAAAATTTGGATTAATGCAAAGTAAGATTGGTTTATTTTCCAAGGAGGGGGGGGGGGGGGAGGAGGCCACTCTAAGTGTTAAAATTATTTAATAGAATTTTATATAGCGGACCAGTGATGTCTGTGGTAGAGATGAGTTCGGGCTCGTTTTTCGGGGCCCGGGCCCGCCCGAGCCCGACGATTTTAAGTCCGAGCCCGAAACATTTTTTTGTCGCCCGAGCCCGATACCAAAAATATACAAAACAAAATTGTATTGTATTTAAAAATTGTTTCAAAAGTAATATCTCATTTTTAAAAACTTCTTACATAGATATGATTTTTAAATGAAAATTTAAATCCATTCTTATCAAAATTCGTATAAAATAAAAATATACTTCATATGTAAAAATATTCTCATATTCTTTCCTCCTTTAACAAGCAAATTTGATGGAAACGCTTTTGTTTAATGAATAAATGCATGAAATTTGCAGAAATTATTATTTGTAATCTAGCGAATCGAACAACGTTTTTCGATTTTCTGTAAAAGTGTACATATTTCATTATAATGGATTCTTTTCTCATAACAGTCTTCCATGATTGACAGATACCTGAAAATCAACGTAAATTTTAAAAAAATGACATTGTTATTTTAAAGGTCCTATGTCTTTATAGAAAAAGAGGAAACACTGATCGATTGCTTTCTGTTGGAATAACATGGTAATAAAATTTACTTCCGGAGAAAAGTGACTTCCAGAAGGAACAGCGTCCTCAGCATTTGCAGAATTCATATTCATGATGACAAATGCATATAATAATCGCTAAAGTTATTTTCATAAGAAAAACGACTATGTTTCATACAAAATCGAGTATTAAATAAATTTGAAAACCTCCAGCTAATTCTTGTCTACCAAAAACAGAAGAAAATATTATTTTCGTGTTATGTAACTAAATAATAAATAAATAAACGATCCCATTAAAAATTATGTTCTGCAAACGAAAAGCCAACAAAGATTAAATTTATTGTTGTGTTTGTTATGATTGGCGCATATAAATAGATCGTTGGAGGAAGTTCCGCAGACATAAATCTGTAATTATCACAAATTTTCATTTGAAACTGCAATGAAATACTAAAATAAATAAACAAGCTTTCAGTTCTCCCGTCATTTTGATAAAAAAGAAATAAAATGACTTGAAAAGGAATAAGTAAGCAATTTTAAGTGGAAAAAGTTATTTCAATCTTTTCTACACATGAGTAAATAAAATTTTCCGGCTTTAGAAAAAATGAGCCCGGGCTCGCCCGAGCCCGAAGTCTAAAATAAAAATAGAGCCCGAGCCCGTGTCGGGCCCGGGCTCGGGCTTTGGCTGAGCCCGTCTCATCTCTAGTCTGCGGACCAGTAAATTCTCATACTTACTGGTCCTTAGGACCAGTGACTTTTTTTTTAGGAATTCTAACGCTGTTCATTAAAGGTTATTTCAGAAAATATCTCCTTGTGAGTTCCGAGAGAGAGAGATTAAGAATGTTGTTAATTTTGGATGGTAGAAAGGGTAAAAGTATCATTTGATAGTAAAAGTGAAGTACATTCTTCATATTTCAATGGAAATATCTTACCATCCTGACTTACTGAAAATCAATTTGATGTACATTAGGATTAAAGAATATAATTCAATTTCATATTTTTTTTTTTTTTTTTTTTTTTTTTGTGTGTGTTAAAATAAGTTTTTTAAATTTAAAAATACATTTAAAAGCACAATTAAGGGTAATAATTATTAATGAGCTCCTATTTTTTAAATTATATATAATCAAAATTTATTTTCTTTATTGGAAAAAAAGTTGGTATTCGGCCACTGAAAATTCAGTATTCGGCCTAAAATTTGGCCGAATATTAGGTATTCGGCCAAATCACTATTCGTCCCATCCCTACTATTTACTGAAAGTATTTATTATTATTATTTTAAGTAGAGTTTTAAAAGATACAGTCAAAGATCGATAATCCGCACATCCAAATCTGCAATTTTCTATAATTCGTGTTACTTTACAAATATAAACAGTGGAATAAACATTTTAGAAAATTTACAAATTCGTGAACCAAAAATGATTTTTTAACACAAATAATGAAAAAATTGAAAGAAAATCATAAAAAAAACATTCATTTTTTAAAATATAACTCTTTTATTTAATTAACCGTAAAAAATGGATTGCAGCATTATGGAACATATGCATTTATTTAAATGCACATATGTAAATTTTTTAATTAAATAACTTTAAAAAGACATTTTTTGAAATAGCATATTAAATTAATTATTAGATTTCATATTTAACTTTTCATATTATACTGATTAAAAATTTAAAATGCTGTGTAAGAATAATAAAATGATGTATAATCCATAATATTCTATAATCCACAATATTCCATAATCCGCACATCATGTGCGGATTATAGAACTTTGACTGTATTAAGGTAAATTCTACTTATTTGATCTGAGATTCTCATGATATTTAGGATTATTTTTTTCTGAGTTCAATAAAAGAGATATAATCTTAGAACCTTTTTACATTAACATTTTTTTTAACATATTAAAATAATTTTAAAATTTTGTGTCATTTGTAAAAAATATATACAGTAGACTCCCTCAAATCCGCACAGCTTGGGAACAGAGGTTGTGTTAATTTTAGAATTTTGCGGATTTCTGATAATTGCTTTGTTTACATTTTTCAAACAGTAATTTGAATGCAATTAATAGTGCAATCGGAATTATAATGAATGCTTACAATATAATAAAATATTAAAATAAGTAATAAACTAAAATAATAAAAATTTAGATAATTTTTTAAATGTTTGAAGTACTAATAGCAAAGGTCAAGTTAATAATCAATAGTGAATGATTAAATATTCATTATAAAGATTAAATGTATTTTTCCAAAATTATTCAACAAAACTTGCCTCATAAAAGTACATTACTAATTCACATCAAAATCATAAAATAAGGATTTTTTTTTTCCAAGTTTAGCCAGGCTTTATAACCAAAAAAATCTCGATTAATGCATAAATATATTTGGCAAGAAGATTGTGATTACCAGTGATATCAGAATAATCTTGAATTTTTTTCCAAAAAAATGTATTCTTCCTTCATGAAAAAAAGCATGAATAGAGTATCATTAAGAAAATTACAAGTTAAAAAATACATGGAATTGATACAAAAATAAAAAATCAAATTTTGGTCCAGTATTTGAACTGAAAGTTTCATTGTTTACATCCATAAAATATGTGCTGATTTTAGAGAGTTGCAGATTTCTGGTTTGTGGATTTGAGGGAGTCTACTGTATATACTTTGTGTGATAGAGTACAGGGTGGGGGGAGATGTGAAGTATAGAAATGGAGGTTGAAGCCACCACTACCTAAAAAAATTCTGCCTCCAAGGTTTATCAAGTGGTTAATTCCATGAAAACTTGTCATGTCTGTCCAGAGTTTCCCCCAGGTTTAAAAAGGGGCAGGGCACTACCGTTCTGAAAAGGACACTTTTTGTAGTAATTACAATGTGTAATTACGGTTATAAACTGAATTAGCAGAGCAATAATAAGTGCACAAGTGGAACCATATCACGCTGAGAAGTTGAGCCCAGTAAATTATATACAAAGAGTGAATTATATTCAATGTTTAAATCAATTTAAATGGCTGAAAAAGAAATATGTAATATATGTAAAAATGAGAACAAACTAGATTTAAAACCAAACTATATTTTATTTAACAAAAACAAGATTAAAAAGAAAAATAAAAACTTTAAAAATAAAACCAGAAATATGACATGTATGTTCTCATATATTTAAATAAGGATTGGAGCACCAAAGAATTCAATTAATTTATATATCTAATTTAAATTAACTTAAAAGAAAAACTATTATATTCCAAAAGATTAATTAATTCATATTTAATTCAAACAGCTTAAACTTAACAACTCCATTAAAAACAGCTTTAATACTTAAGATTGACTTCCCCCCTCAATAATTAAACTTTAAACAGATGCTAAAGCAAATATTTATTATACATTGCCCTACAGGAAACCGCCGACACTTCACGCGAAACAGTCATTAAAACATCGTCGGAACCTGAATAAAACATGTATGACATAACTCCATACCTTGCATCAAGGTAAAACCAAGCAAGTGTCAAAACACATCCGGTAACCAACAAACTTTGCCCAAACCATTAAAAAGCTAAAGATCCGTAACACGTTACCTTTTGACATGAATAACCTTATAAGTAAAAGATGGAGATAAGTAGAAAAATTAAATTATCTTCGTTTCAAAATAAAAAGGAGGAGGAAAGACAATTTCAATAGAAAACTGATATTAAAACCATTAAAAGAGAAACAAGAATGTGTGCCCATAAAGTGACCGAGTTTCCAAATATTCTTAAGTTGAAGACCACCATAAGAAAACTTCTATCTTCATCTATTTCTAAAACACTTTAACATTATTTAATAAAAAGGACGACGACATTCTTCTTTCAAAAACACTTGAAAACCATCAGCTGTCAATAAACGAGACTTGCTCCTGACCGGCCATCATGTACAAAAACAACAAACGAAACTGAGAAGCAAACAGCTGTCATTGCTTTAAATACATCTCGCCGACTGTCGGACTAATCTACTACGCACGCTCAGCTTACGACGTCATCGGCTCCAGAACAATCTCCGATGCGCCGTGTCTATCACAAGGGAGAATGCAAATGCTGATGGACAGACAGCGCCCTCCATCGTCAGCTGTCAACTTTCCTCTGTTCAAAGATGAAATGCACGGCCGTAGGACGATTGGAAAAACAGCGATTCGCTATTGTTTTGTACGAGATAAACATGTTACCGAGACTTAAAAGTAAATAGACGTTTGAGGCAAGAAACAGAACGGAAATATATATTTTAAGTAATTAAATCGTAGGTCGAAATTAATTAAAGACTATTTAAATGTTATATTTTACTTTTAGACTTAAAATTTAAACCAGATATTCAGATAAATTAATCTATTATTTTAATCTATTTTTAAACTATGGAGATTTATAAAAGAAGTGAGACTTAAGGAAATAAAGATAAGAGAATTATTTAAACAGGTTATAAGATGATAAGAATAAAGGAGTTGAAAATATGAATATATAGTCAACACTTTTTACATTCTTCAGGGCACTTTTATACAGTTGAATCTAGAAATTAGCGGTTCAAAAAATCATGGAAAAACAGAAATTTCGTCAAAGAATCGAAAAAAAAAAAAATCCAAAAGGTTTGTCAAAAAACTGAAAAAAAAAAAATGTAATTTTTGTTAAAAGATCGCGAAAAAATGGCAAATATTGTCAAAAGATCGCGAAAAAACGGCCGATTTTCTTAAAAGATTGCAAAAAACAGCAGATTTTGTTAAAAGATCGCAAAAAAATGGCAGATCTTGAAAAAAAAAACCCGACAAATTTCGTGAAAAGTTCACAAAAAAGGCAAATGTTATTAAAAGATGTAAAAAAATGGCAAATTTCATCAAGAGATTGCGAAAAACTCCAATTTTGTCACGTTTAAACACAAAAAAACACAATTTCGAAAAAGGGGCACAAAAAAAAAAAGAACATAATTCATAACGGGAATGGAATCACCCCGTCTTTTCTGCCACCTCTGTTGTAACATTTCAGACAATTTGCTGTGAATTTTATTTATTTATTTATTTTTTTTTTTTTTTTTTTTTTTTTTTTTGCGTAGGATCAAATCGAGATTTTCTTTACTTTTTTAAAAATAAATGTGTAAGACACAAATTCAATTATGAAATAATGTTTATTTGAGTGTAGAAGATAACAAGTATCATTATTGTTCGCATTTCTTTTAAAAAGGGTCAAGACAGATTTATTGAAAAATAATTTTTTTTTTTTTGGAAAAAAGAATATTTTTGTTGAATAAAGGGTTCTTTTTATTTAATAAACGGGTGCTTTCAGGAGTCACATTTAGAAAGTTTTCGGCAGTCAAAAGCGGTTTGTGAACAGAACTGTGCGAAAGGGGGGGGGGGGGGGTCACCGGGGCAGAAATTTATAGGGTGCCAAACTTATACTAGAAACGTCATATTTGGTCTGGGAGGGGGTTGGGAAAAAGTTGGGAGTGGGGAGACGTGTAATTCTAATTATGTCAATAATGCAATATTCTCTTCGCACGCGCCTGATTGTGAAACAGGAAAATCTGCTTTTTAAGCATTAAAAACACAATTTTGAAGCAGAAAATTAGTTTTTAATTACTAAATCCTTTCTCAAAATTTTCCGCTTTATCGAGAACTTTGGAAAATCGTTGTTTTTTTATGATCTTTTGAGGAAATCTGTCTTTTTTTCGGGATTTTATGACGAAATTAGCTATTTTTTTGCGAATCTTGCCGGAAATTATTCATTATTTTATGATTTTTGTAACGAAATTTACTGTTTTTGGCAATTTTTCGACAAAATTACGTGTCTTGTGGGACACGTAACAGCTATTTTTTGCATTTCGTTGCCGAATTCTTACGTAATTTACACGCTATAGCACGTCTGCATCATCTCTGAATGGCTGCATTTTTTCAAATGTGGGCAAGAGGGGCGCTATTTTTTAAACAAAAGGGCAGGAAGGGCGGAGCGCCCCCCCTGAAACCCTCTAGGGGAAACTCTGTGTCTGTCACATACAACGATTGTTGGCTACCAGTATTTTAGAACAGAAAAATGTGACTCAGGACTTAAAATTCAATTTTTCAGAGGAGGAGAGACTCCCTCCCAACATTTATAAATGAAGGGGAGTTTAGCTGTTTGGGAGGGAGAAAAAAAATCTTTAAAACCTACTGTTATTTTATGTGCTACTTAAAGAATTACACAAATACAGACATGAATAAATACCACTGAAGCAATCTTTATCAACAACTCAGAATAATCATGCAAAATGTGTTTTTTATTTTTAAAAAAGTCAAAATTTTATATAATCTATTTAGTATAATAGGGATAAATAGCATAGGGATAAATTCCCTTCCTGCACTAATTACTTATGTTTCAGGACTAATAAACCCTGTTTTTGGTTCAGGTTGATTTTAGGTTGAGTGTAGATTGCTGCAAGTTGGGTTTGGGCTAATCTAATTTTTCAAAAGTTAGTTCAGTATATATTATTTCTGATTAAAAATTATACTATAACAATAAACATATATGTTTTTGTGTGTGTTGTTTTCCAGACGGATGCATTTTCTGACAAAATTGACATCTTTTTGTGATTCTGTGATGAAATTTGCATTTTTTTAGCAACCTATTGACAAGATTCACATTTATTCGGAAACCCTCTGACAAAATTCCCATCTTTTGTACGATTCTTCAATGAAATTTGCACTTTTTTAGCAGCGTTTTGGCTAAATTAGCGTTTATTAATTACCCTTTGACAAATTGACATTTTTTTCCGCGATGATTGTTCAAATTTGCATGCTTTACACTATTCTGTGTGACAATTTGTATTTATTAAGCAATCCTTTGACGAATTTTGCATTCACTAAGCGATCCAAAGGCATTCTTTTCTGTATTTTCCAAAAATCATAGGTTTTTGGTTCAAAAAAAAAAAAAAAAAAAAAAAAAAAGGAATTATGAATCTGGAAATTTAGACAAAAAACATACTACGAATTTCGACAAATCATCGCCCAAAAAAATCAATTTCGCAAATCGTTCGCAGAAAAATCAAATATCGTAAGAGGTTTGAGAAGAAAACACGAATTTTGTTAGATAATTGTGAAAAAACTCAAATTTCATCTGAAAATCGTGGAAAAAAACCCAATAGTGAAAGAAAAACACAAATTTCATCAAAGATTTGCAAAAAAACTCAAATTTCAGGTAAGGATCACAGAAAAAACGAAAATATCAAACCTGTGGGAAAATACAAATCGCGAAAAAAAATCTCAAATTTCATCAAAGGATCAAGAAAAATCCACGAATTTCATTAAAAAAAAGTAAAAAAAAAAATTCACAAATTTCATCAAAAAAACCATGAAAAATTCGTAAATTTTATCAAAAAAATCCAAAAAGTCTGATAATTTTGTCTAAAGATCGCGAAAAAAATGCTAACTTCGTCAAAGAGCCGCAGAAAAAACACAGAGTCAAAAGTAAATCTGCACTTCTCCCCCTTTTCACACAATCTGCTGTAACTTTTCAGAAAATTTGCTGCAAATTTCAAAAAAGTTTTTACTCAGAATCACCTCTGAAGAACCTTTTGATACATTTGGCGTTTTCCCGAGATCCTTCAAAGAAATTAACATTTTTTATGACCTTTTATTGAAATTCACATTTTTTTTTTTTTTTTTAGATTCTTTCATGATATTCGCGTTTTTTTAAGCGGCATTTTGATAAATTTGGGTTCATATGCAGGGACGTGTGAAGAGAAAACTGCGCTCGGGGCAAAGTTTCAATGTAGTGTTTTTTCTTCCTCTTATCAGCCAAAAATGATGTTGCTAGTAGAAAATCGTCACCCCTAAGTTTCTGCGACCGCCCCCCGTCCTCCTTTCACACAACGCTGTTTATATGGTGATCCTTTCACAAAGTTCATATTTATCCGCGATCCTTTCACGAAATTTGCGTTTATTTCACAATCCTTTCACAAAATTTGTGTTTATTCCGCAGGGTTGGTTTTTTGCCGGCAGAAAGTGCTTTCTGCCGTGCCAGTGGCAGAAAGTTGTTATAACCGGTTTTAACCGGCAGAAACTGGCATAAAGACATTCTGTGACATAATCTCTGAATTTTTTTTTTTTTTTTTTTTTTTTTTTTGTAATATTAAATTTATTAAGTAGTTCATCCTTAAATAATTCAGAATAAATATATGCACACTAATAAAATATTGTGGACAGTTTTAATTTAAAAAAATTTGATTTTTAAAAAATTGAGTAATGTAACAGATATATATATATATATATATTTTGTTACATATGCATATGTAATTTATGTTTAAACAATTATTTTAAAATCTCAGTTTAAAAACCAAAATAGAAAACTATATGCAATGCTTATTTTAAATAAAGCACTGAAAAGAAAAAAAATATTTACTCAAAATATTTTTCTGTAATCTGACATGATTTAATAATAACATAATAAATAAGTAATAAAAAAAACTATCTCATAGAATTGTTATAGTGATATGTGGATCTAGTAATTCTTTGGATTGTGAAAAGATTTCATTTAAATACAATATTCAAAAGAATAAATCTGACTTTTTTTTATCTCACTTACAAAACAAATGAAGATTTTGCAAATTTTGCATCCTTAATCATGACATTGCCAGCAAGTAATGCTGGCCTCGAAAGAATTTTATCAAACTTTTCTTACATTCAGAACTTTGATACTTTGAATAACATTCATAATCTTACATTTTAATTTTTAGCTCAATGGTTTACATATCAAATGTAAGTGTGAATTATGAATCATTGCTGAGTAAAGTTCTTATTTAGTACTGTTTCTTAGTTTCTGCCAGTTTTTGCCACTTACTGGCAGAAACCAGTTTCTGCCATGCCGATTTTAACCACTGGTTTTAACCACCCCGGCAGAAACTTGCCAACCCTGTTATTCCGTGATTTTTATTAAGAAATTCGTGTTTTATCGAGATCTTTTAAGGAAAGTCGAGTTTTTTTCACGATTGAGAAAAATTGGCATTTTTATCATGATAATCTAACAAAATTTTCTGCGAACGATTGATGAAATTAATTGTGAAAATATGCAATTCAGTTCGGTTCAAAAGATATGAAAAATCGGGAATTAGCCCGGAAATTCCGACATACTATCAACTATCCAAATTTCGGGATTAATAAACGATGTTTCATAACTTTAGGAATATTTTCTGGAAAACTTGATACATAATTACTCCATTCTCGAGATGGTTCACGAAACTTGTCAATTGATCGCAGGCAGAAAAAAATGCGAAATTTGACGGTTGGTTACGGAAAAAAAAAAAAAAAAAAAAAAAAAAAAAAAAAAGAGCGTGAATTCCAACAATTTTTTGCAGCAAAAAAAAAAAAAAAAACACAAAATATGTTATTCAGTCTAAAAAAATATCACGAAATTCGCAAAAAAAAAAAAAAAAAAAAAAAAAAGTAAAAGTTAATTGTTGTTTCAAAATACAAGATTTTTTGAAAAATTGGTGGATTTTTTTGGGCGGGAATCTCCCGCCTACGATACATTTTTTGGACGGGATTTCAAAATTTCGGGCACAAATCCCGCCCTGAAATTCAAGTAGTGTAACTTATTTCATCGGAGATATTTCATCAGTTGAATAGGGTGAAGGAAGCTTTTCGAAAACAATGGTTACCAACAAGCATAGAGATTTTTGGCTGTGCGACAGACATGACAAAATTTCATGGAATTAACCAAGTATTTTTTAGTACTGCTGTATGAAATTTAAGTTTGTACACCCAAAGTTAGAACTTTTCAGCAGTAGTGGGTCAAGAAATAAGGGGGAAAAAAATCCAGAGCAAAGTATAGTTTTACTACTAAATCTTATGTCTATGTATAGAATAAAAGAAAAAGTTTTTAATGATAAACTCAAGTTAATAAAGAGGCACAGCACACACATTATCCAAATGTTCAATACACAAATATTCAATAATTTAAAATTTATTATTTAATTATATATTCTTTTAAATAAAAGATTTTACTTTACTTTTCTGATCAAAAGAGAGAATCCAATAGAAAGAAAGAATTAACTAATTCACTAATTAGATGTAAACAAAGTAGAGACACATATATCCATGAAAAAAACTGTATTTCACAAAGCAAATTAATAAGATTTTTTTAATTGCAACATGGCGAATGATGACCACTAATTTACACATATATGAAGAGGTCTGCGGAATTTCAAAAACCAGGACCGGCCTGGCCCATAGGAAAGTTATTGCAGCCCAGCCCAGCCCGTTGTAAAACTCAAAAGTTTGGCCCAGTACAATTTTTATTATTTCTAAAAAAAATCAGATTATTATCATACTAGCTGACCCGCCCGGCATTGCATGGTTCCGTGATAACATTAAAAGAACATGAAAATTTTGACTTTAACTCGAAATACGTGAAATTACATTGTCTGAACTAAACAACCACTGACTGTGTGAAAAATTGATTTAAAAAAATGAACAAATAATATTTAGCAGTAAAAATGTTCAAAAGGACCGCAATGGGAAACAGAAGAGGAACAACTCAAGTAATAATTAGAATTTTGAAAATCTGAATGTCAGATACATCAGGGCTACTTTCAAGAAAGTTTTGAGCCTCGTAAGTGCCGTAGATTTTGCTAGCCATCGCACAAAAACACACATGCACACAGACAGAGCATTTAATTATTTTATTAGTGTAGGTTACTGGGAATATTCAAAATAATTCCTTTAGTGCTAATTCATTAGTTTTATGGTTTTTGCTTTTTTTTACATGCAATTTAAAAATAGATAAGACCATGATGCGTACAAAAATCTGTAATATTGACAAAATTAACAAAAAACAATGCTAAATGCATAAAAAATCGTTAAAAACCACATCGAAAATCGTACTGAAAATCACGGAAATTGAGAAAAACCTACCAGACAAAATTTAGTTAATTAGGCTTTGAAACAATTTTATTTTTAAGATTCTCAAAAAATAGCCCTAAAATGTGAAGAAATACTAAAAATCTCAATAAAAAATTCGTTATAAGTTCCAAAAATCGCTACACAAATGTTAAATAAACTTTATTGAATTAAGAAAAAAAATTACTATATTGAGTGAAAAGAATGAAACCGTATCCCTTTCACTGATATGGAAAAATCGCCTCAAAACATTAAAATAAGCTAAAAAAAGCTTAAAAAATTAAATAAAAAAATTCTAATCGAAAAATCGAGCTTCGAGGTGGAAAATTACATATATAGACGTACCTTCCCTTTAAAATTTGTAACTCTACATGCAGCGGTCTCTTCAAAACAGTGCTGACACACACACAAACTTGTCTCTTTATTATTATAGATGAGTGAAAAGAATGAAACCATATTCCTTTTACTCATATGGAAAAATCGCCTAAAAAATTAAATTAAAAAATTCTAATAAAAAAATCAAAAATCGAGCTTTCAGGTGCAAAACAACATGTACAGACGTACCTTCCCTCCAAATTTTGTAACTCTACATGCAGCATTCTCTTCAGAACAGAGCTGTTACACACACAAACTTGTCTCTTTATTATTATACACGAGTGAAAAGAATGAAGCCGTACTTATTTCACTAACATGGAAAAATCGCCTTGAAACATACACTAAAAATCGTTTAAAAATTAAATTAAAAAATTTAAATCAAAAAATCAAAAATTGGGCTTCAAAATACAAAACAACATGTATAGAGGTACCTTTCCTCCAAATTTTATAATTCTAGATGCAGTGGTCCCTTCAGAACAGCAATGAAATACATACAAACTTGTCTCTTTATTATTCTAGATGAGTGAAAAGAATGAAACCATATCCCTTTCACTAATATGGGAAAATCGCCTCGAAACATAAAAAGAGTGCTAAAAATCACCTAAAAAACTAAATTAAAAAATTCGGTACTACTAGGTTATCCCGTTGACCAAAAAACAATTGCCAAAAAATAAGATTAAATGCCAATAATGGAGGATTGTGAATGTCACTTCAATGATATTAAATATGATACACGTATTTAAAACATCATTAAGTGATTTTTATTTCGATTTTTTATTTATATTTTTTACCAATATTCTACTAATTATTTGATTTTTTCGTTATTTTAAATAAAAAATTTGTCAATATGTATTATTTGGCTATTAGTTTGGCGATTTGTATCATTTGGTGAAATTGGTCGACGGGATAACCTAGAACATAGGTTCCCAACCTTTTCTGGTCCACCGCCCCCTTTACAAGAGAAAAAAATGCCAACGCCCTTTCTTCCATAATTGTTAATTATACAAAATGTTTAAATATTTTTGCTAATTATCTATATTTTATCTATTAATCAAAGCAGAAGTTAATTAAAACAATCATCAAATGTAAGTAAAAAATTGTTTAAAAAAGTTTAAAAAAAACAAAATAAAACAACAAGAATTTTTTTAAAATAACGAAATCCTTGAGTCTATTGGAGTTTTAACAATTTTTTCATATCAGATTCCAATTTCTTCAATCAATCACAAATTTTCAGGTTTAAAGATGCATGTTCCTTTTTTTAGACAGTAAATTAGACACTGCATGGAACCCTCTTTCAGCCAAACCTGGTGAAAATAAAGTTATTAAAATTTTATGTACTCTCCCTCACAATTCAGATTAGAGACCTATAGGTTTTTGAAGTTTGAACTCTTGGTATCCATTTCTGAATTTTACTTAATTCTCGTTTGCTGCGAATTCCATGATTTTGTCCTCCAAATATGATGATACTGCTGTAGCTGCCTTTGCAAAAGAATCTAAAAAATAACTTGGTATAATCATGTATAAATATCTTGGAATCGCTTTGAGAAAACTTCATGAAGAACGTCCAAGTGTTGACAGTAAGTAAGTAAATATTCTAGTTTTAACAGACCGCGAATAATGTGGTAAATTTTCGCTGCAATCAATTCTACTTAGATTTCCTTTGAGCAAAAGAAGTTTACCCACAGAAGCAGCTATGGGGTTTTTGTTTTAAATAAATTCAACTCATCATCTTGCAATCATCTTATACCTTATTATAAGTATTTAAAATATTTAAAATTATTTAATTAAAGATTCTAAACTGGTCAGTCACATATTTGATGTCATTTTTCAATGCAATTAGGTTTAGTGCATTTTTACACTTCTGTTTTTAGTTAAGTGTGCTACTAAATCAAATATTTCGAAAAACGATCAGACAAATACCTTTTCAGGGACAATGAACTTCTGTATGCAACTGCAACCCATTGAATTCATTTGCAAGTCTGATGCAAAGTGATAGTGACAATTGCACTACAAAGTAAAACAATTGTTTCACTTTGTCGTGAAATGATTTTCACCATAAAGTTGGCAAAATATCCTATTATTCAATAAATTGCTTCTATTCCTATTGACAGCTCTTATAATGTAATGAAGTGTCGTATACAGGTGTTCATTCCAATTTTCTAAAAACCCATTGCTGATGTTGGGTAACGGAATGTACAGAAAGTACATTTAGTGCTGCTTGTTTAAAATGTGTTAATATGAAACCTTCCTGGTGTCCCATCGTTGTTCAAGCAACATCAGTAGCAATTGACAAAATATTATGATAAAAATTTATTTCTCTTGGACAAACTTTGTGGTATTAAATATCGGTTCTCTCTTTGTAACAGTTTCCAAATTTTTAACAAATAATAGCTCTAGATTTTTTTTTTTTCTTTTATGAGTGTTTGTTATTTGGTAACGCTGATCCATGGAGTTAAATGGAAAATTTGTAGGTCTTTAGGTAACAGCATAATGATATTTCAATGCTTTTAGCCATCCATTCCTCTTTGTAACAAGTTATTACTCAGGATTTTTCTGTTGATATCAGACGTTTTTTTATGAAGAACAGATTTAATTATTTCTCTGATTACAAGCAAGATTAATTTATCTCCGGCCGTGTACAATATTAACACTTTTGTTTCTAAAATTATAATGATTAATGAGGCTCATAGTCCGTCATCTTCTTAAAAAAGTTTGATATAGTTGACTGTTTATTTATTTATTTTTTTTTTTTTTTTTTTTTTTTTTTTTTACAGCTTTTGAACTGGTCAAATGTGGCAATCCCAAAATTTTCTTCTCATGCAGTTAATACTTCAAAATTCGCTATCACGGTATCAAAATGAAATGGTAATTTATATCCATCATAAGGATTCTAATGGTATGAAATTCCGTGCATTAGTTCTTGAAATAGGACTACTGTGACTATCGAGCAAAATGCAGAATAAAAGCGTCACCTGTAATGCAATTTGAACCGAAATATAATCAGCAGTAACATTCAAAAGGCAAAACTAGATCTGAAGTTTGATGAAAATCCTTGCATTAATTCTTTAGATACAGGTGTTACAGAAATCGTTAAAAAGACAGCATAATAGCGCCACCTGTGGAGCGATTTTCAACAAAATATAAACAGTATCTATTCATGTCAAGGAATAATCAAATCAGAAGATTGGTAGAAATCTGTGAAGTAGTTCTTGAGATAAAACCATAGCGGAACTCGTGAAAAAAGCAGCATAACAGCGACACCTGTTGAGTTATTTACACCAAAAACAAATCAGCATCAATTTATAACAGAGAACTCCTGAATATAGTTATTTTTATAAATTCCGTGCATTAGTTATTGAGATAGAGCACCTATAAAATTTATGTCAAATTACAGACAGATAGCCTAACAAACAGACTCACAAACACACATTTTGTAAAAACATGTTTTTGGAATCTCTGACCCCTAAAACGTCAAAATCCGGAACGCAAAAATTTTTACGAAACTAATACTTTCTTCTTGTACAGATAGAATAAAGTAAAAATAGGGCATATCTTTGTCTTTTCTACCAGCAGGCATTTATTCAAATGCTCTTGTAGACTAGAAGGCTTCACTGAGAAAAAAAATATATCTCCTTCACCTAAAATGAATAGTCAGTCACTTTCCGAATACTCAAACTAGAACTACAGATGACCAACTTTGCGAATAGATTAAACAACTATGTTGATAGACGCAATGACCTGACATTTCTAGTCTAGTGTTTTCTAGGTGACGAAACGATATTGAGGCGTTTCAGTAACAAGAAATTATCGCTTGATTTTGGGAATGGTTTCATATACTAGAATTCTAGTTACTAAATTAAACCTCTTGTGTTCGCATCTATTTTCAGAGATTTTTAAATCAATTTGACAGCGAGAATATAAAAAAAAGCTCTTGAATTGTAATAGGGAACTCCAGAACTCTCTGGCATAGGGAACTAAAATTTATAAGGATGACATGGAACTATTTTTTCAAGAGCCACAATTTAGATTCTAGATGCTGGAACTATATTTTTTCCTCAGTGTTCATGGCTTCATTTGAAAAAAAATTCTTGGCAAATTAAGCACATAGGTAACGATTGGTTTGTAGGAGAGTGCCTGGATCCATATTCCAAATACTCAGTATTGTACTGCTGGCATTTCTTCTTCGATTAAGGTATTTTGAAACATAAAATTATTCCCTATATAAGTTTAAATAAATTGACTTTTGAACAAATTTATAGATATAAAGATTTTTATCATTTTCATCAAGATTAAACAAATTTCTTAAACTGATTCAAATCACGTGTTCATTTAAAAAATCTTTGTTCAGGCATATGTCATCATATTTTAGAATTTTTCGAAATGCAGATTAATAAAAAAATAATTACGTTTAAAACTTTTAGCCTGCCAATCATCGCGAATTTTTTACACCACAATTTTTGAATTCGTAACGATTTTTAATTCGAGTCATAGCCCTTCTTCAAATTCCACGGCTTTTTTTTTTTTTTTTTTTTTTTTTTTTTTTTTTTTTTTTACATTAGCAAAATAAATTCAACTCCCCCCTCTCAGATTTAGGTTCGTCTGTATGGACTTCCATTTAAAGGTGCAGTTAAGGTTTTTGTCTCGGACTGGGCAAGGTATAGGAGATCAAATATTTTCATTATATTAAATCCTAAATAAATAGATATGCCATGACCGCCCCCTCGTTTGTCCTAACGCCCCCCGTTTTTCTATATTATTTATTTATTTGTTTATTTATTTTAAGTGTTTTCCTCTAACTCAAGGATTGCACTGCCCGGGACGTGCAATCTTTGAGGAGGGGGTAGTGTTACGAATTTTGTAAATAGTTAGTGTTTGTACTGTAAAATAATGTAAATAATCTTATAAAGCTCCATTCCTTTACTAATATTAGTTTTTGTTACATTGTCTCTGTTATCAAGCAAACTTGTCTATTATTTTCAGTGAATGTCTATGGCAGCTTGGCGAAATAATAAAGATATCGCCAAGTTGGCGCCACTTTTGACGACTAATTTTGGTCACCAAATTTGGCGATATATCGCCAAGTTGGCGACAAACTTGGCAATGGTAACCCCCCTATAGATATACTGATACATTGAATGTTGTTCCGTGGATTTTTCGAGAAGGTTCTAGAAATTTCCAGCACATGCTGCGAGCCTATATAAGGAGAGCGATACGAGCTGTTGTTGTTATTATTTACCAGTCAGTCATTGAGTGAACTTCTAGGGTATTGTTTAAGCAAGCTTGCTTGAACTTTATTTACATTATTTTGAATGTGATTTTAGTGTTGAGACGTTGTATAAAGAGTCTCTGGGACCTATATCTGCACTTGTACGATAGATTTGAACAGTTATTTTTGAATATCTAGTAATATTTGTGAGTTTCGAAGACTGTTGTTTTGAAGATCTGTAAATAAATTATTTTCTACTTTTCTAAGAGAAAAGAGTTTGAAGTTGTCTAACCATAAGATCAAAAGAACCGTATATACACTCAGGGCTTGAAATTCAATTTTTCGAAGGAAGGGAGTCTCCCTACCAACATTTATAAATGGAGGGGAGTTTGGCTGTTTGGGAGGGAGAAATTTTTTTTTTTTTTAATCCGCCATTATTTTATGTGCTATTTAAAGAATTACCAGTATACAGACATAAAAAATATCACTGAAGCAATTTTTATCAACAATTCAGAATAATTCTGCGAAATGTGTAAAAAAACTTTTATACTGTCAATTTTTTACTGGCGGTAAATTCCCTACCGATGCTAATTATTTTTGTCACAGGTCTAATTATTGTTTTAATAATAATTAATAAAACTTCTAATTAATTTAATAAATTTATATTTATAATTAATTGTTATAACCAGTATTATTTTTCTGTATATTAAATGTGCAAGATACAAATTTAATCATAAAATAATACTTATTTAAGTGTAGAAAATAAGAAGTATCACTATTGTTCTTTAATAAAAGGGGCAAGTCAAATTCATCGAAAGAGACTTTCTTAAAAAATGAATACTTTGTTGAGTAAAGGGATACTTTGTGTTTAATGAATGGCTGCTTTCAGGAATTGCACTCACTCAGAAAGATTTGGAGCTGTCAGAAACTGTCTTAATAACAGCAAAGAAGAAAATATATATTGAAGCAGGAAAATTAGTTTGTTGAACAGAAAAATGAACTCCCCGTAATATTATTTTGGGGAGAAGAAAGTGAAGAGAGGTTCCCTTTGACGAATGTTGCATTTTTTCGCTATCTTTTGATGAAATCTGTCGTTTTTACGATCTTTTCACGAAATCTGCCGTTTTTTCCGGATTTTTTGACGAAATGTGCCTTTTTTCGTGAATTTTATGAGGAAATTTGCCGCTTTTTCGCGATCTTTTGATGAAATCTAATGTTCTATCGCGATTTTTTTTTTAACAAAAATTGCCGTTTTTCGTGAAATTTTCGGGAAATTTGTTGTTTATAGTGAATCTTTTGTCGAAATTTGTCGTTATTCGCGATTATTGGACGAAATTTGACGGGTTTTTTTCGTGAATTTTCTGAGGAAATTAGCCATTTTTTCGCGATCTTTTAATGAAATCTGATGTTTTATCGCGATTTTTTTAACGAAAATTGCCGTTTGTCACGATTTTTGGACGAAATTTGACGTTTTTAGGCGACCTTTTTGACGAAAACTGCAGTTTTACAGAATTCTGTCACAAAATTAGGCATTCTTTCGAGAATCTTTTGACGAAATTTGCCGGAAATTAGTCATTTTTTCGCAAATTTTTACGAAATCACGCGTCTTGTGAAACGTGTAATAGCTGTTTCTTTTGTGTGTCATATCCGATCTTTTGCGTAATTTACGTGCAATAGCGCGTCCGCGGCATCACGGTTTCATAATTTTTGGAATTGAATGCGTTATTTTTTTTGTGGGGAGGGGGGAATTCCGAACAAAATCACCTCTATTTCGCCACGGAAAATAGAACGAAACTCGTCAATCGATTGCAGGAAAAAAATTGCGAAATTTGTCAATCAGTTGCAGTAAAAATCGTGATTTTTAATGATTTTTCGTTGTAAAAAAAACTCGCAAAATGTGTCGATTATTCGCACGAAAATATCATAAAATTCGCAAAACAGTCGTGGGAGTTTATAGTTTCAAAATGCAAAATTGTTTCGGCGGGAGCCTCCCGTCCACGTTATTCTTTTGGGAGGGATTTCAAAATTTTGGGCGCGAATCCCGCCATCCCGCCCTAAAATTCAAGCCCTGTACACTGGAACATTTGGTGTCAGGAGTCGGGATCTTATGGCGAAAACAAGAACAATGGACGGACAACTGAAAGAACTGTTAGAAGCCATTAACGGATTAAGAACAGAGCTGACCAATAAAATTGATAAAGGCCAAGAAGAGTTGGCGGATAAAATGAATAAAGGCCAAGAAGACTTGGCGGATAAAATTAATAAAGGCCAAGAACAGTTGGCGGATAAAATGAATAAAGGCCAAGAAGAGTTGGCGGACAAAATGAATAAAGGCCAAGAAGAGTTGGCGGACAAAATGAATAAAAACAAAGAAAGAATGGAACAGTTGACAAATAAAATTGATAAAGGCCAAGAAGAGGTGACTGAAGAAATGAGAAGAAGCCAAGAGAGAATGGAAGAATTAAAGGAGGAAGTTAATAAAAGCCAAGAAGAAATGAAGAAAACTTTGGAAGAAAAGTTCTCATCGGTAGAGAGAAGAATAGATTTGGTAGAAGAGAAAATTCAGAATGAAGTTAGTAATGTTGAAGAGAAAATGGAAAGGAAAATAGAGGAAGTAGAAGAGAAAATTCAGAATGAAGTTTGTAACATTGAAGAGAAAATAAGTAACGTTGAAGAGAAAATAGGTGAAGTAGATAAAAAGCTAAATAAAAAAGTACAAGATCTTGAGAAGAAGCTTTCAACGTCCAGTGGTATTTATGAAGAATTTAGGAATCCGCCTGCTTCTCCCGTGCACATCAAGCTGTCGACATACGACGGACAGAGTTCCTGGCAAGTTTACAAGACCCAATTCACCATTGTAGCTGAAGCGAACAAATGGAGTGACGAGGTGAAAGCTTGTCAACTGGCAGCATCTTTGAGAGGAGAAGCCGCCAACGTGCTGCAAACATTGCCCGATATGACGCAACTCAATTTTGAGACTAAGTTGTGCACTTGAAATGAGATTCGGAGAAAAATTTTTGAAAGATTATACGAGAATACAAATGAAGAGCCTGTTAGACAATTGCTTCTTTTTGTACTAAAATCTACCGCCAGATGGCAGCACCAGACATTATTCTGTTTTCACTGGAAGAGAACTTTAGAACAGTTAGTTGATGTAGTGACTCAGTTGGCTTAGGCAGCAAAATGCTGTCAATTATTAAGAATCCATTATTACACATTATGATTCTAAAGGAATAATTACTATTTATCAAGAACTGCTTCAAACTGAAGCTAATATATGTTTCAAAGTTATTTTTACTTTATTTGTTGTGTTTCTGTAAATATTGTGAAGACTGTGCATCTGTTCTTTTGTGTTGTGAAGTGTTTCCAAGTATTTGTTCATCATTATTCTACTTTATTTCTTCAAATAAATGTGTGTCAACTAAAAGGTAAAGCTTTTAACTCTTTTTTATTATTGAGGAACTCACTTATTCACGCCTTATGGAATAACATTCCAACATTGTTGCCATCAAAAATCGAGTGAAACCCTTCAAGAGTTTGCCTCAGAAATAGAACGTCTGGCAAATTTAGCATTCATCGACTGCCCAACAAAGGTACGGGAAATGCTCTCACTGCAGTACTTTGTAGACAGAATAAAAGATCCCGAATTGCAGAGAGCGGTACGAATGGCAGATGTACAGGATTTAAAGGCTGCATTACTATATGCCTTAAAGTTGGAAGCAGCTACACAAGCCAGCCGAAGAGATCGTCATTCAGTCCGTGGGGCAACGGTGAACAAAAGCTCAGACACTGAGATCGACTTCTTGAAAGAAATTAAGAAAATAAATCAAGAGATTGAAGCTTTAAAATATGGAAGAACAAGCTCAAGAAGACAGAATCTCACGTGCTGGAGATGTGGTGATACAGGACATCTCCGAAGAAATTGCCCCAAAATCCACAAACGTGAGATAAATTCAAACAGTCAGCAGGGAAACTAAATTTTGGCCATTTCGCGGGGCGGAGGTTGCCAGAGAATGAAAAGTCCCACCTGAAGATCCTCCAGATATCAAAAATGAGTGGCGGTGATAATGAATTATATGTGATAGGCTTTATTAACGGAATTCAGTGCCGTATGATTGTCGATACAGGAGCCAATGTAACAATAATAAGAGAAGATTTGGCTCGAAAATTGAAATGTAAACTCATCTGGACCCCACCCTGCGTTACCCTGCAAACTGTGACGGGCGACAAGATAGGCATATATGGAAAGGCCAATTTAACCATCAACTTTGGAGGAAGCAAATATTATCATACGGCATATGTGGCTGACTTAACAGATCCTTGCATAATCGGGCTAGATTTTCTGAAGAAGTTTGACTCCAAACTTGATTTTAAAAATAATGAAATGCTATCTAAATTTGAAGAAATAAGCCTTTTTGGATTAAATAATGAAATGGAATATAAACAAACAGTAATAGCCAAAGAAGACATGAATCTAGGTCCAAAAACAGAATTTTTAGTTCCAGCTGTAATTAACAATGAAACTAATTATCGATTTGGCCATATAGATTATCCCGAAGACAATAGTAAACAAGCAGGAGTATTGGTGGCTTCATCTGTAGTGGACCTCTCGAAGAAGACCATTCCAGTCAGAATTGCTAACATCAGTGATAAGACGAGGACTATCAAGAAAGGAGAGGTGATAGCATCATGTGCTCCTGTGACATGCATAAGTCAAAATTCCATTCACTCTCAGAAATCTTCAGATAACTTAGTCAAGGATTTGTTACAAAATACAGACTTAGATCCAAATCAAACGGATGCTGCGGAAAGTTTAATTAGGGAATTCCAAAGTTTATTTTCCCAAACATCTGAAGACTTTGGATGAACCAAAATGGCACAACACCGAATTGATACTGGAGATCACTCACCTATTAAACAACACCCTAGACGATTACCTTTTGCCAAGCAAGAAGAGGTGCAAAATTTAATTAGGGATATGGAAGAAAATGACGTCATTGAACCATCGACAAGTCCATGGGCGTCTCCCATTGTGTTAGTAAGAAAGAAGGATGGTTCAACAAGGTTTTATGTAGACTACCGCCGACTGAATGACGTCACTTAAAAGGATAGTTACCCTCTACCAAGGATCGACGACACTATCGACACACTTGCGGGCAACACTTGGTTCTCGACTCTGGATCTGAAGATTGATTACTGGCAGGTAGAGATCCATCCGGACGACCGCAAGAAGACTGCCTTTACAACGGGACAAGGATTATGGCAGTTCAAGGTAATGCCTTTTGGTCTGTGTAACGCACCTGCAACTTTCTAACGGCTTATGGAAACGGTTCTCCGGGGGCTGTCATATGAAGCATGTCTTGTTTATTTAGATGATATCATAATCATAGGAAAATCTTTTGATGAACATCTGAACAACCTCAGGTGGGTGCTACAAAAATCAAAGGAAGCTAATTTGAAGTTAAGCCCTTCGAAGTGCAGTTTATTTCGAAATGAAGTCACCTACCTTGGACACATCATTTCGGCAGAAGGAGTTAGGACTGATCCAGAGAAGATATCGGCTGTGAAAAATTGGAATCGTCCAGCAGATGTTGACCAGCTTCGGAGCTTTCTAGGATTATGCACCTATTACAGAAAATTTGTCAAAGACTTCTCGATGATTGCAAGACCACTTCATAAATTAACAGAAGCCAATCAAAAATTTATGTGGACACAGGAATGTGATGCTGCTTTCGAAAAGCTTAAGGAGGACTTAACATCCACTCTAATTCTGTCATATCCTCAAATCGATAAACAGTTTATACTTGATACAGATGCAAGTAACGAAAGCATTGGCGCTGTACTGTCCCAGGAAATCAACGGCCAGGAGCATGTTATCGCCTATTTCAGCAAGTGCTTATTAAAGGCAGAGCGAAACTACTGCGTAACAAGAAAAGAGCTTCTTGCTGTAGTGAAAGCCATAGACCATTTTCATCACTATCTTTACGGTCGAAAATTCCTGATCCGAACTGATCATGCTTCTCTAACTTGGCTATTGAATTTTAAGAACCCTGAAGGCCAGATAGCCCAGGGTTAGAAATTGGGAATTTTAAGTAAGGCGTCAAATGACGCCTACAATTTATTTTCTAGGCGCCAAACTGCATTTCATGGTTGCAATTTTACGTTGTATCGTATTTTCTCATTTCTTTTCACAACCGTGTTAACATTAATATTGTTCCTATTTTTATGTGTTAAGGGTAAGGGGGTATATATTGAAAACACTATCATTGTTAATCACTAAAACAAAGTAAAAACTGGTTTTCTATAAAACAGTAAAATTTGATTAAGCTACAACATATGGATGTTAGAAAAATGTTTAACTAATTATTTTTATATAGCTTATATGAATACAAAAGTTGAAAATACAAAAATCACAAACAAAGAATACAAAAATTAAAATAATATCTTGAATTAAAATCAGGCCTCCTAACTCGTTAAATTTTTAAAATCAGGTCTCCTAACTCGACCGAGTGTTACATCAGAGTACCATAAATTAATGGCTTTTTGTGGATTGAAATTATCTAATGTTGGTCCATACAGAATGTCATTGATCAAATTCAGTGACAAACGATTCCTTGTGTTTGTCTTAATAAGATTAAATTGGCTGAAATCCCTTTCACATTCAGCAATGCTCAAGGGAAGAACCATAACAAATTCCAAAATTTTCCTGATGTTATAAAAACTCGTATTAGATTTGGATTCTGCGATTAATCGCTGCCAAGCAGCTTTGCATGGAATATTTAACTTATCTTTAGTCCACATTTTATAGTCAGAGAATTCCTCGATTAATGCATCTTTATTAATGTTTTTTCTTACATTGTGTGGAAGATTATTTATGAGTTCTTCTAATTGATTATTAACTTTGTTCTCATCATCATCTTTCAATTCATAAAGGGAGCATGGGTCAAATATTTTTAAATTTGCAAAAATGGTTTCATTTGTCATATTATAGAACCGTTTATTTAAAGATTCTATTATTTCAGTTATAAGCTTTCTCCGGTCTTCTTCAAACAAACGTAAATTCGAATCATTCCGAGACAGTGTTATATCTTTATACCTTACTTCAGTACCTTGAAAACTCTGGGCATTTTTAAACTCCTGAAGGCTTTTTGCATCTTCAGAAATCATTTTTGAAAGTCTTTCTTTACTAGATTCAAACTTTACAAAAAAATCGCTCAGAAGCAAGAACTTTTGCTGAAAAGTTTCAGAAAGTCTTGCAAGAATGTGAGAAATATCTTCATATAAATGAAGGAAATTCAAAAATCTTTCACATTTCAAGGTTTTTAAATATCCTCTTAATTTTGCACATTCTGTCTTTTCTTTTTCAGCAGCAACAACCTGTTCCATATGAATTATAACTGCATGCCAGTTCTTAATAAGAACCTGAACAGCTCGATGCCGTGATTGCAACCATCGAATGCCATGCAAACCAACAGGCCGCAAAACTTTTTCATCAAGGATTTCGGAGAGCGATTTAAGTTCCCTTGTACGTTTGGCACTGTTGTGGTAAAAGGAATAAATTCCTTTAATTGTGTCTTCAACATTAGTAACATACCTCACACATTTTAGTGCATCAGCTAAAGCTAACTCTAATCTGTGTGCTACACAGTGAACTGTTGCAAAATCTCCACAGTCGTCCTCCATTAATTTGACAATACCAGAAACAGGTCCCATGTTTACGCTAGCACCATCAAAACTGACTGCAACCAGTTTTTCCTTCCAATCTGGTATAAATTCTTGTACAGCAGTTTCTATTGTGGATTTTATTCCAGAAGCACATTCATTTTCGCATTCTTTCAAACCAATAAAAGTACATCTTACATCTCCTTCATACAAATAATAAACATATATTATTTCTGATGATATTGTTGCCCTGTCAGTGGATCCATCAGCCATCATAGAAAAAAAATCAATTGAAGAAAACTGTTCATTAATTTCTGATCTCATGCTTTCTGCAATATATTTAACGAATTGTTTAGCTGCTTTATCATTCACATATGTGTTGCCAAACTTTATTCCATTTTTTTGTTGGAGTGCACATAAACTGGGAAAGTCATCAAAAGCATAATCCTCTTTAGCAATTAGATATGCTGTATTGAAGAGCTTTTCCATATTCGAAAGTAATTGGGAATCCATTTTCTTAACTGCAGACATCAGTGGTGCTTTAGATGGATTATCTTTGGCTAATTTTGCTTTGCAAGAATTATAATGCGTAGCAGACATACTATGCTTTTTTACCTGAAAAAAAATAATATTTTAATACAAACTCAAAATAAAATTCATTAATTTTTTAAAAAAGGCCAGAACTTTTTAATTAAATATTTTTTATGTGCTGTAAAAATGATGAAAAATTTAAAAATGACTTAATTTTTCTTATTAATTTTAAGTTATTTATTCACCTACATAGAGATGTTGCAAAACAAAATAAAATTACAGTATGCTACTTATCCCTCTCTCCCCCCTAAAAAAGTAAATCTTTTATTAAATTATACATTAATATATATATACAGTAAAACCTCTAAATAACGGACACCTCGGGAGCGCGGAAACTGTCCGCTATTCAGAGGTGTCCGCTATTGGGAAAAGCCCAAATATTCAAAAGAAAAGCAAAATTGCAAAAAAAAGCACAATGTTTCTTTAATTGACTTTTATGTATCCTAAAACTTATACTATATGATTAATCAAAAATTAAAATTATTTTTTAAGCAATAAAACTGAAATAAAATTGTGCATACCTTTATTCCTCGTTTACCACATTCTTATGAAAAAAATCTGTTACTAAAGTTTGCTTTTGCTTGTGATTACAAGTAATTTGTTTTTCAATGTGAAGTTTTAACTCAGTCAGTAGTTTTAATCCTTCTGAATCATCCTTTTTTTACAAAAAAATTGTGTAACTGCCCACTATATTTTGCCGCTTCTTGGAAGTTCTCGATATTGCAAGAAACATCTCCAGTTTCCGTATCTGTTTCTTCATCACTAATAGAGTCAGTTTTGTCAAAAATTCTGAAGAAATATAATCAGATATATCAGCTGAGTCTTCTTCAGTAGGCAATTCATCATCAATACTAATGAAATTTTCGGCAGTTTCTTCACTTCTGATATATTCCATTAATTCACTTAATTCGCTTAAATTTTCATTTGTGTCGGAAATGTGCGTTTCATTTTCGTTTAAAATAAAGCCTGCTTTTCTGAAACACTGTCGTACGCTTTCCGGTTTTATGCTTTTAACAGCTGACGAAATCCAAATTACAGCATCGAGAGCATTAACTAATTCTACACAGTTCTCAACTGTATCCATAGTATCTAACTTTGAAATAATGTGACGTAATAAAAGCTTTCTGTACAAGGTTTTAAAATTGCGTATTGCACCTTGATCAAGTGGTTGACATACTGAAGTTGTGTTTGGGGGAAAAAACACAATTTTAACATTGTCCAACTTCAAATGTTTTGTATGAGAACTTGCATTGTCCAAAAACAATAGAACTTTTCTTTGTTGTTTTTTCATCCTATTATCAAAGGAAGTTAACCATTCGATCATTAAAGGACTGGTCATCCATGACTTCTTATTTGCTCTCCACACAATACCAAATTTATTAAATTGAATATTCTTTGGAAAACACCTGGGTTTCAGAGATTTTCCAATTATAAGAGGAGTTTCAAATTCTCCTAACATATTGGAACATAATAAAATAGTGAGTCGCTTTTTTGACATTTTTCCGCCGATACAATCATCCTTTTTAAAACAAAGTTTTATTCGGAAAAATTCTAAAAAATAGTCCGGTTTCATCGGTATTAAAAATGTTTCTCTCCTCGTAACCTTCACAAATTGATTGAAGTCGTTCTTGCCAATCCTTCACCTCTTTAAGATCTACATATTTTGCTTCTCCACATATTGTTTTGAAAGAGATGTTGTGCCGAGATCGAAACTTTTCCAGCCATCCACTGGAAGCCTTAAAATCATGTAATCCGAGTTCTTTAGCGACTTCCAAAGCCTTTTCCTGAATCAAAGGTCCATTGATAGGAATGTTTTTAGAACGAACAGAAGTAAACCAATTCAGAATTATAGAATCAATTTCAATGGAATTAGTATTTCTCAATTTCACATTTTTGGTGTTCTCGTTTGAGTTAGTAATCCATAAATTTCTTATTTCTTCTTTATTTCGTAAAATTTCGCCCACCTGTGTTTTACCTATTTTAAAACGATCAGCAAGTATCCATAAACTCAATTTCTCTCTCTCAGATACACTTACAATTTCAAATTTTTCTTTTAAAGTTAATCGTTGTCTTTTTGAGGCCATTGTTAAAGTAACGCTCACAAGAATCGAAAAGAGCAATAAACATTGAGAAATAGTTTTTTTACCCCCTATTCTAATCACATTCTTGGCGCCTTTAATCCTCGCTGCCAAAATTATCAGTATGCAATTTCCCAATAAAAAACAAAATAAAATAGAGTAACCCTTTTCTTTGTTTTATAAAACAGTAAAAACACATAAATAAAATGTACTTTAGGTTTTCAGTGATTATTTTTCTTTTGCTCCAATCATATAGACGCCGTGTGACGTTTCTGATTTATCTCTTCTATGTTATGCAATATGCAATCTAGTTAATTATTGAATTTTATGAATGAGCCCTACTAAAATAATTTTTTTGTTTTTTCTTTGTTTCTTGATATTGGACACATCAATCTGATAAATTTGGAGGCTTTTTACTTATTTTTTTCACATTGAAAAATATTATTTCATCTTTTATCATCAAAATTACTGTCTGCTATTCGGAGTGTCCGTTATTCAGAGGTTAAATATACAAAAATTTAGGTTTTGGGAGTGGGGATTGGAAAAGTGTCCGTTAAATAGAGGTGTCCGCTATTCGGGAGTGTCCGTTATGGAGGTTTTACTGTATATATATTCTGTATTCGTTGATAAATTAATTACGTTTTATTTTATATGGAATTATAATTTTTTTATTTATATCCCAAAATGAAAAATTTTGGGACTAAGGCACTCAGAGCCAATTTTGGCCACACTTATAATTAATAGTTATAAATATTTAATAAGCATGTATAATTAATAATTATATAAATTTAATAAAAACATATAATTAATAATTATGTATGTATATGTTACTGATTACTTTAAAAAAAGTTCCAATGTTTTTGTTTTCGGCCAAAAAGAGAAAGAACACCGAAATTCCGTTTCCATCAATTCAATCCTTAATAATTACGGCTATTGCCAATTATCCTGCATGCTTACCAGATAACGGATGTTTTTAAAATAGAATACGAAAAAAAAAAAAAAAAATCTCCACACAGTTTCTTTCTGCATAACAAAATGTTATCCATCCAAAGCAGATCATCTTATTTTGATAACGTTTCCAACCTCACGGTGTTTATGTAAACAAAACAAACCGCATTGGTTCTTCTTTAGAATTGTTCTATAGTGAGTGTTTTTTGTAGAGGCTCTAATTTTCTAATCACTTATTACATTATAATAAAAATTTGTTTCACTGCGTAATTTACTATGTTTGCAACTTGCTGAAAATTTCAAGAAAATCCCTCCATTAACAACGAAGATATCTTTTTTTTTTTTTTTTTTTAATAGTAAGGAAAAGCACAAGCAGAGCTGGCTTTTCATTTATTTTTCTTTTGTATACTTATTCTGTTTGCTTGCAGCGCAACAATTTCTTTTTTCCGCTGAAACATTTGCAGAGTTCTTTTTATGTGTGAGGTTGAATATGAATAGAATTTGAATAGTTGCTCTCGCTTTAAAGAGGTAAAAAGAAATTATAATGAGGCTACTTGTGCACGGCTGTTCTAAGATCCAAAGTTACTTTCTAAATTAAATTAGTTTTTATTTAAGAATGCATGAAATTGGGAGTTGATTTCTTACCAAGAAACTAATGTAATCGAATAGCGTTTTCCATATTTGGTAAATACATCTTTTAGAAATTATTTTCAAATTTAATTATTTTTTTATTTATTTTAAAATATTTAAAATTTTCTTAGGGCATTTTATTTTAAATATTTACGAACATATCGCGTAAAGTAACAATTTATTTCTGATAGGTGGTTCTGATGAGTTTTTCGTTTTTGGGAAATAAATTATTTATCGCGATTCGTGTCACATGACGACACTTTTCGACTTTCCCGAATTGCGACGTCGGAAATTAGGTTCAAAATGCCGTATTTTGATAGTATTTCTGAATAATCAACTTAGGAAAAAAAATATGCAAAGTAGATAATATTGTGAGTGAAATTTGAAATTAATTTCAATTCGCATTATCGGCGATAAAGCTAAGTAATAGGTTCAAGTAATTGATAGTTCCCGATTTTGCAATTTACTCAGTGGAGAGATGAGTGAGAGTGAATATTATTTTATAAAAGAAAAATAATAACAGAACAAATTATTCTTAGAATGAAATTACTTACCGTTTCATATCTCAATGCTGGACATCCATTAACAAAGTTTGTCTCTTCCGGTTTAGCATATTCTTTACATAGGGTACATAGCATCAAATTTTCTTCTTGAATGAGCCATGGGTGCTCTTTTTTCCATTTTAGGAATGTTGAATTGCTGACTTCTTTGCGAATTAATTTAGAATTCTCATTGTTAGAATCTAGCGGTTCTTTATTTTCGATTTTTAAACCTTTATTTGGAAATGGTAAGGAAAAAACGAAGTTATATCGCGTTTTGCCATTTTTAAACACTTGTGTCATCTAGAAGCTATACTGAACTCAAATATCAATTTAAAACCATGCTTTCAAACAAGTAGTGCAATAATTTTAAGGGTGTGGTTTTTAAGGTAAGTTTTATTAGTTATTGGTTAAAATCAAGTTAGCTTAGAGGTGATTGACAGGTGCATAGCAGTTTTAAACCAGGCTTTTGAACTAAGTGCGCAAGCTTTTTAGAGACAGGTGCCTCTCTGGTCAGTTTTATCAGTTATTGGTTAAAAAGAAGTCAGCTAGGAGGTGATTGACAAATCCTATTGACCCCCCCCCCCCCACTGCACGCACGTGAAGAACACCTGTTTTCCATAAAAGAATGGACAGTAGCATGTGTTTGAAAAAGAAGGAAAAAAAAGAATAACAAAGAAAGAAACAGGCTATTTCAGACATGACAAAACGACTATGTAAAAAAAAAAACCTTGCGCTAAAGAATGAGAGCGTTTTTTAAACAAAAATTAAAGTGGGAAAAAGCTAGTCGTCAAATTTGACGACTAGGTATAATTGTCTAGTCGTCAAATGCAATAATTTAGTTGCATTTGGCGACTAACGACCGCTAATTTCTAACCCTGAGATAGCCAGGTGGATACAAAAGCTTCAAGAGTACGATATGAAGATACGCCATCAAAAAGGCTCATCACATGGAAATGCAGATGCTCTCTGAAGAGGACCCTGCTCAGAGAATTGTAGATACTGTGACCGGGTTGAGAAGAAATTTAATGTCAAAGGTCCTATAGTAAGACAAGTTACAACTGGGTTTACATCATCGCAAGATCCGTGGAGTGACGAGAGCCTGCGTAAAGATCAACTTGCTGATCCTGAAATTAAACCAATTCTAGAGCTGAAAGAGGAGTCCAACAGGAAGCCCAGCTGGCAAGACATGGCCCATTACCATCCTACGACTAAACGTTACTGGACTCTCTGGGATTCCCTACATTTGAAGAACGGTATTTTGTACCGAAAATGGGAGTCTGAGGATGGAAAGACATGTAGATGGCAACTACTACTCCCTAAATCGAGAATTTCTATGGTCCTTCAAGAACTTCATGGTAGTCCCACAGGTCATTTTGGAGTAATGAAGACCCTTCAAAAGGTTCGAGAGCGTTTTTACTGGAATAATGCTCGCAGTGATGTAGAAAAGTGGTGTCGAACTTGTGACACCTGTGTAGCACGTAAAGGTCCAAAGAGGTGCACCCGTGGACGATTGCAGCGTTATAATGTAAGAGCCCCTTTCGAACGAATTGCTATAGACATCTTGGGTCCTCTTCCTAGAACATCTGATGGCAATAAGTACATTCTCGTTGTCATGGACTACTTCACTAAGTGGCCTGAATAGAGATGGGAATGCTCGGAAAAAAACCGGAAAAATTGGGAAAAAAATTGTTTTTTTTCGATTTTTTTACGAAGGCTTATTTTTCAATTTTTCCGAACTGGAAAAATTGAAATTTCATTTACGAAATATTATAGTGAAAATTTTGTAATAGCTACATTCTCATACTTTTTATTTATTTTATTTTTATGCTGAGTGTCTCGCATGAAAATTTTAATGTGCGTAATCTGATCTCTAAGCAGAAATCTGTTTGAGAAGACTTGAAAGGATTCTTCACATTTTTTTCTTGTTTGAAACACAAGACCCTTTGCAAAATTTCTCTTGAAAATAGACTTTTCAGAAAAAGTTTAATCAACAAATTGAATCTTTCACAAGTGCAGTGATTGAAGAAAAAAAATCTCATGCCATACAGCAGCTGAATCTTATCAAGTTGCATATATATATGTAAATAACCTTATTAAAAATGTCTAAATAGGAACCTAAATATAGTAATAATTTCTTATTCAAAAATTCTGAATATATTTTGTACAAGTATATACAAAAAGTTCGCAATTTCACAAAAACTTGATTACATAAAAAAAATCTAGATATGTAATTAAATGCAACTTCTCTTTTTAAAAATTAATTCATGTGTAAAATTATTGCAATAATATGCCGATTAATGGAAATGATAAAATTAAAAATTCAACATAAAATTTTGAAGCATGCATTTATTACTTTAATCTGTATTTTCAAGAAGTATTGAATTCGTGAAAAATTTGACTTCCAGTTTTTGGTGTACTTAAAACTTTTAGAAGGTCCTGAACACATTTTGATGGTTTTTGGAAAATATCTGTCACTGTGTGAGTCTGTATGTGACAAATTTTTGGGCACTCTATCTCAAGAACTGATGCACATAGTTTCACAAAACTTTAGATTCAGTTACACCTTGATATAAACTCGAGATGTTTAGTTATTAGTATATATCGCCAAACTGATGGCGCTGCTATGCTACATTATTCATAATTTCCACAATAGTTCTATTTCAAACTAATGTATGTATTTTTATAAAATTTCAGATGAAGTTATTCTTTGACATAACTTCGTGCTCATTACTTTTTGGTGTAAATTGCTCAACAGATGACGCTGCTATGCTGCATTATTCATGATTATCGCAATAGCTTTTCCTCAAGGATGATTTTTTTAAAAAATCAAACTACAGTTTCTGATATATATTAATGTTGTTAAGTTTTTGGTGTAAATCCCCTATAGGTGGCACTAGCTGCATTTTTCAAGATTTTGTTATAGCTGATTAATTGAATGTTTTTTCAAGGTGTTGAATCTAAAATTGACCTCCATTTTACCTCCATAAGATAATGTACAGTAATGTTGCAAAAACATGGACAGTTTGCATTAGAAAAGTACAGCTGCGATTGAAAAAAAACCCCATATTTTATTACAAGTAACTACGTTCCAAATTATACTTTCCCTCTTGATTAAACTTTGAATTTTTGTAGTTTTCTATTTTCTAGCACAGTAGAAGTTTATCTCTGTATGTAACTGCTTTTGTTAATTCCTCAAATAGTGAGCATTTTCTATTTGTAATGTTCTGTTTTCATAACTTTTGAGTTCCACTCTTAGAAATATAAAATTACCATGTGGAAACATTATTGAATATGGTTTCTTACTCAAGAATAGAATACCAGATTTCCGGGTAAAAAGAAAAAAATTATACTTAATTAAACTTTAAAAAAAAAAAAAAAAAAAAAAAAAATCTGTTTTTAGTGAATAAAAATTTAACAGTCAATAAATCCTACGCTATTTTTTAGTTGCAGACCTGAGTAAGCCAAAGTAAAACTTAGTTTTGTTTGAATTTTGATTATAAAACTAAATCAAAACTTTTTTGAGTTGAGATTGGAAAGTTATACCAAAACTAAACATATTTTATAAAGAAAATAAAATTAGAATTCCAAGAAAAAAAAAAGTAATAATGTAAAATTATACATTTTTTAAACAAACAATGGAATTTTTGAATACTGATATTCATAATAATGACAAAACTGCCATAATTTCTTTAAACTAGTATCATTTACTGGAAAGCTATACTTATGTAAATGGAATGCATAATTTATTTCATTCCAAACTGCAGACATATTGGCTCAGGTTTTTACATGAGGTCAATTGGTAGTTAAACATGAAACTTAAAAATCATTTCAACAGAGATATGATATAATAAACAATAGAATTTAATAAAAATTCTTAGGCTGTGGGAAAAAAAACTAAACTTTTAAAAGCAGGCTTTGCTACTTTTTTTTTTATTTTGTAATATAAAGTGAAAATAATTTTCATTTAATACATATAAATGGGAAAAAAATGTTTATTATTTAATATTCTCTAAGAAAATATAATTTATTTGGGAGAAACAGTCATGAAAAATCAATTTTTCCAATTTTTCTGTTTTTTCCGAAAAAAACCGGGTTTTTTCCAACAGTTATATTTTTCCGGAAAATTTACATCTCTAGGCCTGAAGCCTACTCCATTCCTAATCAAGAGGCGGTAACCGTAGCAGACATACTAGTTCAACACTGGGTTTCCAGATATGGAGTTCCTCTTCAAATCCATTCCGATCAAGGAAGAAACTTCGATTCGACTGTGTTTAAGGAAATGTGTGGACTACTCGGCATGGACAAAACTCGAACTACACCTCTACATCCTCAATCGGACGGCATGGTGGAGCGTTTCAATCGTACCATCCTAAATAGCCTCTCTCTCCTGGTGTCTAGAGACCAACAGGACTGGGACAAGAAATTGCCTCTTTTCCTGCTTGCCTACAGGAGTGCCACTCATGAGGCCACTGGTTACTCCCCTTCTCAAATGTTCTTTGGTCGTGATCTTCGTCTGCCTGTGGATCTTTTGTTTGGCCCGTCCTCCTGACGCTCCTTTGTCGCCTGAAGAATACGTGTATGGACTCCAGGCACGGATTGAGGAGGTTCACTGTCTAGCGAGGAACCAAATCGGACTGGCATCAGAAAAGATGAAGACACGGTACGACATAAAGGCAACTGGACATGAGTTCAACGAAGGTGACAAAATTTGGTTGTGGGTCATTTCACGTCAAATCACCCAATTTTAATGTTCGCCCGTGCCATCACATCTCAGATATTGTTCTCATTTTTTTAATGAAAAGGTATATATGAGATAATATCAAATTAATTTTTTCATATTTTTTGATCAAAAATTGAACTTGGGAGAATTTTTTGAAATTTTCGTTTTTTGCATGATTTTGGCTATTGCACTTCTGATATCAGTTTTGAAAAACTTTTGTGTTTTACTTATTTTTCAACCAATCCAGCTGTTCCTGGTATCAAATTAAAGCTAATGCTTTTCTCTTTCAAAATAAGCTATAAAAGAGATTCTATGGGTAATGGAGTGATACCACTCATCATGCAAAGTTATTTTTTATGTTTTTTTCAATAGACAGGTTCAATAAGTCATACCTCACAAATCACAATTACCACATGTATCATAATTTTTTTCTGGAATGATCAAACCATGTTCTTGTTATGTTCAAAAAATAAAAAGTGTGTTTTGTGTGGTTATGAAATAAAAAAATAATTATTTTAAGAAACATTTTACTTCAAAATCAAGGAGTTTTCTATTAATTCACATTCTTTTTTAACTAAAAATAACTCAAAACTTTGTCAGAATTATTAAAACTCTGATACCTAATAATAAAAACTGATTTTCATTAATTAACAAAAAATTATACTTTTTTTTGTAAAGAAAAATGTTTTAGAAATCTTTCTGATTCATCAAAACAGAAATAATCTTGTATTTTTGAAAAGAAAAACCCAACTAATTGCCTGATTTTGCACCTGCCTTAACAAGAGAAGAAAAACACTGTAAATATTTGGAAAGTGTTCATGAATGAGCTTGTTTGGATAAGAAAACATCTGCCAACAATCTCCCACCCTCACTGCCATAAAACCCCATACAATCAAACAAACAACCAACACAGTCTCACATTTTTGTGCAGTTTTGTTCTAGATTTCATTGAAGAAGGTTGAGTTTGAGTGCTATACATTATTTCTGATCCTTTTTTTGACTTAATGAAATATATATTTTTTATTGTTATTTACAAAGCTATTTTAGCTATATAAAAGTTTGGATTTCAAGTGTTATATATATAAAATGGAAAAGTGTTCAGTTGGTCATTACTTGGAAGAAAACTCTACAACATCAACTCAAGTAGAATGTAGTCAAGGAAACTTTGTAAATTGTTCTGAACTTGGGGAAGAAGAAAGGGAACTTTTAATCCTAAGAACAAAATGTGTTAATTTTGAAAATATATGCAATCAACATATGTATGCTTTTCTTTCAATATTTGAGGATCGACAAAGGGTATGCTGTGATCCATTTAAGAAACACAAAAAGAATGTGTATAAAGGTCTCAACACTGTTTCTCTTCCATTTTCAAAAAAATATAGTTCAAAAGGTTGAATTAGTACCAGGTACGAAAATATGTGTTTCTTGTAGAAAAGCAGTCTACTCAACACTTCTTCAAGATAATGAAAAAGAAAGCAATCTTTCAGACACTGATTATGAGCCATATGATTTTTTAAGTAAAAATGAAGTCATTTCAAAACTAAATGAAAGCTGTGAATTGATGAATGTTCCCCCATTAAAGTCAAAAAACGAAAATTAGATGAAAGAGCTACTTATTTGGAAAATAAAGCTGACCGAATTGCAGATAGATTCCAAAATATGGCAAAAAAAGCTCTAAATATTGAATCTTCATCAAAAGACAAAGAAAGCAAGAACAAACAGAATTGCAGTGATTGTGCAAGTCTTATGTGTAAATTAAAAGAAAAATTTAAAAAGAGTAAAATAGATGACCAAATTCAAATATTGACTCTTGTTCCTGAGTCATGGAGTATCTTACAAACAGTCAACTTTTTTGAAACTTCTGAGTACTTAGTGAAAAAAGCTAGGAAACTATTGAAAGAAAAAGGCATTTTATACAAATGTAAAAAAAGAAAAGACCATACTCTAAGTGATGAAGTTATTCAAAAAGTCAAGGATTTTTATTACGATGACGAGATAAGTAGAATTTCATCTAATAAAAAAGATTGTATTTCTGTACCAACAGAACATGGTAAAAGAGAATTGATAGCAAAAAGATTGATATTGCATAACTTAAAAGATGTGTACTTATCATTCAAGGAGAAGAATCCAACTGAAAAGATAGGTTTTACCAAGTTTTGTGAATTACGTCCACGAGAATGTGTAACTGTAAATAGTCGAGGAATTCATTCAGTGTGTGTTTGCACATATCATCAGAATGTTAAACTTATGATGCAGAGTATAAATTTAAAACTATCCTATCAAGAACTCCTTCTAAAATTGGTGTGCAACGTGGAATCAGAGGAATGCATGCTTTATCGTTGTCCTAAATGTCCCGGTGAACTGTACCTCCGAGAATTTCTTTTGGGATTAGAATGCTTTGAAACTAAAGAAACTGTTACATTTAAGCAGTGGCTCCAAACTGATCGAGCATTCCTTGAAACTTTAGTGAAATCAGTGGATGACTTTGTTGATTTGCTAGTTTCAAAATTAGCCAACTTAACAAAACATCATTTTATAGCCAAATCACAGAGTCAATACTTAAAACAAAAAAAAGCAGACTTGGATGATGAAAGTTGTATAATTTTAGCAGATTTTGCAGAAAATTACACATGCATCTTGCAAGATGCTGGTCAAGGCTTCCACTGGCATAACATTCAGGTTACACTACACCCATTTGTAATCTATTACAAGTGTAATGCTGAACTTAAATGTAAGTCTATATGCTTTATTAGTGACTGCCTTAATCATAACACAACAACATTTTTTTCATTCCAGAAGTCACTTCTACAGCATCTGAAAAAAGAATTACCACATTTAAAAAATGTTATATATTTCAGTGACGGTAGTTCAGCTCAGTATAAGAACTACAAAAACTTTATAAATTTATGTCATCATGAAGAAGACTATGGTATGACTGCTGAATGGCATTTCCAGGGGTGATTCTGAATGAAATTTTTTTTTCGGAAATTCGCATCGCATTTTCGGAAATCGGCGGGGGGGGGGGGGGGGTCTCTCCCCCCTTTAGCGATCTTCGGACAAAATCGGCGTTTTCCCGCTATCTTCAGTCGAAATCAGCAATATTTTAGCGAAATCGGCGATGTATTGCGATTTTTTGCCAAAATCGGTGGTTTTTCCGCGATCTTTTGACGAAATCGGCGTTTTTTCATTTTTTTTTAAAACGAAATCGGCGTTTTTTCATTTTTTTTTAAAACGAAATCGGCGTTTTTTTAGACGATCTTTAGGCAAAATTTGCTTTTTAATGCGATTTTTTCTCGAAAACGGCGTTTTATTCCCGCGATCTTTTGACTATATCGGCGTTTTTTCCGTGATCTTTTGATGAAATGGGCGTATTTTTTCAAATATTCTTTTGACAAAATATTTTTAAGCGATCTTTTATCGAAAACGGCGTTTTTTCCCGCGATCTTTTAACGAAATCGGCGTTATATCCGCAACCTTTAGACGAAATCTGCGTTTTCCCGCCGTCTTCAGAAGAAATCAGCGTTTTGTCTGCGATATTTGGTGAAATTGCCGTTTTTTTTCGCGATCCGCACGGGAAATTCGCGTTTTTCATCGATCTTTTGACAAATTTCGTTCAAAAAACGTTGACGAAATCGTCGTTTTTTCACGAAATATTGACGAAATGTATGCTATTTCGGCGATCATATCACGAAATTTGCATTTCTACGCAATTGTTTTTTCCGCGCGCAAAACCGTACAAGTTGGCAACTATGCGGAACTGATAACCCAATTTCAAATTTTCGGAAGAGGATGTCTTAAATTTTCGGAAATTTCGGAATTTTCGGACGAGAATCACCCCTGGGCATTTCTTTGCCACTAGCCACGGCAAAAATGCATGTGATGGAGTAGGAGGTACGATAAAACGTCTTGCCACAAGAGCAAGTCTTCAAAGAACTGTTGAAGGGCAGATTTTAAATGCCCATGATTTGTTTGAATTTTGCTCCAAAAACATTAAGGGGATTCAGATGTTTTTCACACCATCATCAGAGGTAGCAGAAAATGAAGATTTTTTGGAAAAAAGATATGAAAACTCAGTACCAATAGTAGGTACTAGAGAAAATCACTTCTTCAAACCATTAGACAAAAAAAAAAAAAAAAAAAAAAAAAAAAAAAAAAATTGGTGAAGAAGGTTTCAATTTCTGAAAAATCTTTTACGGCCACTATTGATAGCAGAACAAGAGAAGTAGTAAGCATCCTCCCTGAAAAGTTTTATGCAGTCATCTATGACCATAAATGGTGGATAGGCAAGATATTGGACAAATGTGAAGAAGAAAGAGATGCAAAAGTTCAATTTATGCATCCACCAGGTCCTTCAGGGAATTATTTTTGGCCATCTAACACTGATTGCTGCTGGGTGCCCTATGAAAACATACTCCAAGAAATTCCAGTTCCTTTAACATCATCTGTATCAGGAAGGACATATAAAATAGATGAAAAAGTTGTCAAACAATTGCAGAATCTTACAAAAAATATGATGTGACTTTTCACAATAAAAATCAGGTAATAGTGAATAATCTAAAATTAATGTTAAATGTCCTTGTAATATAATAAGTTACAATTATAATGGTTGTAAGAAATGTGTTGAGTTACTTTGGGTTCAGATAAACATTAAATTTACATTTTAAAAAGTTGACATTTAAGTAAAATTTTTCCTAAAAAAATATTTTTTTATTTCATAACAACAAAAAACACACTTTTTATTTTTTGAACATAACAAGTACATGGTTTGATCATTCCAGAAAAAAATTATGATACATGTGGTATTTGTGATATATGAGGTATGACTTATTGAACTAATCTATTGAAAAAAAGTATAAAAAATAACTTTGCATGATGGATGGTATCACACCATTGCCCATAGTATTACTTTTATAGTTTATTTTGAAAGAGAAAAGTATTAGCTTTAATTTGATACCAAGAACAGCTGGATTGGTTAAAAAATAAGTAAAACACAAGACTTTTTCAAAACTGATGTAAGAAGTGCGATAGGCAAAATCATGCAAAAAACAAAAATTTCAAAAAATTCCCCCAAGTTCAATTTTTGATCAAAAAATCTGAAAAAATTAATTTGATATTATCTCATACATGTCTATTCATAAAAAAATTTTGAAAAATATCTGAGGCATGATGGCACATAGCACTGGGTGATTTGACATGAAATGACCCTTGTGGAATCCCATACGTCGTAAGGGACTGTCGCCAAAACTATAAAGAAACTGGAACGGTCCTTACACAGTCGTCAACAGGCTGAATGACGTCATCGTACGCATACGAAAATCGCCACACACCAAGCCCAAGGTCGTACATTATAATCGGCTAGCCCCTTATTTTGGCCAAAGTGATTAGAAATTCAAAACTGGAATTTCAGACCATGGTCATGAAAGTCACTTTTTGTAAATATGTAAATAGTAATTAGTTCTTATTTATGTAAATTTTATTATTGTTATTATTTATTTATTTATTTATTTGTTTATTTATTTTAAGTGTTTTCCTCTAACTCAAGGATTGCACTGCCCAGGACGTGCAATCTTTGAGGAGGGGGTAGTGTTACGAATTTTGTAAATAGTTAGTGTTTGTACTGTAAAATAATGTAAATAATCTTATAAAGCTCCATTCCTTTACTAATATTAGTTTTTGTTACATTGTCTCTGTTATCAAGCAAACTTGTCTATTATTTTCAGTGAATGTCTATGGCAGCTTGGCGAAATAATAAAGATATCGCCAAGTTGGCGTCACTTTTGACAACTAATTTTATCGCCAAGTTGGCGACAAACTTGGCGATGGTAACCCCCCTAGAGATATACTGATACATTGAATGTTGTTCCGTGGATTTTTCGAGAAGGTTCTAGAAATTTCCAGCACATGCTGTGAGCCTATATAAGGAGAGCGATATGAGCTGTTGTTGTTATTATTTACCAGTCAGCCATTGAGTGAACTTCTAGGGTATTGTTTAAGCAAGTTTGCTTGAGCTTTATTTACGTTATTTTGAATGTGATTTTAGTGTTGAGACGTTGTATAAAGAGTCTCTGGGACCTATATCTGCACTTGTACGATAGATTTGAACAGTTATTTTTGAATATCTAGTAATATTTGTGAGTTTCGAAGACTCTGTTGTTCTGAAGATCTGTAAATAAATTATTTTCTACTTTTCTAAGAGAAAAGAGTTTGAAGTTGTCTAACCATAAGATCAAAAGAACCGTATATACACTGGAACAATATGTATGATTATTACACATCATTTTTATTCCCCCTCCCCACCTCCGCCTCCGTACCCCACAGCACACACGCTAATAGTATATAAGCAATTTAATAGTACTAAAAAAGTCTCAGATTATGTCATGAAATTAGTTTATGCCAGCTGTTGCCCGTTTCTGCCTGTTAAAACCGGTTACAACCACTTTCTGCCACTGGCACGGTAGAAACTATTTTCTGCCGGCAAAAACCCAACCCTGTTATAAAAATATTTATTTTTCAATAAAAGATAATTCATATAGTCTTAAATTTTAGATTTCAATATTCTACATAATTGGTTGTATATTAAATAATTACATTGTTTAGAATTACTTTCAAATCAAATTATTACTTATATATTCAAAAATATTCATTTTTATTGATAAATATGCATGCATATGTAACAGGAAAACATTATTTAAAAAAAAAACAGGTTTAAACCAAAAAAAAAAAAACCTGGTTTAAACCAAAAAAACCTTGTTTTTTGGTTTTAAAAAAAACCAGCTTTTTACCAACCTTGCTTTTTACAGATCAGTTATAAATTCATATGCTTCAAAAATGGAAATCTTACAGCCAGGGTTGGAAAAAACCAGGTTTTTTCGGGGGAAAAAAAAAAAAAAAAATTTTTTTTTTGCTTTAAACCAGGTTTTAGAACATACTTTTTTATTAGATATACATGCATATTGATTGATAAAAATAGACATTGTTGGATTATAAGTTAGGATAACTTCATTTGAAAGTAATTCAAATTAAATAATTATAGTGAATTATGCAGAAAAAAAAATCATTTTTTAAACAATTATTATAGTAAACATTCTTGTGTTCAAAGAATAAATTACTCTATACCAGGGCTGTCCAACCTTTCAGTAATCGCGGGCGCACTTTATTTAGTGTCAAACAGTTAGTGGCGCCATTATTCGCATGTCTCTAGATATTAACTATTACCCCACTATAAGGAAAAATTTCTATTATAATTTTTTTTTAATAAAAATTTATACTGGAAATTCTGGTGTATTTTTTAATTTTTATTTATTTTTTTACTTTAAGAAATTATAAAATGTTTATCATAATAGATGGATCACCTCATCAAGATGACGGCTAGAATTGCAGAATAAGACAGAACTTTATTAGCATACCAAAATCCAACTGGTCTGCAAGGCATATCTTGGTGCAAACCTCCTCAGATCCGATTTAAGTGGTTGATCAGCGAGTATAAAATTGCGTTTTCTTCCACCCAAAGATAATAAATTATGAAGCACTGAGGACCCGAAAACACAATGATAAACTTTCCTGTCAGTCACTAAAATTGGGTTTATAGGGGTTTTCTATCAAGATATGACATGGTAGACCAATTATATATTAAAATACAAATAGTTTTAACTATACTACAATTCTTAGCAACTCTATAACTTCAGCCTTCGACTCAATGAAGTGAAGGTTTGTGCAGCTGCCTCCCAGTCTATTAAATAAATTATAAATTATTATTCATAATTTCTGGTATGAGTTCAGATTTTCCTTATAAAAAAAGAGGCCACAGGGGCAACCATGGTAGAAAGTAACGCTATACAGACGTCTCATAGGATGCACAGACACTGAACAATGTGGGCCGTAAGGGCCTCTATTATCCAGAGCTCGGTGTGAAAAAAAAATGCAGAAAAAAGCATAAATCATAGAAATTTTAAAGTTACATTTTGATAACAGAGAGGCTTATCAAAATGTTTTGCAGGGGAAGGGGCCAAAAATTTCATTCTGCCTGTAATAAAAAAAGCTTGTGGAACACTAATAATTAAAAAAAAAACTTCTTTCAAAATGGATTTTTCATTTAAAAAAACTCCTAGATATAGGAATTAATCGAAAGGGCGCCACGAAAATCGTAAAAGGGCGCCGCGTTGGACAGCCCTGCTCTATACAATCAAACATTGATGCTTTGAAAAAATTTATAGACAATCTTTTGATTACTAATAATAAATATTTGATGCAGTTTGATGACTATAATATTCTTTTCTAAAATAAAAAAATAAATAAATTTGAAATACTTCTTGGGGGTTTTTTGAGTAGCAATTTGAAATTAACAATTTTGGTCATTAGATTCAGCAGATAACAAGGGAAAAATCCCTGTCGGCTTGGCCTATAGGCGGAGGTAGATTTCAAAGAGTGCTCATTTCAACAACAAAAAATAAATTTGATTACAAATAAACCCAGTTGAACAACTTTATTTGTCCTCTTTTGAAAAATTTTTAATTTCATTTTTCTGTAAGGACTGGTTTTATCAGAATCATCTTAAGCTAAATTCGAATCAAATGACCATTTTGACAACATATTTTGAAATAATTCGACTTTATTTAAAAAATCGACTAATACGGTACATTATATAGTTCCTAAATAACAAAAGACTGTCAATTGAATGCATTTGAGAACAAAAGTGAATTTAAAAATGAGTTATAAAATAGCTAATTTTGAATACAACCTCAATTCTTAATCATGATAGCTTCGGGAAATTTTTCACGAAGTGCCCACTTTGACAGCATTTTAAAAAATATATTAAGCCTTTATAAAAGAGGAGGAGAGGCTACTGTATATATATATATATATAGATAGATAGATAGATAGATAGATTAGATATACAGACTGGTGCGAATGCAATAGGTAGTATTTCATACGAAATCTACCTAAAAAATAGATTGGTATTATTAAAATGTTTTAACTAACACCAGATTTTTGAACACTCACTTATTCAACTTCATATTTTAATTCTTAAAGATAATTTTCCCAATTAAAAAAAAAAAAAAAAAATTCTATTATAGTTTGACCAAAATCTTAAAATCATCGAGTTATGTAGGTCCATATTCAAAATCATTATGCATATTATGATAGAATGCTTTAAATAATCTGCTTTTTTTTTTTAAATGAAAATATTTTATACTAAATATTGCAAGTTTTTAATCTATTTTGATCAATTCACATCTTCTAAGTTTTTCTTAAGAGCAATAGAGTATGATCACCAATGCACACCAATTTTCATCCCATTTATAAAAAAATGTCCTACACCAACTATATCTAACACTTATTGCTGAAATACAGGGCCGTAGCCAGAGGGGGGCCAGGTCGGGCAAGGCCAGGTCGGGCAAAGCCCGACCTGGAAAAAGTTTTGCCCGACCTAGCGCAAAACTCCACATTAAATTTCTAAGAAAACAAAGGATTAAAAATATAAATTTAAATTTTTTCCAGTTTTTAGTCAAAATGAAATTTGACATTTTGGTCACTCAGAATCCGATAATTTTATCACTCAGTATTTCCTTGATTTTTTGTAATATAAAAAAGAAATTTCCATTTTTCTTCCATCATGCCAATTTTCGCCTTCTACCCCTAAATTTAGTTTTTAGTCTGGAAACAGCAAAAAAGCTTTTTTGAAATTGAAGCGTTCTGGATTCCCCGCTTTTTCGCTTTGTAGGAATTATTCCACACCGCTCCAAATTGAACAAATCTGGATTAGCTTATTAGCTAAAGATTCGTCTCTTTGTACAACCGTCACCATACGAAATTTATCGTTAGAAGGCTGGCTGAAACCAGGGGATTCTGAAATTACGGTGAACTAGTTTACAATATTGTTTCCTTTACAGTTAGTCGTCTGTTTCATGTAAACTTGATGTGATTACAATAAATAGCAAATGTCACGCATTAGGACTTTTCTCTCTCTTTTGTTATGCTTACTTGTTTGCTTTGGTCGAGGGTCCTTTTAAAAACCCAATACGCTTTTTGATGTCTTTTTTTCTTCTCACCATTCATAAACATATAAAAGAATAATAAAAATATGTGAAGCCAATGAACAAACACAAAACTTATAGGTGTTATTCACCATAAAGAAATGTAATTACTATGAAAAATTTCATTTATATATATAACTCCCATCAAATTTCGTATTTAAATAATATAAATTTAAATTTCAAATAAGAAATTTACAGTTATTTTTTAATATACATGTACGTCTTACTTTTTTCATTCTTTTGTGAGATTTTACAAGTAGCAATTAGCGAAGGCAATTCTTACGATGTTGCATGTATTTCGCTTTAAATGAATTTTATATGGCGTAATATAGATAATTTTTATGTTAAAGTAAAAACATCTTCAAGGAATGACATAATATCAATCAATAGAAAAGTAAAGAAGAAAAGGAAAAATGTAACTATATAATTTAATTAACATTAACTTTGATTTTATGATAAAATGTTTTCTCTTTCATAAAATGTTACTATTTAATTTTCTTTAAAAGGGATTCAAGCGCAAATATCCATACTATATGGTACAAGTAGGTTAAAAAAAAAACTCATACATTTTCTTGCATAAAATAAATAAATAAATAAATAAAAATCAGCTAATTAACAGCATAACAAATTAAATCCTCCATGAACATTGACTCCAGGTAGTTGGGAGTACATAGAGATAAAAGAACCTTTAGAAATCGCTATTGAATTTTTTACAAGGGATACTCCCCTTCCCCATGTGAAAATATAAAGTACATAATAATAGATCTGTCCCTTCATTTCTCCGATTCTCTCCCATTTCACTAAAATTTTAAAAAGTTGGTGCTTCTGAGATAAAACAATTATTATTTCAAATTTAAATAATACAATATGTTAGGTTACTCAAACAATTTAACAAATCGAAATTTATTACTTACTGACACATTCATAAAGTCATTTTTATTCTTAAATTCAAAAATGTTACAGGTGTTTTTGTTAAGAGACGAAGAATGGTGTTTCTGCACTTTTTCTTACAAGTAAAACAATTTTCGGAGTAGTCGTTTAAGTTGCCACTGTAAGCCAATTTTTGCAAGGAGACAGTTTGATAAAAACCATCATAAGATAAATATCAATTGAAACTCAAAGTGTAATGTATTTATTGAAAACTGAAAAATAATAATTCCAAATCACTTAAGTAATTGACTGTTATTTATAGTTAAATACGATGGCGCAAATTTGTAAAAGAAATTCGTATATTCGGCCCTGAAAAATTGAAATATTGGGTCGTTCGGAAAGTCATGTTCGTTTGGGAAAATTAATTACCGTATTTTCGGGCGTATGAGCCGCGGCGCATACGAGTTTAAAAGTATAAAATATTGTAGGTGCGGCTCTTACGCCGGGGCGGCGGGTACGATGATTTTTTTTTTTTTTTTTTTTTATTTTGTCAAATGATTTTGACACTTTTTTTTCGTTTAATCAACAATTATATGCTCTCAAATTGGTATCAAAACATTTGAAAACGTCTCTCAACCGCAGGTGTCCGTGATGCGTTAGTTGTTTATTTTTAAACAATCAACATTATTCAAAAATAATGTTGGTCTCACCGGTTCTCATGTTAAAAATTATTATATTTTCCCCTCATCTATTAATGATTTTACCTGTAGGATATTGGAATGTACAGCTGTCACATTTTTTTCTTCTAATGATCCTCCTTCCCGTTAGAAAATAAAACTGCCCAAAGAGAGCTCAAATCCCGGTATAGAACTCTTTTGAAATAGACTTCCTATACATAGTAAAAACTTTAGAGAGCAAGATTTTTCTTTATTTTTTTCAATAACTCACTCTTTTTTTATCCGGCAAAAATAATCCAAACTTTGAAACCGGTCGAATCAGCAAGTTTTTTTTCCCCCAAATGAGTTAATTCAGGTGATAAACAACAAAAACGGGCCTGGCGAATAATAAAAAAATAATAAAAGGCCGACTTCCGTGATAAACATTTAAAAGAAGCCAATAGAATATAAACAATTTTCAATGCATATGACTTTGCAAGAATAAGTTTAAATGTGCTACACGAGTCGATGTTAACTTGGCAACTTTAAGGGCTATTTCACCCACGTGCAAACATCGGCTAACTAATGTTAATCTCAAAGAAAAAAAAAGTGTCATTCTCATTCCATTATTTTTAAATGATATTTTTTGCTTTGGATAACGGAAGTCAATCTCCACAAAGAGTCTTTACTTTTTCGATTTTGTTTACAGGTTTTTTTATTAGTATACTTTCACTTTCGAAACTGGTTCTAAAAGTCAAAGTATACCACTAAAAACATCTGTAAACGAAATCGAAAAGGTGTCTTCTTAGGGATCAACATCTCAGATATAAAATACAAAGAAATCATTTAAGCATATTGAAATGCAAACGCATTTGAAAAAAAAAAAAAAAAAAAAAAAAAAAATCCATAGGATTAACATTAGCGAGTAGATGTTTTTACTTGAGTGAAGCAGTCCGATCTATAGGGGGGGGGGGGGGGATCAGCTCGGTCCGGCCCATATAAAATAATAATAATAATTAATAAATAAAAATAACAATCCGGCACCCGGAAAATTTAAAATATCCGCATCATCCAAGTGAATTTTTTCAATAGATTAATTTTTACTATGATATGGTTAAAAATTGTTTCGTACGAAAAGTTCTGAACAAAACTACTTATTTTATCCTTTTTTTTTCCTTTTACTATGTTTATTTTTAAAGAAGTGCCTAATAACGATATCGGTGTTTCTTCCGTGATCTTTTGATGAAATGGGCGTATTTTTTCAAATATTCTTTTGACAAAATATTTTTAAGCGATCTTTTATCGAAAACGGCGTTTTTTCCCGCGATCTTTTAACGAAATCGGCGTTATATCCGCAACCTTTAGACGAAATCTGCGTTTTCCCGCCGTCTTCAGAAGAAATCAGCGTTTTGTCTGCGATATTTGGTGAAATTGCCGTTTTTTTTCGCGATCCGCACGGGAAATTCGCGTTTTTCATCGATCTTTTGACAAATTTCGTTCAAAAAACGTTGACGAAATCGTCGTTTTTTCACGAAATATTGACGAAATGTATGCTATTTCGGCGATCATATCACGAAATTTGCATTTCTACGCAATTGTTTTTTCCGCGCGCAAAACCGTACAAGTTGGCAACTATGCGGAACTGATAACCCAATTTCAAATTTTCGGAAGAGGATGTCTTAAATTTTCGGAAATTTCGGAATTTTCGGACGAGAATCACCCCTGGGCATTTCTTTGCCACTAGCCACGGCAAAAATGCATGTGATGGAGTAGGAGGTACGATAAAACGTCTTGCCACAAGAGCAAGTCTTCAAAGAACTGTTGAAGGGCAGATTTTAAATGCCCATGATTTGTTTGAATTTTGCTCCAAAAACATTAAGGGGATTCAGATGTTTTTCACACCATCATCAGAGGTAGCAGAAAATGAAGATTTTTTGGAAAAAAGATATGAAAACTCAGTACCAATAGTAGGTACTAGAGAAAATCACTTCTTCAAACCATTAGACAAAAAAAAAAAAAAAAAAAAAAAAAAAAAAAAAATTGGTGAAGAAGGTTTCAATTTCTGAAAAATCTTTTACGGCCACTATTGATAGCAGAACAAGAGAAGTAGTAAGCATCCTCCCTGAAAAGTTTTATGCAGTCATCTATGACCATAAATGGTGGATAGGCAAGATATTGGACAAATGTGAAGAAGAAAGAGATGCAAAAGTTCAATTTATGCATCCACCAGGTCCTTCAGGGAATTATTTTTGGCCATCTAACACTGATTGCTGCTGGGTGCCCTATGAAAACATACTCCAAGAAATTCCAGTTCCTTTAACATCATCTGTATCAGGAAGGACATATAAAATAGATGAAAAAGTTGTCAAACAATTGCAGAATCTTACAAAAAATATGATGTGACTTTTCACAATAAAAATCAGGTAATAGTGAATAATCTAAAATTAATGTTAAATGTCCTTGTAATATAATAAGTTACAATTATAATGGTTGTAAGAAATGTGTTGAGTTACTTTGGGTTCAGATAAACATTAAATTTACATTTTAAAAAGTTGACATTTAAGTAAAATTTTTCCTAAAAAAATATTTTTTTATTTCATAACAACAAAAAACACACTTTTTATTTTTTGAACATAACAAGTACATGGTTTGATCATTCCAGAAAAAAATTATGATACATGTGGTATTTGTGATATATGAGGTATGACTTATTGAACTAATCTATTGAAAAAAAGTATAAAAAATAACTTTGCATGATGGATGGTATCACACCATTGCCCATAGTATTACTTTTATAGTTTATTTTGAAAGAGAAAAGTATTAGCTTTAATTTGATACCAAGAACAGCTGGATTGGTTAAAAAATAAGTAAAACACAAGACTTTTTCAAAACTGATGTAAGAAGTGCGATAGGCAAAATCATGCAAAAAACAAAAATTTCAAAAAATTCCCCCAAGTTCAATTTTTGATCAAAAAATCTGAAAAAATTAATTTGATATTATCTCATACATGTCTATTCATAAAAAAATTTTGAAAAATATCTGAGGCATGATGGCACATAGCACTGGGTGATTTGACATGAAATGACCCTTGTGGAATCCCATACGTCGTAAGGGACTGTCGCCAAAACTATAAAGAAACTGGAACGGTCCTTACACAGTCGTCAACAGGCTGAATGACGTCATCGTACGCATACGAAAATCGCCACACACCAAGCCCAAGGTCGTACATTATAATCGGCTAGCCCCTTATTTTGGCCAAAGTGATTAGAAATTCAAAACTGGAATTTCAGACCATGGTCATGAAAGTCACTTTTTGTAAATATGTAAATAGTAATTAGTTCTTATTTATGTAAATTTTATTATTGTTATTATTTATTTATTTATTTATTTGTTTATTTATTTTAAGTGTTTTCCTCTAACTCAAGGATTGCACTGCCCAGGACGTGCAATCTTTGAGGAGGGGGTAGTGTTACGAATTTTGTAAATAGTTAGTGTTTGTACTGTAAAATAATGTAAATAATCTTATAAAGCTCCATTCCTTTACTAATATTAGTTTTTGTTACATTGTCTCTGTTATCAAGCAAACTTGTCTATTATTTTCAGTGAATGTCTATGGCAGCTTGGCGAAATAATAAAGATATCGCCAAGTTGGCGTCACTTTTGACAACTAATTTTATCGCCAAGTTGGCGACAAACTTGGCGATGGTAACCCCCCTAGAGATATACTGATACATTGAATGTTGTTCCGTGGATTTTTCGAGAAGGTTCTAGAAATTTCCAGCACATGCTGTGAGCCTATATAAGGAGAGCGATATGAGCTGTTGTTGTTATTATTTACCAGTCAGCCATTGAGTGAACTTCTAGGGTATTGTTTAAGCAAGTTTGCTTGAGCTTTATTTACGTTATTTTGAATGTGATTTTAGTGTTGAGACGTTGTATAAAGAGTCTCTGGGACCTATATCTGCACTTGTACGATAGATTTGAACAGTTATTTTTGAATATCTAGTAATATTTGTGAGTTTCGAAGACTCTGTTGTTCTGAAGATCTGTAAATAAATTATTTTCTACTTTTCTAAGAGAAAAGAGTTTGAAGTTGTCTAACCATAAGATCAAAAGAACCGTATATACACTGGAACAATATGTATGATTATTACACATCATTTTTATTCCCCCTCCCCACCTCCGCCTCCGTACCCCACAGCACACACGCTAATAGTATATAAGCAATTTAATAGTACTAAAAAAGTCTCAGATTATGTCATGAAATTAGTTTATGCCAGCTGTTGCCCGTTTCTGCCTGTTAAAACCGGTTACAACCACTTTCTGCCACTGGCACGGTAGAAACTATTTTCTGCCGGCAAAAACCCAACCCTGTTATAAAAATATTTATTTTTCAATAAAAGATAATTCATATAGTCTTAAATTTTAGATTTCAATATTCTACATAATTGGTTGTATATTAAATAATTACATTGTTTAGAATTACTTTCAAATCAAATTATTACTTATATATTCAAAAATATTCATTTTTATTGATAAATATGCATGCATATGTAACAGGAAAACATTATTTAAAAAAAAAACAGGTTTAAACCAAAAAAAAAAAAACCTGGTTTAAACCAAAAAAACCTTGTTTTTTGGTTTTAAAAAAAACCAGCTTTTTACCAACCTTGCTTTTTACAGATCAGTTATAAATTCATATGCTTCAAAAATGGAAATCTTACAGCCAGGGTTGGAAAAAACCAGGTTTTTTCGGGGGAAAAAAAAAAAAAAAAATTTTTTTTTTGCTTTAAACCAGGTTTTAGAACATACTTTTTTATTAGATATACATGCATATTGATTGATAAAAATAGACATTGTTGGATTATAAGTTAGGATAACTTCATTTGAAAGTAATTCAAATTAAATAATTATAGTGAATTATGCAGAAAAAAAAATCATTTTTTAAACAATTATTATAGTAAACATTCTTGTGTTCAAAGAATAAATTACTCTATACCAGGGCTGTCCAACCTTTCAGTAATCGCGGGCGCACTTTATTTAGTGTCAAACAGTTAGTGGCGCCATTATTCGCATGTCTCTAGATATTAACTATTACCCCACTATAAGGAAAAATTTCTATTATAATTTTTTTTTAATAAAAATTTATACTGGAAATTCTGGTGTATTTTTTAATTTTTATTTATTTTTTTACTTTAAGAAATTATAAAATGTTTATCATAATAGATGGATCACCTCATCAAGATGACGGCTAGAATTGCAGAATAAGACAGAACTTTATTAGCATACCAAAATCCAACTGGTCTGCAAGGCATATCTTGGTGCAAACCTCCTCAGATCCGATTTAAGTGGTTGATCAGCGAGTATAAAATTGCGTTTTCTTCCACCCAAAGATAATAAATTATGAAGCACTGAGGACCCGAAAACACAATGATAAACTTTCCTGTCAGTCACTAAAATTGGGTTTATAGGGGTTTTCTATCAAGATATGACATGGTAGACCAATTATATATTAAAATACAAATAGTTTTAACTATACTACAATTCTTAGCAACTCTATAACTTCAGCCTTCGACTCAATGAAGTGAAGGTTTGTGCAGCTGCCTCCCAGTCTATTAAATAAATTATAAATTATTATTCATAATTTCTGGTATGAGTTCAGATTTTCCTTATAAAAAAAGAGGCCACAGGGGCAACCATGGTAGAAAGTAACGCTATACAGACGTCTCATAGGATGCACAGACACTGAACAATGTGGGCCGTAAGGGCCTCTATTATCCAGAGCTCGGTGTGAAAAAAAAATGCAGAAAAAAGCATAAATCATAGAAATTTTAAAGTTACATTTTGATAACAGAGAGGCTTATCAAAATGTTTTGCAGGGGAAGGGGCCAAAAATTTCATTCTGCCTGTAATAAAAAAAGCTTGTGGAACACTAATAATTAAAAAAAAAACTTCTTTCAAAATGGATTTTTCATTTAAAAAAACTCCTAGATATAGGAATTAATCGAAAGGGCGCCACGAAAATCGTAAAAGGGCGCCGCGTTGGACAGCCCTGCTCTATACAATCAAACATTGATGCTTTGAAAAAATTTATAGACAATCTTTTGATTACTAATAATAAATATTTGATGCAGTTTGATGACTATAATATTCTTTTCTAAAATAAAAAAATAAATAAATTTGAAATACTTCTTGGGGGTTTTTTGAGTAGCAATTTGAAATTAACAATTTTGGTCATTAGATTCAGCAGATAACAAGGGAAAAATCCCTGTCGGCTTGGCCTATAGGCGGAGGTAGATTTCAAAGAGTGCTCATTTCAACAACAAAAAATAAATTTGATTACAAATAAACCCAGTTGAACAACTTTATTTGTCCTCTTTTGAAAAATTTTTAATTTCATTTTTCTGTAAGGACTGGTTTTATCAGAATCATCTTAAGCTAAATTCGAATCAAATGACCATTTTGACAACATATTTTGAAATAATTCGACTTTATTTAAAAAATCGACTAATACGGTACATTATATAGTTCCTAAATAACAAAAGACTGTCAATTGAATGCATTTGAGAACAAAAGTGAATTTAAAAATGAGTTATAAAATAGCTAATTTTGAATACAACCTCAATTCTTAATCATGATAGCTTCGGGAAATTTTTCACGAAGTGCCCACTTTGACAGCATTTTAAAAAATATATTAAGCCTTTATAAAAGAGGAGGAGAGGCTACTGTATATATATATATATATAGATAGATAGATAGATAGATAGATTAGATATACAGACTGGTGCGAATGCAATAGGTAGTATTTCATACGAAATCTACCTAAAAAATAGATTGGTATTATTAAAATGTTTTAACTAACACCAGATTTTTGAACACTCACTTATTCAACTTCATATTTTAATTCTTAAAGATAATTTTCCCAATTAAAAAAAAAAAAAAAAAATTCTATTATAGTTTGACCAAAATCTTAAAATCATCGAGTTATGTAGGTCCATATTCAAAATCATTATGCATATTATGATAGAATGCTTTAAATAATCTGCTTTTTTTTTTTAAATGAAAATATTTTATACTAAATATTGCAAGTTTTTAATCTATTTTGATCAATTCACATCTTCTAAGTTTTTCTTAAGAGCAATAGAGTATGATCACCAATGCACACCAATTTTCATCCCATTTATAAAAAAATGTCCTACACCAACTATATCTAACACTTATTGCTGAAATACAGGGCCGTAGCCAGAGGGGGGCCAGGTCGGGCAAGGCCAGGTCGGGCAAAGCCCGACCTGGAAAAAGTTTTGCCCGACCTAGCGCAAAACTCCACATTAAATTTCTAAGAAAACAAAGGATTAAAAATATAAATTTAAATTTTTTCCAGTTTTTAGTCAAAATGAAATTTGACATTTTGGTCACTCAGAATCCGATAATTTTATCACTCAGTATTTCCTTGATTTTTTGTAATATAAAAAAGAAATTTCCATTTTTCTTCCATCATGCCAACTTTCGCCTTCTACCCCTAAATTTAGTTTTTAGTCTGGAAACAGCAAAAAAGCTTTTTTGAAATTGAAGCGTTCTGGATTCCCCGCTTTTTCGCTTTGTAGGAATTATTCCACACCGCTCCAAATTGAACAAATCTGGATTAGCTTATTAGCTAAAGATTCGTCTCTTTGTACAACCGTCACCATACGAAATTTATCGTTAGAAGGCTGGCTGAAACCAGGGGATTCTGAAATTACGGTGAACTAGTTTACAATATTGTTTCCTTTACAGTTAGTCGTCTGTTTCATGTAAACTTGATGTGATTACAATAAATAGCAAATGTCACGCATTAGGACTTTTCTCTCTCTTTTGTTATGCTTACTTGTTTGCTTTGGTCGAGGGTCCTTTTAAAAACCCAATACGCTTTTTGATGTCTTTTTTTCTTCTCACCATTCATAAACATATAAAAGAATAATAAAAATATGTGAAGCCAATGAACAAACACAAAACTTATAGGTGTTATTCACCATAAAGAAATGTAATTACTATGAAAAATTTCATTTATATATATAACTCCCATCAAATTTCGTATTTAAATAATATAAATTTAAATTTCAAATAAGAAATTTACAGTTATTTTTTAATATACATGTACGTCTTACTTTTTTCATTCTTTTGTGAGATTTTACAAGTAGCAATTAGCGAAGGCAATTCTTACGATGTTGCATGTATTTCGCTTTAAATGAATTTTATATGGCGTAATATAGATAATTTTTATGTTAAAGTAAAAACATCTTCAAGGAATGACATAATATCAATCAATAGAAAAGTAAAGAAGAAAAGGAAAAATGTAACTATATAATTTAATTAACATTAACTTTGATTTTATGATAAAATGTTTTCTCTTTCATAAAATGTTACTATTTAATTTTCTTTAAAAGGGATTCAAGCGCAAATATCCATACTATATGGTACAAGTAGGTTAAAAAAAAAACTCATACATTTTCTTGCATAAAATAAATAAATAAATAAATAAAAATCAGCTAATTAACAGCATAACAAATTAAATCCTCCATGAACATTGACTCCAGGTAGTTGGGAGTACATAGAGATAAAAGAACCTTTAGAAATCGCTATTGAATTTTTTACAAGGGATACTCCCCTTCCCCATGTGAAAATATAAAGTACATAATAATAGATCTGTCCCTTCATTTCTCCGATTCTCTCCCATTTCACTAAAATTTTAAAAAGTTGGTGCTTCTGAGATAAAACAATTATTATTTCAAATTTAAATAATACAATATGTTAGGTTACTCAAACAATTTAACAAATCGAAATTTATTACTTACTGACACATTCATAAAGTCATTTTTATTCTTAAATTCAAAAATGTTACAGGTGTTTTTGTTAAGAGACGAAGAATGGTGTTTCTGCACTTTTTCTTACAAGTAAAACAATTTTCGGAGTAGTCGTTTAAGTTGCCACTGTAAGCCAATTTTTGCAAGGAGACAGTTTGATAAAAACCATCATAAGATAAATATCAATTGAAACTCAAAGTGTAATGTATTTATTGAAAACTGAAAAATAATAATTCCAAATCACTTAAGTAATTGACTGTTATTTATAGTTAAATACGATGGCGCAAATTTGTAAAAGAAATTCGTATATTCGGCCCTGAAAAATTGAAATATTGGGTCGTTCGGAAAGTCATGTTCGTTTGGGAAAATTAATTACCGTATTTTCGGGCGTATGAGCCGCGGCGCATACGAGTTTAAAAGTATAAAATATTGTAGGTGCGGCTCTTACGCCGGGGCGGCGGGTACGATGATTTTTTTTTTTTTTTTTTTTTATTTTGTCAAATGATTTTGACACTTTTTTTTCGTTTAATCAACAATTATATGCTCTCAAATTGGTATCAAAACATTTGAAAACGTCTCTCAACCGCAGGTGTCCGTGATGCGTTAGTTGTTTATTTTTAAACAATCAACATTATTCAAAAATAATGTTGGTCTCACCGGTTCTCATGTTAAAAATTATTATATTTTCCCCTCATCTATTAATGATTTTACCTGTAGGATATTGGAATGTACAGCTGTCACATTTTTTTCTTCTAATGATCCTCCTTCCCGTTAGAAAATAAAACTGCCCAAAGAGAGCTCAAATCCCGGTATAGAACTCTTTTGAAATAGACTTCCTATACATAGTAAAAACTTTAGAGAGCAAGATTTTTCTTTATTTTTTTCAATAACTCACTCTTTTTTTATCCGGCAAAAATAATCCAAACTTTGAAACCGGTCGAATCAGCAAGTTTTTTTTCCCCCAAATGAGTTAATTCAGGTGATAAACAACAAAAACGGGCCTGGCGAATAATAAAAAAATAATAAAAGGCCGACTTCCGTGATAAACATTTAAAAGAAGCCAATAGAATATAAACAATTTTCAATGCATATGACTTTGCAAGAATAAGTTTAAATGTGCTACACGAGTCGATGTTAACTTGGCAACTTTAAGGGCTATTTCACCCACGTGCAAACATCGGCTAACTAATGTTAATCTCAAAGAAAAAAAAAGTGTCATTCTCATTCCATTATTTTTAAATGATATTTTTTGCTTTGGATAACGGAAGTCAATCTCCACAAAGAGTCTTTACTTTTTCGATTTTGTTTACAGGTTTTTTTATTAGTATACTTTCACTTTCGAAACTGGTTCTAAAAGTCAAAGTATACCACTAAAAACATCTGTAAACGAAATCGAAAAGGTGTCTTCTTAGGGATCAACATCTCAGATATAAAATACAAAGAAATCATTTAAGCATATTGAAATGCAAACGCATTTGAAAAAAAAAAAAAAAAAAAAAAAAAAATCCATAGGATTAACATTAGCGAGTAGATGTTTTTACTTGAGTGAAGCAGTCCGATCTATAGGGGGGGGGGGGGGGGGGGATCAGCTCGGTCCGGCCCATATAAAATAATAATAATAATTAATAAATAAAAATAACAATCCGGCACCCGGAAAATTTAAAATATCCGCATCATCCAAGTGAATTTTTTCAATAGATTAATTTTTACTATGATATGGTTAAAAATTGTTTCGTACGAAAAGTTCTGAACAAAACTACTTATTTTATCCTTTTTTTTTCCTTTTACTATGTTTATTTTTAAAGAAGTGCCTAATAAAAGCACTCAAGTAAGTATTTATAACTATAAAGCAAACGTGCAATTTTGTTATCTCTTGTTTCTGCTAATAAAAAAAAAAAAGAGAGAGAGACACTGGTTATTTAAAGTCACCTTTTCTCCTCATCCTCTTCATGACTCAATGTGCGGACATGTTGCCCTTTGACCTTGATGCGTAAGTCGGCTAATATTGCATTGCTTCTGTTTTGTTTCTTTGAATACAGTAGAAAAAAAAAGAACGAAAATAGTTTTTTTTTACGCTAAGTGGATTTGTGGATTTTTTTTTCTTTTCTTAATTTATATCTTCATAATATAATCATCGAAATAACTTAAGATGAATATAAAGTCTAAATTTGAGCAAGAAATATTTAAACTTACAAAATTTTTGTAAATGAACAAGGATAGATGCGTATGTACCAAATAAAAAATAAACTAATCTTATCTACCACAAAAGGAATCATTAAATCAATTATCAATAGTTAAAATATTAAATAAAGATATGCAGGTATATATTTATATAAAGGAATTTGTAGTGCTGTAAGCTATTTAAGAATCGATTTTTTGCCGCAGGCATGATAAACAATTGTGGATTGTATTCGCTGTGGATAATGATTTGTAGTATTATACAATGGTTATATATATATTTATTAATCAATTGTGGTTTAACATGTGTAATTTAATTTTAGCATATGTGCTGTGTTTCAATGTAATTCGTATTTTATTATTTACTTCACCAATTTACTTGATCGTCATTTCTTTACACTGAGGAAAAAGTTGCTTTTTTTGGGGGGGGGGGGGGGCATGATATTGTTTTAAAATTATTTTTTAACAGATCTCGAAAATACGGTATCGCCGTGATCCCGCTGATTCTAAAATGTTGAGGTTCAACTGTATCATATTTTCGTTAAGAGGCTACTTCAGTCAAGCGACCCGCTCGTTAATGCTAATCCTATGGGAAACATTTATAAAGATATTTCGTTTGAATTTAAATATTTTTAAATGATTTTTGCATTGATTAACTCTGATAGATTTGTAGAAAGAACATTTTTCGCTTTTTGCTTACAGGTATTTTTCAATGAGGGCACTTTCATTTTGGGAGTCGGTTTCGAAAGTGAAAACAATCTTCAAAATCGAAAAAGTATAAAACGATCTGCATATAGATGGACTTGAACTATCCAATGCCCAAAAATCATTTAAAAATATTGAAATGCAAACACGATATCTTTATAAATTTCATCCATAGGATTAGCATTAAGGAGGTCTTTGTGTGTGACTGAAATAATATCTTAACTTAAAAAAAAAAAAAAAAAAAATCCTACACTAAAATTAATTTGAAAAAGTCTTTGATCGAAAATCTGACGGATTTTTGCTGGAAAGAACTAGAACTTTGTGGTGTTAATAGTGTTATTTATGACGGCCGATTATCTGCAGGAGGGATATAGGCCCTAGGATAAGTGCCCTCCGTGGGGGGTCTTTCTAAGGGAACCTAAACCGCATTTACACAAGGATGACCAAGATTCGAAGAAAAGTTTAGAACTTTGTGGAAAGAACTAGAAGTCTGTGGAAAGAGCACTTAGAATTGAACGCTACTAGGAAAAGATGCTAGGGAGGAAGCTAGCATCCTGCTGCGCTCCTCTCATTGGCGCAAGTAATTGCGCCTATTTCCGATTGGATTTTAATTGCGTACTACAAACACGTTTTTTTTTTTTCTTTTTAGCTGAGAATTATTTTACGGTACTGTTCTGCTCTTTTTGTCTGACGCTCTTATTTAAGCAATTTATTTTTTTTTTCAAGTGAAAATGGCTCCCAAAAAGTTAAAAAGTTACACCGCCGCTTTCAAGCTTGCTGTGGTTGATAAGGCAGAGCTAATAGGTAATCGTGCTGCAGGACGAGAATATGGAGTTGATGAGCGTTGCGTAAGGAGATGGAGAGCTGAAAAATCTATTTTGAAGGAAATACCAAAATCTAAGAGGGCACGAAGAAGTGGCGTTGTTGTTTGGCCAAATCTGGAGAGAAATTTAGCCAAGTGGGTAAAGGAGCAAAGGGAAAAAGGAATGCCCGTTTCAACTGTTCAGATACGGTTTCAAGCGAGGATTATGGCATCGAACATGGGATTTACAAATTTTAAAGGTAGTCCCAACTGGTGCTTTAGGTTCATGTCGAGAAATAATTTGTCTGTAAGAACCAGGACAACTGTGGGACAAGAACTGCCTGCAGATTGGGAAAAGACAAAAGCATCTTTTTTAAAGTATGTCGCTGAAAAAATCAAGGAAAACAACTTTTCAACAGCACAGATTATTAATATGGATGAAGTTCCATTAACTTTTGATTGCCCCCCCAGTAGAACTGTTAACACCATTGGGGAAAAAACAATCGGCATCGTAACAACTGGTAATGAGCGAACCTCATTTACCTGTGTTTTAGCTTGCGCTGCGAATGGAGACAAATTAAAACCACTAATTATTTTCAAGCGCAAAACTATGCCTAAGGCAAATTTTCCTTCCGACGTCGTAATACGGTGTAACGAAAAGGGATGGATGTCGGAGGAAATCATGTATGAGTGGCTGGCGGAAGTGTGGAGGAAAAGAAAAAATTCTTTTTTTCAGCCTAGTGGGCTTCTTATTATGGACTCAATGAGTGCCCACAAAGGTGATTCCGTAAAAACTGCTTTGAAAAAAGTCTCAGCCGAGCCAGCAATAATCCCTGGCGGATTAACTAAAGTTTTACAGCCTCTTGACTTGGCTGTGAATAAATCTTTCAAGTCCAAAGTAAGAAAACTGTGGGAAAAATGGATGATGGAAGGGCTACATTCATTTACAAATTCTGGAAAAATGCGCAAAGCCACTTACGAAGAAGTAGCATCGTGGGTTTCATCGGCATGGAAAGACATTAGTGCTAAAACTATTATGTCGGGCTTCAAAGCAGCCAATATCATGGAAAATACAGTTAGTGATGATTCATCTGAATCTGATGATAGTGAAGATGAAAATTGTGACGTATTAACTGATAAACAATTTTTAGAACTATTTAATTCCGACAGTGAAAATTCCGATTTTGATGGATTTGAAGATTTTTAAACATGTTGATAAAATCTTGTATATATTTTTTTCTATATTTTCACTTCATTCCAATAATAATTTTTCATATTTTAAAGATATTTTGAAGTAGTGTTCTCTTATTATATGTAATCCAATATTTTTTTAGAAAATTTTATAAATATTACAAAAAATTGAAATCTTAATATTAAAATTACATACCTGCTATTTATAACGGATCAGTGATAGGAAACGTTATTAAATTGAAAAACAAATACATAATAATAATAAATCAACAGTCAAGGGAAAAATGATTCTGCAATATTTACAGGTAAGATTATAATATTATAAATAAGTTTCTGATATTTATTATATTTTTCTCTGTTTGTTATTGATCCAGTGACAAAATGTTGCTTTTTTGCAGTAATCTGAGGAGTTAACATAAACTAGTATGCATTTAAAAAATATTTTCTTATAGCAATACGCTTTATTACATCACATTTTTCAGTAATATTTTTACTACAGTTTTTAAGGCATTTGCATACATTAAATCTAAGTGTCTTTCGTCCAATGATTTTTTTCTTCAACAGCTTATTTTATTTATTTTATTTTTTTCGTCAGTGTCTCTATACGATATTTCTTTACATTTTAAATATATTTTTTAGGCACTTAAGTGAAAAAAAAATTTTTTTTTTAACTGTTCAAGTGAAAATATTTTATATACTGTAACAGTCTCTAAAATCTGGAAACCTCAAATACAGATAGCATAAATGATCATCAAATGTTTTATATTTATATAGTTCAGTTATCCTATCTTATCGACAGATGGCAGCACCAAAAATGTATTTAACTTTTTAGTATAATCTAGATTATATTCTGCATTTTGCCGACAGATGGCCGTACCAATCATTTCTTCTAATTCATTTCCAAGTTTATTTATCTTGATATAGTAAAATAAGAAAACAAAGAAATATCAACAGAAAAATTCATAAACAGTTTATATAAAATATTAGGCCTGGAACAAAGGAATTTTATTACAGAGATTGAGCTAATATCATTGTAATTGGGGAAAAAGTAATGACCAGTAGGCCTAAATTAAAGCAACTAAATACTAACATATAAATAAAATCGTAATCGTGAAAATGTTCTGTGTATATTTAATTTTAATAAGATTAAATGCTTGGCTTTGCTGTTAAATAACTTAATGTGCCATTTATGATTTTTTTTTATAAATATGTGATTTTTTTTCTTTTTTAATGATGATTTTCAATAATTTTTACTTACATTTTAAAGTTGTTTTTTGAAGATCACTAAAATTCGGAAATAACTAAAAGCCGCGTCTACGAACGATTTCGGAATTTAGAGATTTATACTGTATAAATATCAGCAGCTTGGGTGCGGCGCTTACGTCGATGTACTTTTTTTTTTTAACAGATTGTCATTGGTGCGGCGCTTACGGTGGGTGCGGCGGGTATTCCCGAAAATACGGTAGTACCGAAAAACTCTATCATTTAATTATTAGATATTGTTTCCGATACCTAATAACTTATTAATTTATTAGATAATTTAGAACAGAAATAAATACTGTTTTTACAGTGCGTTTTGTGCTTAAAAGTATTCTCAAATATAAAATGTTGTTTAATATATATATATGTATCCAATATATGTGTGTGCGTGCGTATAGAAAACTGCTTTTCTCTCCCCTACATATTTGAGTTGTCCTAACTTTGCATTATTAATTATTAAAAATAAGTGCATAATACATTAAATCACTAATTTCATTTTTTATTAAATGTCACACTTTGAAATATAAAGGATTTTTGAATAAATACCTTCCAGGATGATAGTAAACTAAAATTAAGTTAAAAATGCCCAATTTGATAACCTTTTAAAAATTATCCTGTGTTTTTATAGAATTTTTGAAAGTGTTGTTTGATTTCAATGCTACAACAAAAGTTTACTTTACAGCAAAATTGTTCACTTCTGTTACAGAACTGCAATTTGTCTTCGTACAAACAGGTACAAGAGGAAAGTTTTAATTCGTGTTATTGTATTGAAAATTTGTGGTATAATTTATCGTAGTGTTAACAATATTTTCATAAATTTTGTATCAATTTAATATTTTTTCATAAAAATCCATTTAAAAAGTTTATGAAAATACAGTGTTTTTAAGCTTTTTTTTTTTTATGTTTCCTATAATTTACGTTTTTTCAAAATTTTACAGAATAACAGATAATAAAACAGGCATTAGAGTTTAAAAGATTTAATCTATTGTAAAAGTTAGAACTCTGAATTTGACGCCCCTTGCAAGGTTTTTTTTCCTTCATTTTATCGCATTTGTAATTGGGTCATTCCATGTCGAATCACCCAGATTTTTCCAAAAATGACACCCACCATCACCAATTTCGATAAAATTCAGTGGATTTGTAGAATTTCTAATGCTGATTCCAAAAATATCAATTATATTGAAATTGATCAAACAGTTTGTGAGTTATGAGCTTTTAAATAGCTCCCAAGATGGCCGATTTGCTGCCATTTTGAATAGCACATGCGACAACAAAAATCTCCATAACTTCTTTCAAGTTTAAGCTAGAGCTTTCAAATTTTTTTATTTTGTTAAGAATAAAGTAAATTTTGTTTAAACAGATTTTTGTAAACCTCATTCTATGAAAATGCTGTCAGAAAATGACTTTTTGTCATTTTTTTAAGTAAAAAAAGGTGCAACTTCAATGGCCGATTTCCCCCAATGTACCCTCTTCAATTTTCATCTAATTGCATAAATAGGCAACTCAAAACGTGTTTTGATGACTGATAAAAAAATTTTAATGGGCGGTTCACAGATTTTTATTCGAAAAAATAAATTCAATTTTACTGACTTTCGCAATAACAGAAAACACAAGATAATGTTCACATTTCTTTTATTACCAAAAAATATCATTCATATTTACATCTAAATGTTTGATAAGTTTTATGTTACATAAATATTATTTAATGTGGCTAAAAAAGGGGAATCTCGTAGAAATAAATAGGAATAAAAATAATGATTCTTTCAAGACATTGAAGTACTTTAATGACAAATTGAAATCTATTGAAATCTCAGTAAATTATCAGTAAAAAAGAAATAATGTAAAAAGTTCTACAAATAGGTACATTATATAAAAAAATCATACTTGTATATAAAAAAAAATGTGATAAAATTAAAACTCTTAAATAAAAATTATGGTACTTTAAAATAATACAAAATAACCTATCACATACACAATAAACATGCTATTAAAAATATATCTACGTCAATAATAATTTAAAGTGAAGATAATATTTTTAAAAATTCCTGCCAACAGGCCGGTGTAAATTTTGAAGTTAAATGCAGTAGACTCCCTCAAATCAGCACAGCTTGGAACCAGAAGTTATGCAAATTTTAGAATTTTCCCGATTTTTAGTCATTACTTTGTTTATATATATTTTTAAAGGAATTTGAAAGCAATTAATTGTGCAATCAAAACTAAAATAAATGCTTTATGGTGCTTTATTTTATTACAATATGGTAATAAAATATTAAACTAAGTAATAAATTAAAATAATAAAAATTTAGATAATTATCAAAGTGATTAAAAGTAAAGGTCAAGTTAATAATCAACAATATATGATAAAATATTCATTATAAACATAAAATATATTTTTCCTAAATTATTTAATGTAGCTTGCCTCATAAAGGTACATTACTAATTCACAACAAAATCGTAAAATAAGGAAGCTTTATTTCAGGTTTAGCCAGATTCATATTTAATAACCAAAAAAGCTTGATTAAATGCATAAATATATTTGATAAGAAGATTATGATCACCAATGATATCAGAAAAATCTTGAATTTTTTCAGAATAAATTTATTCTTCCTTCATGGAAAAAACATAAACTCAGTACTATTAAAAAAATTTACAAATTAAAATAAAATGAAATTCATATAAAATTGTCAAATTTTATCCTTATATCTGAATTGAATGTTTCATTATTTACATCTGTGAATTATGTGTGGATTTTTAGGGTTCCAGATTTGAGGAAGTCTACTGTACTTGTTTCATTAACAAAAACTAAATCAAATTTAGGTATAAACCTAGTTTAACAATTTTATCTAGTTGTTTTGAAAATTTAATTTTTCTGTAATAACTAGTTTTATCCGAATCATGTTAAGGCAGTGTTTACAAAAAATATTTTTGTACCCACAACAACACAAAATTTTCTAACACATTTTCAGATTCATTTCTAAAAGTAAAAACATGATACTTATTGATTTGATATTTTGCAGAGATTTATAAGCAACCTCAAGACTGCTACAGACAACTATTTTTATATTCTCTGGGCCCCAGTATTTTTATAATATAAAGTTTGAACTATATATTTTTCTTCTAAATGTTATCAAAGCATCTATTAAGGATTTCAGCTTTAAGAAAGTGGTACCAGTTAGAATTAAAAAAATAGTCGCCTGTGGCAGCCTTGCAACCTGTGTTTTTATTTTTTCTGTTTCCAGTACTATCGCTTTGGGAAATTCAAATCAAAATGTTCATTTTGACAGTGTTTTTTAATATATTATGCCCTATATATATATATAGAACCAGCCAATTGAATGCGTTTGTGAGCCAAAATGGATTTAAAAATGAATCAGAAAATCCAATGCTTTTGCTTTGCCGGACTGTCCTATTCACATAGAAAGCAAAGCATTTTTGTGCCAATAATATTAAATATAAATTTGAAGTCACTGCAGATAAACCCTTTGTATAACTCATGCTGAATACAATCAGATTGTATTCTAAAAGTCATTAGATATGTTTGCAAGCATCCACAAGTATACATTTACATTATCTTTGACTATTAGATTATGCTTGTTCTCGGCAATGAATCTTCAAAATCAACTCTGGTTGATTGCAAACAAACTATATGCAGTAGAAGAAAACTAAGAAAAGTTGTATAATTAGCATTAAAAAATTCATTAAGGGGATGCATTGGTTCTTAATCATCTGATATTATGGAGACTAGTGTAACTTTTACTTGCTGTATTTTTTATTTAAGAATTTTAATTTTATCACATTTTGTTTTATATACAACTATGAATTTGTTATATAATGCACCTATTTGTAGAACTTTTCAGATCATTTCTTTTTTACTCATAATTTACTGAGACTGCAATAGATTTCAATTTGTCATTAAAGTACTTCAATGTCTTGAAAAAATCCATTATTTTTATTTCTATTTATTTCTATGAGATTCCCTCCCTTTTTTTATGCACATTAAATATATATATTCATGTAACATTAAACCTTATCAAACATTTAGATGTAAATATGTATGATATTTCTGGTAATAAAAGAAATATCAACATTATCTTGTGTTTTCTGTTATTGCGAAAGTCAGTAAAATTGAATTTATTTTTTCGAATAAAAATCTGTGAACTGCCCATTAAAATTTTTTTATAAATCATCAAAACACACTTTGAGTTGCCTATTTATGCAATTAGATGAAAATTGAAGAGGGTACATTGGGGGAAATCGACCACTGAAGTTGCATTTTTTTTTACTTAAAAAAATGACAAAAAGTCATTTTCTGACAGCATTTTTACAGTATGAGGTTTACAAAAATCTGTTTAAAAGAAAGTTTACTTTATTCTGAACAAAATAAAAAAAATTTGAAATCTCTAGCTTAAACATGAAAGAAGTTATGGACTTTTTTGTTGACACATGTGCTATTCAAAATGGTGGCAAATCGGCCACCTTGGGAGCTATTTAAAAGCTCATAATTCACAAACCGTTTGATCAACGTCAATATAATTGATATTTTTGGAATCAGCATTATAAATTCTAAAAATTCACTGAATTATATCAAAATTGGTGATGGTGGGTGCCATGGTCTGGGTGATCTGACATGGAATAACCCATAAGATTATACAATTTTAAACTAGCTTCCTAGAGATTTGACCGCTAACAAATTGCTGTTTAAGGATCACCAAAGCAGCCGAATTGTTTAACACTCTTTGGTATTATGCTATTCAGTGACTTTCTTTCATTCACTGGAACACATACTGTCTGTGGTCTGAAATTGTGCTTTTTCCTTTGAAATATTTTTTAAAGAGCTTAAGGGATTATTTTTCTAAATAAAGAAATACTGTTAAATGTTTTCTAAAGGTTGGTTTTTGACAATTTTACAAAGGGACGAATGGCAAATTGGATCTAGAGATCCAATATGCCATCCCTGTGATTGTGCGGCACTTTATTTGTACCGAGCAGAACCGCTCCGGAAATTTTTTAATTACCTGACAGCGAGTTTAAGAAGTAAATAGAAACTCATGAAACCTCGCTTTGCATAGTTAAACCCCCAGCTGCAAAATGTTTTTCTGTAGTCTGCAACACAAGTAAAAACTTAAAAAACACTCTGCAGACCAATCCTTCGCATTACATTATATGCACTCAAACCTCCCAAATATTTGTGATACATAAAAGAAAAATATACTTTTAAAAAGAAGTTGCCTTTATTTTCAGAATTTTTAACACTTCATACATTGTCCGAAAGAGGGTGCTCCCCTACAAGTGCTCCCCTTTGACAAAAATTGCCGGTTTTTCACGATCTTTTGACGAAATGTCATTGTCAGACGTTCCTCTTAGCCCGCACAACTTTGAAGAAAGTCCGTGGTAGTTATAGCTGCCACCACCGATATTAATAGGTGATATCAGTCACCCACTGTGAGGATTGTGTAAATGAACACTGACGCTCTCAATTAACTGAATTAACAGTTTATTTAGAATATATGTACACAATAAACACGCTATTTACAATTATATACAATTACAACTCGGGTATAAGTGATCCGGTTCAACATTAAATTATATACAGTAAAGGTTGGCTGTGTACTATTCAAATTACACCTTCCACCTTACACTCAATGCACGTTAGATTCACTTTATTGGAGATCAACTTCGAATCTCCCAACGTATGGATACTTGGCCTACGATATCCGGCCCAGAACACTACGCACAAGGTCCTCGGTCCTACACTACTCTCCAGGTACGAGACCAGATACGAACTGCCCTAATCTGAGACAAGACTTGCTCTTCTCAAATCACTGCTTTCCCAATGTCAACCCCCTTTGGAGCTCGCTCATTGGACACATTCCACATTCCTTTCTTGATTAGTGACATGTTCCTGGTCTGCGCATCATCCGCATACCTCACTGACAGAAGAACACGCCTCTCAGTAATCTTCTCTTTCTCCCAACACCACCTGTACATCATTACCTGTCAATTCCCCCTTAAACAAAGAAAGAAGGTCACCTTGAAAATTCTAGTCCACAGCCATACAATACACAAAAGATTAAGATAGAGAAATAACGGAAATTCCAATCTGTAGCAGGTGTGGTCTCAGAACCTGACAGTAATTTTTTGCAATCTTTTGGCGAAATTTGTATTTTTGTTTGCGTTTTTTACAAGATTTGACTATTTTTCCGATCTTTTGACGAAAACTGCTATTTTTTCGCGATCTTTTGGCGGAAACTGCCGTTTTGTCGCGATCTTTTGAAGAAATTTGCCGTCTTTTTTTCGCGACCCTTAGAAGAAATTTGCAGTTTTTTCGTGATTTTTTAACGAAAACTGCCCTTTTTCGCAATCTTTTGAAGAAATGTTCCATTTTTTTCGTGATTTTTTTATGAAATTTGCCGTGTTTTCGTGATTTTTTGAAGAAATTTGTCATTGTTTCGTGATCTTTTTACGAGTATTATATATTACGTTATATATATTATGAGTATTACAGTATAGGATCCGTTATCCGGCGTCCCAGTATCCGGAACGCTCCGAAAACCGGAATACAAATCGGTAACTTTTTTTCAGTGATCCCGCGGACACACTATAGCGCGTAAATTATGCAAAAAATCGGCGACAGATGCAAAAAAATTGTTTTTACGCGTCCCAAGGGACGCGTAACTTCATCAAAGGATCGCGAAAAAATGACAAATTTCGTTAAAAATCACGAAATAACGACTAATTTTCGGCAATTTTTGTCAAAAGATTCGCGAGAAAATGGGTAATTTCGTCACAAAATCCCCAAAAAGATCGCGAAAAAATAACAAATGTAGTAAAAAAAATCGCGATAAAACGGCAAATTTTGTCTAAAAATTCGCGAAAAACGGCAAATTTTAACAAAAGATCGCGAAAAATGTTAACTTTCTTCAAAAGATCGCGATTAAAGGCAAATTTCTTCAAAAGATCACGAAAAAAATAACAGCAAATTTTGTCAAAAAATCCCGAAAAACGACAGATTTCGTCAAAAGATCCTTGAAAAACAGCAAAATTCGTTAAAAATCAAGTAATAACGACTAATTTTTGGCAAATTTTGTCAAAAGATTTGCGAGAAAATGGGTAATTTCGTCACAAAATCCCCAAAGAAAGCAGATTTCCCCAAAAAGATTGCAAAAAAATAACAAATATAGTCCAAAAAATCGCAATAAGACGGCAAATTTTGACAAAAGAATCGCGAAAAACGGCATCTTTCATAAAAAAATTGCCATAAATGGCGAAGAAAAGATCACAAAAATAAGGCCCATCCTGAAGCAGAATTCTTAGAAATGGATAATGTGTTTGCAGTGTTTTTGTTTCCAAATTGTACATCACTTATCCAACCATTGGATCAAGGGATTCTGAGATCTTTAAAAACTCACTACAAAAATGACTTCTTTAAAAAAAAAAAAAATTGCTCACAGAGTGCAACAAAGGAATTGGGATAAAAAATTTCCAGAGAAGCTTCACAATCAAAGATGCTGCCATGTGTCATGTGGTCCTCTGCATTACTTTTCAATGACGAAAAAGAGCCGGAGTTTGAAAGCTTCAAGATTTCGAAAGAGAAGCAAATTATTGCTGATCTGTTGGCATATGCCAAAGACTTTAATTGTCCTGAAGCTAAATTGTTTAGAAGCCGATGAAAACATTCCTGTCACTAATCACATGACTGACAGTGAGATTTATAAAATGATGACAAACAATAGATCTGACGAAAGTGATGATGAGAAGGACAACCAGCAGAATGAAACAATAAGGTATCAAATGAAAAATTAATATTTTATACCGAACAATTAATTTCAACAAAAGAGCTACTTCCATGAGCAGCAAATCATGTCTCAGTACAAAATACAAGAACAATTAGGGTAAGAGACGAGCTATAAGCAAAAGACTATCTTAGAAATGTTTGCATAAACCCCAATCAAAAGATTCTGTTTCAAAATCTCAAAATTAAATTTCATATATATTTTTTTTTTTTCATTTATTATAATTATTTTTTTATTTTGTGTAAATTAATCAATAAATTAAGGTATTTACATGCATTAACATTCATATTTACCCATTTATTTCACTATTTATGAAATTATTTCGTGCATTTCTTATACTTACGATAAAGTGTTCCGAATTACGGAAAAACCCCTTATCCAGAATGCCCTGGGTCCCAAGCATTCTGGATAACAGATCCTATACTGTATATATTACGAATATTGCCGTTTTCTCGCAATATTTTCACGAAAACTTCCGTTTTTTCGCTATCTTTTAAGAAATTTGCCGTTTTTTTCACGATATTTTGAAGAAATTTTCCGTTTTTTTGTGATTTTTTTAACGAAAACTGCCGTTTTTTTCGTGATCGTTTGAAGAAATTTTCCGGGGTTTTTTTACTATTTTTTGAAGAAATTTGACGTTTTTTCGTGATTTTTTTTTTTTTTTTTTTGACGAAAACTGCTGCTTTCTGTGATCTTTTGAAGAGATTTGCCTTTTTATGCAATGTTTTGAAGAAACTTGCCGTTTTTTTTGAGAACTTTGCACGAGATTCTCGTGTTTTCGCGATCTATGAGGAAATTGATTTCTTTTCGAAGACTATTTGTTGAAATTCGCGATACATTTTATATCCTAATTTTTGGATTTAGGACCGACATTTTTTAATTTTTGCTACATTTTTAACAGTTAAAAAATAGTCTGCAGACATTCCCAAGAGTCTGTGACGTGCATTGCATTGCAGCGTTGCGCCGATTCTGCTTCCGAGGTTAAACCATTTTGATTTTTAGCAGCTATTTAGTCTTTGGTCACAGAGTGAAAAAGGGCGGTTAACTTTTTCATTGTTATGCATTTGGAGAATGTTAGTGCAAGTGAAACATTGTACAAATTTTGTGAAAAAAATTGTGAACAAAATTGTGCATTTAGCAAATTGTACTTAAAAGTATTATTAATATAAACGAACATAGTGCATGTATACATTTAAATTATTTAATAAAAAAAATAGCAATTTATTTGCGCTAAACTAAAAATATGGATTTAACATTTTTTTTCTGTGCTTCTGAAGAAACTTTAAAAATTTCACGCTGGCTTTAGATATTCCTCATATTTTAAGTGAAAAAAATCCATAAAATCGCAGTACATGTGTTTGAAGAACTACGCATAAAAGATTAACAAAAAGTGGAAAAATAATCTGCCACCCCTGGAAAAACTTTTGCCCTACCTGGCAATAAGGTCTAGCTACGGGCCTGCTGAAATAAAATGTTAAAAGTAAAAAATATTTATATCCAATAATTTGTAGGTCTTAAATGATAAAGAAAAATGAGAAAATGCCACTTCAATTTTTTGAAAAAAAAAAATAAATAAATAAAATAAAATAAAAAAACCAGTTGGTTAAAACCAATTGGTTTAAACCGTGCCAACCCTGCTTACAACTACTCAGTATTAGCCGAGTATTTGTCCAAAATTTGGCCAAATAGCAAGTATTTACCAAGTAATCGGTACAGCACTAGTTCTTTCTCTGAATTTAACACTGATATACAGTAGACTCCCTCAAATCCGCACGGCTTGGGACCAGAGGTTTTGCGGATTTTAGAATTTTGCGAATTTCTGGTCATTGCTTTGTTTACATTTCTTAATAAGTAATTTGAATGTAATTAATAATGAAATCAAAAGTATAATGAATGCTTACAATATGCTAAAATATTAAAATAAGTAATAAACTAAAATAATAAAAATTTAGATATTTTTTAAAATGATAAAAATACTAAAAGCAAAGGTCAGATTAATAATCAGTGATGTACAGTTAAATATTCATTATAAAGATGAAATGTGTTTTTCCTAAGTTATTCAATGATCCTTGCTTCATAAAGGTACATTATTAATTTATATCAAGATCATAAAATAATGAAGCTTTATTTCAGGTTTGGCCAAACTTAATAACTAAAAAAGCTTGATTAATACATAAATATATTTGGTAAGATTGTTATTACCAATGATATCAGCAATATCTTTATTTTTTCAGAAATAAATTATTCTTTCTTCATGAAAAAACATGAATTGAATAATCTTAACAAAAATTACAAATTAAAAAATATATGGAATTGATATAAAACTAAAAAAGTCAAATTTTGCACCTATATCTGAACTGAATGATTCATTGTTTACATCTGTAAAATATGTGTGGATTTTAGAGAGTTGCGGATTTTAGGAGTGGGGATTTGAGGGAGTCTACTGTACATACATTAACTAAATTCTTATGAAGAAAAAAATGGAGCAATTAATTTTCTGATTTGGCTGATAATAATTTTCATACTAATCATGTAAGATGTAAGTATGTAATTTCTAGTAAACCGTATCCTACTGTTTTCTAAGCCGTTTCCTGATTGGATGCTCCTTTTTGTAACATGTTTTCTTATTGGACGAAAAAAGAGAACTGAGACAAGGAGCGTTTTAAATTTTTGGAAAAACGTTATTAAATGTTGCAATGGATGCACGTTGAAAAGTTGTTTATTGCAGTTGCATAGCGTTCTATTATTCGTTTTCTCAACTTGTATATTTTGGAACAAGTACCGATATGGATAAATGCTTGAGAGGTGAGAATAAATATTCGATCGTTAATTTTTCTCTTTTTTTTTAACCTGTATTTTTGAGCTTTGATTGAATTATGTATGAAAGAGAGACTGATTGTTTCAAGATATGAATAACTAAAAATAATAGATTGAGTGATGTTTTTGAATGACATACTAGAGTAGAAAATAAAATTATGAATAAAAAAAACGGGGGGTTCAGGGGGGCGGTGGCCCCCCTGATTAAAAAAAAACAAAGGCCCTCTGAATAAAAAGACTACAACATTGTTCTGTTCTTCTTACTGTTAACAAACATTCTTTTTTAATAATTTGGGTAAGTAAAAAATTTGTTTTTTTGGTATATTTGATAAAATGTATTTTAAAATATATTAAATGTATCTTTAAAAATGTATTTCGAAAAAATTTTAAATGTTATGTATTTTTCATTTTTACTCAAAAATACAGGTTAAAATAATAGAAAAATAACTGATCAAATATTTATTCTCACATTTAAAGCATTTGTCTAGATAGGTACTTGTTTAATAATATATGAGAAGAGAAAACAAATAATAATTTTGTGCACTCTCTCTCGGAGATGTTGCAGCTCCGGGAGTTAGTACGCAGTATTGCGCCATTTGGCGATTTTTGAAAATCGCGCCAAGGAGAGCAAACTGCAATTGCAACAAGAATTCTATGTTGAAAACAAAAGATATTACATGCATGCAATTAATAAAAAATATATATAAGGAATAAAAGTTGTTAACACACTTTAGTACAATGAAATTGCAGAAAAATATATTTATCACGTCTAGAAATCACACATCATACTTTCAGGCGTAATCAGCGATAAATCATAACATATCACAAAAAATAATACATATGTTATTGTTAGTTTCATTAATATATCCATCTACCATGAAGGTAGAATATTAGACTACTATTCTACCTTCATGCTACCTACGGAAGAGGTAAATAAAATACCATTGATTAATAGCAGAAAATAAATAAAAATAATAATAACAATAAAATTAGAAAATTAAAAACCTTATGAAATAAAAGACATTTACGAAAATTCAACAAGCTTGGATACTCAATTGCTCAAAAGTTTGTAAACAAAGCAAAACACAGCGCGCGATTTCTGATTTGGCCGGCATGATTCGATTCACGGCACTTCTTTCGTTTTTGTTTCAACGAATCCTCTAAAACAGTTGCTGTTGAAATTTCTTGACCTATCTAAATATTTTCCTTTTGAATAGAAAGTAATTATTAATTTCAATAAAAGTGGTAACTTTTGTCCTCCTCAAAAAAAAAAAAAAAAAAAAAAAAAAAAAAATATTTACATAAGAAAGGCCGTGTTCAGCTGACACAATTTTTGCGCGCGCGCGCTCAGAAGATTACGCATGGAGTAGGTGAAATAGAAGAAGGTAATTTTAAAGTTATTCAATTATTGCATCATGTTTATGGTTGAAAATAGATAAATGCATTTATTATATACCTTTATCGTTCCAAAATATGATTCTTGTAACAGAAATACATACCTGTGGTCACTCAAATAAAATCTAAACTATTCCGGAAAAGAATCACGTGACCTATTTCATCTAATTAAGCCCTATCAGCATTTAAAATATGACAACCAACCTTGATCAAAAATCGCGCGCGCTACTCAAAAAAAATATATGGGTGATTTGATCACGTGATTGTGCATTTTGTGCTTCTGTCACTGGTTGTACTTTCCTTGGTAGGTTGATTGATACAATTTAACAAATCAATTCGTCTAAAAATGTTAATTTTTTAACAATTTTATTTTATTATGGACCCTATTCTCCGTTTGAGTTCGAGGCTGTATTGGGTCTAGTCGCCTGTATAACTTTGGCTGTGTTCAGCTGGCGCGCTGAGCGCGCGCGCTCAGGAGCCACGGGCGTGCAGTGGGTTCCTATCGCGGATGGGATACCGTTCACTAGTCAGTACCTCGGTCAGTACTGTGCTACCGGTACTGCAACTGTGCCAGAGAAGATTGGCATTTCCCAACAGAACTTAGCCCCAAAGTATTGCCCGGTACATGGCGTGGCTGCACTGACTTTTGATCACATGACCTGTTTGACTGGTTTCTCGACAAGTCTGCTAGCGGGACGTAGGGGGCGCTAGATTTCATCTGCTCCCAAACCGCCGGAAATGCCAGCCACACTCGGAAAGACTTTAGGGGCAAAAGTGGAAGCGCCGTCTTTGTTCTCCTTCTACTATATACAGGGTTGTTATAATTAAAGTTCGCCTATTCAAAAGGCTCTAGAGCCGGTTCTATGGCTCCAAACAAAGCAAAATTTCACCAGTACGTAGTTGAAGAGATGCGCTCTGCGAAAATCGAAAAAAAAAATTAGTTTAATTTTTTGTCAATAGATGGCGCTGCACCACTGTTTAAGCCGATATTTGCAGATTTTTTTATTTTGTAAAAAACAAAATACGGGAAATTTTATTTAACAGTTTATAAAAGTAAACTTTTTGAGTTCGTTATATAAATTTCGGTCAATGAAGATGAAACACTCAAAATTACAAAATTTCACCCAACGCTTGATAAAGATAACATTTTATTCAAATTTTCGACGAACGACGTCAAAGTGACGTTGCAACTTCGAAAACTTCAAATATCCTTCTAACCAACTGACGATTTAATACTTGTTGATAAAGTGTGTCTGTGATTTCTTTGACACTGGTACAGTTGACTGTTTCTGAAAAGCATTTGAATCTACGCTTTGTAGAGAATGGTAACTTTGAAAGAAAAGGCACTTCTTATTTTACTATTATTTTTTCAAAATAATAGCAATACAGCTGCAGCTCTTCGAGAATTCCGGAAATTAAAAGATGTTAGACGTCGACCAATGTCGGATCGTGGAGGTCACAAAATGGTTTAAAAGTTCGAGGAAAGAGGAAAACTCGACATTCTTCCTGGCAGAGGACCAAAAAAGGTAGAATTTTCTAGCATTGATGATATTGCTACTGCTGCCATTGATTTAGCAAGCCAGTCATCATTTGGTAATTGCAAGTGTGCCCGCTATTGCGAATGAAGTCGATTTTCCGATTTCCACTGTGAGAAAATTGATGCGTCAAATTTTGCACTACTATCCATACAAGATTCAGAGGGTACAACAACTAGTACAGGCTAATACCGAAAGTCGGCTATCATTTTCACTACAGTTTCTTGTACGAATGAATGTGGACAATTCTTGGCCCTGGAATATTCTATGGAGTGATGAAGCGTATTTTTATTTAAACGGACAATTGAACACACACAACTGTCGAATTTGGACGAAAGAGAATCCTAATGTTGTCCAAGAAGTTCTATTGCATGCAGCTAAAGTGACGTTGTGGTGCGATTTTACTGCTACGTTTATGATAGGGCCATATTTTTTTGAGGAACTAACATCCACAGGACCCATTGTATGTTCCGTAAATGGAAGAAGGTATCTCAATATGTTGTCACATTTTCTGATTCCCGACCTGCAACAGCGAGGCTGCCTTCAAAATATCGTGTTTATGCAAGACGGTGCTCCACCGCACATTACTAGAGCAGTTCGGACTTTCTTAACGAGCCATTTTACAGAAGACCGCATCATAAGTCGTTATTGTTAAGCAACCTGGCCACCACGATCGCCTGATCTAACAGCATGCAATTTTTGGTTGTGGGGATTCTTGAAAGATTCTGTATCTAAAGACAGTTGTCAGACAATCTCTGATCTGAAAGACAGTATTAGACTTCACATTCGCTCAATCTCAGAGGACAATTTACGCAGTGCTGTAGAAAACACAATTCAGAGAATGGAATGCGTTATTGATAATGGGTGGAGGATTCATTGAGCATTCTTAATGTTATTTTCGTTACTTCCTCGCTGCCGACCGATATGTTTTATTTTTGCTGATGCAGATTACATCACATAAAATGATATTCATTTTTCTGTATTGTTTGTAGTCATAGGTCAGGCACAAGAGCTGTCTGATTAGGTGAATTTTAATTATAACAATTCGCAATTCGTCGAAGTTTGTCGAAATTTTTTAATTTGTGTGCTTCGTCTGAATTGACTGAAATTGATATAATGAATCTGCAAACATCGTCTTAAATATTGGCGCAGCGCCACCTATTGACAAAAATTTTAACTAATTTCTTTTTTCGATTTTCGCAGAGCGCATCTCTTCAACTACGTACTAGTGAAATTTTGTTTCGTTTGGAGCCATAGAACCGGCTCTAGAGCCTTCTGAATAGGCGAACTTTAATTATAACAACCCTGTATATCTTCATGCTGTGCGCTCATGAAGATAGATATAATAGAAGGAGAACAAAGACGGCGCTTCCACTTTCGTCCCTAAAGTCTTTCCGAGTTTGGCTGGCATTTCCGGCAGTTTGGGAGTAGATGAAGTTTAGCGCCCCCTACGTCCCGCTAGCAGACTAGTCGAGAGACCAGTCAAACAAGTCATGTGATCAAAAGTCAGTGCAGCATCACTAGTGCCACGCCATGCACCGGGAAATACTTTGGGGCTAAGTTCTGTTGGGAAAAGCCTATCTTCTCGGTTCTCCTTCTATTATTCTATCTTCATGTGTGCGCTCAATAACAAGGGCGGATCCAGCCCAATCTCCAGGGGGGGTCACAACTTTTGACAGATGATTTAATGAAGCAATTTTAAAATACAGTAAATCTTGTGAAAACGGAATTACGATAAAAAATAGCAAATTTCGCCGATCGGGCATGAAAAAATCGCGAATTTTGTCGATTATGCACGGAAAAATCACGAATTTTGTCGATCGGATGCGAAAAATCTCAGATTTCGTTTATCGGACAATGAAAAAAAGTATAAATTTTTTTTAAATACTTGAAAAAATGGCAAATTTTGTTCATAGGTTGCAGAAAAGTCGCCTGTTTTGTCTGTTTACCGCGCGAAAAAAACGCGAATTTCGTTGACCGAGCGCGAAAAAATCGAATATCGTCAACTGTACATTGGAAAATCGCGAGTTTTGTCTATCGGCCATCGAAAAATCACGAATTTTGTCTGTATGTCTCAGAAAAATTGCGAATTTTGTCTGTATATCTCAGAAAAATCGTGAATTTTGTCGATCTGGAACGAAAAAATCGCAAATTTCTTTAATAAGACGCGAAAAAAATCCCAATTTTGTCGATCGGCTTCGTAAAAAGCGCGAATTTATTCGATCGGGAACGGAAAAATCGCAAATTTTGTTGATTGGGAATAAAAAATCGCAAATTTCGAGTTGATATGGAACGCAAAAGTTGCCGATTTCGTGAATCGGGAAAGAAATTATCGCGAATGTAGTCGATTATTTTCGTAAAAAGAGCGATAAGGGCGATTGGGTTCGAAAAACTCGCGAATTTTGTCGAATCGGTGCAAAAAAATCGCTAATTTCGTTGATAGGGCAAGGAAAAATCGAAGATTTTGTCGATGATGCGCGGAAAAATCAAAAAATTTTTTGAGCGGCTCCAGAACAATAGCGAGTTTTATCAGTTTATTGCGAGAAAAAAATTACAGATTTCATCGATTTACGGCGGGGAAAAGTTGCAGATTTCATCAGTCAGTTAAGAATCGCGAATTTTATTGTTCGGTGCTGTATTTCAGGGACCAAGAACGGATAAAGGCGCGAATCTCGTCGATTGGGCACGGAAAAATCCCGAATATGGTCGATGGCTTTCGTAAAAAGCCCGAATTTATTCGATCAGGAACAACAAAATCGCTTTTGGTAGGGCACGGAAAAATTGCGAATTTTGTCGATCGGGAACGAAAAAGTCGCAAATATGGTCGATCAGTTTCGTAAAAAGCGCAAATACAGTCGATAGGGAATGAAAAAAAATCGTGATTTACATTGATATGGCGAACAAAAATTGACAACTCCATCGATCGGGATTCGAATTATCGCGAATATGGTCGATCGGCTTCGTAAAAAGCACGGATTCGGGCGATCGAGTACAAAAAACTAGCGAACTTTGTCGATTCGGGACGAAAAAATCGCTAATTTTGTTGATGATGCGCGGAAAAACTAAAAAAATCTTTGAGCGGTTGAAGAAATATTATAGAACAAGAACGGAAAAATGTGCTAGTTTCGTGGATTGGGCACGGAAAAATCGTGAATTTTGTCAATCAAGTAAAGAAAAATAGCAAATTTCGCAGACTATTCGTGGAAAAATTTCAAATTTCGTCGATCACACCCAAAAAATCGTGAATTTCGTCGATTAGGCATGGAAAAATTGTAAATTTCGTGGATCGGCTTCGCAAAAATCGCGAATTTCACCGATCGAGTGCGAAAAAATCTTGAATTTTGCTATTCAAGTGAAGAAAAATCGCAAATTTCGCAGCCCATCCGTGGAAAATTTTCAAATTTCGTCGATCACACCCAAAAAATTTTGTGTTATTGTTTTAGCACTTTTTACTTACACTGTACATCCCTCTTTGAAGAGCTCCAGGGGGGGTCATGCCCCCCCCCCCCCCTTGGATCCGCCACTGCAATAACAGGTGGAGAACAGATCACGGATGTAATTACTTGCGGTGCCAATTATAAAGATATTCTGTTACAATGGAATGAAAGCCCACTGGTCGAATGGTTAGAGCGCAGAGCTTACAACCAGACGATACCGGTTCGAGACCTTCGCGAGCCAAAAGTTGGATTATTATTATATTTTTTTTAACTATTGGTTGCTTTTTATTAATAAATAAGACATTTTTATTAAAGATAAATTTTATATTAATAATGCAGAAGCACATGTATTTCTATTATAATAGTAAAATACTTATTTAAATACGAGAAAATGAGATTTTTGCGGAGAGAGTTTTATATTTGAACCCTTCTAATATTCTAAATATCGTTCCAAAGAGATTTATATACAGGGTGTCCGAAAAGTCTGGAAACGGCCGAATAATTCGAGAAATACATATCAGATTGAAAAACGTAAATACAAGTGTTAAATATTTTTAAATAAGCTACTCACAAGGAAGGTCTCCATTGGGGGCATACTCAGAATTTTTTGAAAAAAATACGAATTAAACTACTCATGTAGGTAATAAAGAATCAGTGAAAATTAGCGGCGGAATTACATTATTAGATATGTAAAAAAATAAAATAGTTTGGAATAATTGGCGTGAAAAGCTGAAAACGACGCGGGATTTGGCAAGCAGTGCATTTCCTCGCCAAAAGCAGACGATTTTAACGAATCTGAAAATTGATTTTAATTGACTTCACTGTTAAAAATCTGCAGCATTTACTGCAACGTCACTCCACTACTTTTATAGAATACCTCTCTTCTGACCAATGAGAATGCTCCATATCACGGCGAATTGACCGTGTCATACACTGTTAAAAATCTGCTGCATTTTGTTGCAACGCACTCCACCGCTTGTATATAATATCTCTATTTCAACCAATGAGAAAGCTCCATTTCACGGCCAAGTAACCGTTTTCTATACAAGCAAGGGAGTGCGTTGCAACAAAATACAGCAGATTTTAACAGTGTATTTTTCAATTTGGAACAATTTTAATCAATTTAAATTGTGTTTTAAATGATAAAATATATTAATTTCATTTTGTTATAAGTACATATAAACGTATATGACAAAATTACACTTAAAGTAAAGTAAAAATGCAAAACTAAAATTACTTAAACTAAACTTATTTAAATAAATTGAACATAGAAAGTTTTTTCTTTAAAAAAGTATTCGAAGCGTAAAAGCGTATTTTTCAAAATTTCGTTTTTTCGCCAACCGGAGATAAACCGCCAAATAAACGAAATTTTTATTATTTTTTTTACGGACGTTATAAGGAGGTTCCGCCGAAATTTTTTTATAAACATATATAACTATATGAGAAGAACATTCTGTAATTTTTTCAGATTTTTCTGAGTATGCCCATATGGAGACCTTCCTTGTCAGTGATACCAAATTTGACCTTCGCAACCGACCCCTGGGGGTCAGAGGGGGTCTAACTTTGAAATCTCATTTTTTATTGCAGATTCGGATTCTACGGACAAAAATACGTAACTTTTGTATTTGATGTTTATTTCAAATCCTCGTTTATCACGGTGTATTCGAGCATATTAAATCGATACATATTTCGCCTTTTCCAATGGGATTTTCCCTAATCGAAACTGATTGGGCAGAATTTTTGACGTCAAATGCCCCGTCTTTTGCAGAAATAGCGTTTCCTGAAAATCACCGGTGCCGATTATTTCAATAGTGCTACACTGTTAAAAATCTGACCCATTTGGTGCAGCGTCACTCCACAGCTATTATAGAATATCTCTTTTGTGACCAATGAGAGTGCTCCATAACACAGTAAAGTAATCGTTTTCTATAAAAGCTGTGGCATAGGCGTAGCGTCGGGGGGGCTCGGGGGGGCACGTGCCCCCCCAATCATTTGTACCCGGGCGCAAGAACAGAAAGCGTAGGGGCGCCAAATGAAAACTTTTTTTTTTGTCTTTATATGCAAAAATTTATGTATATATATCGAATTTGAATAAAAAGATCTCACAAACGGAAAATTCAAAAGCAAAACTGAACCAAGTGTATCTTTATGCATTCTGTCATTAAATAAATCAGTCTCTACTCAAAAACACTCTTCTGTGTGAAACTGTACTTCATCGACCATTGCCAAAAAACAAACGATTTCCCTAGGGGTTGCAGAGGGGGCGCCAAATGAAGATTTTGTTTGTTTTTGCATTCAAAAATGTATATGTATGGAATTTGCATAAGAATGTCTCACAGCCTGAAACCAAGCGATTTCCCTAGGGTTTGCAGAAGGGGCGCCAAATGAAGATTTTTTTGTCTTTACATACAAAAATGTAATGGAATTTACATAAAAATGTCTCACGGCCTGAAACCAAGCGATTTCCCTAGGGATTGCAGAGAGGGCGCCAAATTAAGATTTTTTTGTCTTTACATACAAAAATGTAATGGAATTTGCATAAGAATGTCTCACAGCCTGAAACGAAGCGATTTCCTTAGGGGTTGCAGAGTGGGCGCCAAATGAAGATTTTATTTGCCTTTACATGCAAAAATGTATATGTACGGAATTTGCATAAGAATGTCTCAAAGCCCGAAACCAAGCGATTTCCCTAGGGTTTGCAGAAGGGGCGCCAAATGAAGATTTTGTTTGTCTTACATACAAAAATGTATATGTATGGAATTTACATAAAAATGTCTCACAGCCTGAAACCAAGGGGTTTCCCTAGGGTTTGCAGAGGGGGCGCCAAATGAAGATTTTGTTTACCTTACATAGAGAAATTTATATGTATGGAATTTGCATAAGAATGTGTCACAGCCTGAAACCAAGCAATTTCCCTAGGGTTTGCAGAGGAGCGCCGAATGAAGACTTTGTTTGTCTTTACATACAAAAATGTAATGGAATTTGCATAAGAATGTCTCACAGCCTGAAACGAAGCGATTTCCTTAGGAGTTGCAGAGGGGGCGCCAAATGAAGATTTTGTTTGTCTTACATACAAAAATGTAATGGAATTTGCATAAAAATGTCTCACAGCATGAAACCAAGGGATTTCCCTAGGGTTTGCAGAGGGAGCGCCAAATGAAGATTTTGTTTACCTTACATAGAGAAATTTATATGTATGGAATTTACATAAAAATGTCTCACAGCCTGAAACCTAGCGATTTCCTTAGGAGTTGCAGAGGGGGCGCCAAATGAAGATTTTGTTTGTCTTACATACAAAAATGTAATGGAATTTGCATAAAAATGTCTCATAGCATGAAACCAAGGGATTTCCCTAGGGTTTGCAGAGGGGGCGCCAAATGAAGATTTTGTTTGTCTTACATACAAAAATGTATATGCATGGAATTTCCATAAAAATTTCTCACAGCCTGAAACCAAGCGATTACCCTAGGGGTTGTAGAGGAGGCGCCAAATTAAGATTTTGTTTGTCTTTACATACAAAAATGTATATGAATGGAATTTGCATAAGAATGTCTCAAAGCCTGAAACCAAGCGGTTTCCCTAGAGTTTGCAGAGGGGGCGCCAAATGAAGATTTTGTTTACCTTACATAGAGAAATTTATATGTATGGAATTTACATAAAAATGTCTCACAGCCTGAAGCCAAGGGATTTCCCTAGGGTTTGCAGAGGGGGCGCCAAATGAAGATTTTGTTTACCTTACATAAAGAAATTTATATGTATGGAATTTGCATAAGAATGTCTCACAGCCTGAAACCAAGCGATTTCCTTAGGAGTTGCAGAGGGGGCGCCAAATGAAGATTTTGTTTGTCTTACATACAAAAATGTAATGGAATTTGCATAAAAATGTCTCATAGCATGAAACCAAGGGATTTCCCTAGGGTTTGCAGAGGAGGCGCCAAATGAAGATTTTGTTTGTCTTACATACAAAAATGTATATGTATGGAATTTCCATAAAAATTTCTCACAGCCTGAAACCAAGCGATTACCCTAGGGGTTGTAGAGGAGGCGCCAAATTAAGATTTTGTTTGTCTTTACATACAAAAATGTATATGAATGGAATTTGCATAAGAATGTCTCAAAGCCTGAAATCAAGCGGTTTCCCTAGAGTTTGCAGAGGGGGCGCCAAATGAAGATTTTGTTTACCTTACATAGAGAAATTTATATGTATGGAATTTGCATAAGAATGTGTCACAACCTGAAACCAAGCAATTTCCCTAGGGTTTGCAGAGGAGCGCCGAATGAAGACTTTGTTTGTCTTTACATACAAAAATGTAATGGAATTTGCATAAGAATGTCTCACAGCCTGAAACGAAGCGATTTCCTTAGGAGTTGCAGAGGGGGCGCCAAATGAAGATTTTGTTTGTCTTACATACAAAAATGTAATGGAATTTGCATAAAAATGTCTCACAGCATGAAACCAAGGGATTTCCCTAGGGTTTGCAGAGGGGGCGCCAAATGAAGATTTTGTTTGTCTTACATACAAAAATGTATATGTATGGAATTTCCATAAAAATTTCTCACAGCCTGAAACCAAGCGATTACCCTAGGGATTGCAGAGGGGGCGCCAAATTAAGATTTTGTTTGTCTTTACATACAAAAATGTATATGAATGGAATTTGCATAAGAATGTCTCACAGCCTGAAACCAAGCGGTTTACCTAGGATTTGCAGAAGGGGCGCCAAATGAAGATTTTGTTTGTCTTACATACAAAAATGTATATGTATGGAATTTACATAAAAATGTCTCACAGCCTGAAACCAAGCGATTACCCTAGGGGTTGTAGAGGGGGCGCCAAATTAAGATTTTGTTTGCCTTTATATGCAAAAATGTATATGTATGGAATTTGCATAAAAATGTCTCACAGCATGAAACCAACCGATTACCCTAGGGGTTGCAGAGGGGGCACCAAATTAAGATTTTGTTTGCCTTTACATGCAAAAATGTATATGTATGGAATTTGCATAAGAATGTCTCACAGCCTGAAACCAAACGATTTCCCTAGGGTTTGCAGAAGGGGCGCCAAATGAAGATTTTGTTTCTCTTACATACAAAAATGTATATGTATGGAATTTACATAAAAATGTCTCACAGCCTGAAACCAAGGGATTTCCCTAGGGTTTGCAGAGGGGGCGCCAAATGAAGATTTTGTTTACCTTACATAAAGAAATTTATATGTATGGAATTTGCATAAGAATGTCTCACAGCTTGAAACCAAGCGATTTCCCTAGGGTTTGCAGAGGGACGCCGAATGAAGACTTTGTTTGTCTTTACATACAAAAATGTAATGGAATTTGCATAAGAATGTCTCACAGCCTGAAACCAAGCGATTTCCTAAGGAGTTGCAGAGGGGGCGCCAAATGAAGATTTTGTTTGTCTTACATACAAAAATGTAATGGAATTTGCATAAAAATGTCTCATAGCATGAAACCAAGGGATTTCCCTAGGGTTTGCAGAGGAGGCGCCAAATGAAGATTTTGTTTGTCTTACATACAAAAATGTATATGTATGGAATTTCCATAAAAATTTCTCACAGCCTGAAACCAAGCGATTACCCTAGGGGTTGTAGAGGGGGCGCCAAATTAAGATTTTGTTTGTCTTTACATACAAAAATGTATATGAATGGAATTTGCATAAGAATGTCTCACAGCCTGAAACCAAGCGGGTTTGCAGATGGGGCGCCAAATGGAGATTTTTCTTGGCTTTACATACAAAAATGTGTATGTATGGAATTTGCATAAGAAAGTCTCACAACCATAAAATTCGAAAGGAAAACTGTACCAAAGCATCTCTATGCCTTCTGTCATTTAAATAGGCTAGTCTCTCTTCCAAAACCCCTATTTTATGTGAAGCTGCACCTCATCGATAATTGCAAAAGCAAAGCAATTCCTACCCCAAAACAAAAGACAAAGGGGGCGCCAAATGAAGATTTTGTTTGTCTTTTCATATAAAAATGTATATGTAGAATATATATTGAATTAGCATAAAAATGTCTCTTGAAAATTCTAATTAAAACTGAACCAAATGTATCTCTATGCCGTCTATCATTTAAATAGGTTAGTCTCTACTCAAAAATCCTCTTCTGTGTGAAACTGTACCTCACCTGCGGGGGGGGGGGGGGGGGGGAATGTGTGTCGGACGCCAAAACGAAATGCGAAGGAGGTGTCAAATTAAGATTTTTTTTTGTCTTTACATACAAAAATATATAAGTATAGAATTTGGTAAAAATGTCTCATAGCCAGAAAATTCGAAAGGGAAACTAAATCAAATGCATCTCTATGCGTTCTGTCATTTAAATAGGTTAGCTTTTGCTTAAAAATCTCTTCACTGTGAAATTGTACCCTCACCGATAATTGCAAACGGCAACCAATTTCCCTAGGAATTGTTAAGGGGACCTATGCCTTGGACGCCAGAACGAAAGGCGAAGGGGGCGCCAATTAAAATTTTGTTTCTTTTAATATATACTATAAAAAAAGAATTTGAAACTAAGTGCGCGACCCGGATCTACGTAAATTTAGCTTTTGTAACTATTAACAATTACTAAAGATATAAGTTAAGCTTAGAATTTTTTTAGAATTTCATGTTATCAATGTAATGAAGGAGCGAATAAAATAAGTAAATTAATTTTGTATATCAATTTGATTAAATCTAAAATAGTGATTAAAATCAGTGTAGGTTATATATTAAGATGTTGAAACAAAAGTTAGAAAGAAACTATTATAATGTCAAAGTAATCTTCCATGTTGGGGAAGTATAAAAGTGCAGCTTAAGTCTGCTTGTTTCTTAATTTAATTAATTTTGTAAAGATGGTTTTCTTTTATTAATAACTTGTAAATAAATATGATTAATCGAGACATTATCTCAGTCTGTTTTATTTAGTGATAAGTTTATGTGTGTCATCTTTTCTAGGAATAATTTCCTAGGTCTTGTTGCATATTTGTTACATTTTTCTCTTTGGGTTACAATTGATTTACAAGGAAAAATTTATAGTCCTATTAAAATATTTCTAAAAGATTTTTTTTTTTTGGGGGGGGGAGGGGGCAAAGTTATTTTAAATTGAAATTTTGCGAAAAATTTATAAGTGATAGGGCCCTTGTAAATAATCACAATGCAAACTTATGTATTTATTTTAATTAACATTAAATAATTAACCTATTTAGAGCTACTTTTATATTTAATTATTTTTTATCTCGCGATGTCTTATCACTAGAATTTTTTATGTGTGATCACAATGATTTGTCATTTTAAGTAAATTAAATTGTACTAAAGTTACTTTAGGTGCGGTTTGAAAATGTTTGGATAGAGTATGTACAATTTTAACCAGTTATAAAGAGTGTATTTATATCTTTCCAGCAAACTGCAAAATTAAATGTTTTTCGCTTATTAAAAAAAAAAACTGTGTTGTTATATGTTACAGTATCAGTATTAACCATTCAAAATGCATTAGGTCAATGTTTTGAGAATCTAAAGAAATTTTGTTCTATGATTTTCTTGGGGGGGGGGGGGGGCGGAGGGTGTAAAATCCGAGAACACTGTTTCCCACTGGCACAAAATATCATTTTCTAACTAGCGCATGAAGCAAAAATATGAAATAATATAAAATACAACTCATGATTACCTTATTATTTTATAAGAAGCCCAAAAATAACTTTTGTTAAGTTGGTAATACTTTATTATTGATTTTATTTAAAAAAAACCTACAAACTAAAATTTTTATCATTGCTAAATATTGTAAGAAATTGTTTTTTCAATGTAACTCTCAGATCCAAACTGCATTTTTTCACACTTTTTTTTTTTTTTTTTTTTTTTTTTTTTTTTTTTTAAATCCGAACAGGTGCTCTTATTTTCAATTTTATAACTGAATAGTATTTTCTACTTTTCGATAAACTCAGAAATACTTTTAGAAGAGTTGTCAATTTGGCATTTCGAACTGAATTTCCGGGCTGTGATAGTGAGAGTGAGGCAAAAAAATTACCTCCTTGAGACAGAAACCATGTAATTCGTTTATCGGAAAATAGAAATAAAAACATTTGATCATAAATCTCTTCAATAATCACGATTGCAATTGTCATGCTTTTAAGTTTAAAATTTAGTCAGAAAATATGTCAGGAAGTTTTTTGTTGTTATGCAAGGGGAAAAAAAATATCTTTTCGAGAATCGGCTTAAATGTCTGTTTAAATTCTTTATTTTCTGTGTTTGGCAACATATATTTTCTTTATATATTTACAAATTCATTTTCATTAGTATATATCACGGAGTAAGAAACAGGAGGGGAAAGTAGTGTTAAAATTTTGCCATGCAGATTTTTTGACATAAGACGGCGAAACCGCTACTAGCAGGCTGACGATCGATGCTTCTGCGATGCTTTTCAATGGGAAAAATGGTCATTAAAAAAAAAATTTTACGAAAAATCTAAATTTTTAGAAAGTTTTAGAAATGAAAATCTGGTTAATTGAAGTTTTCTTCACAACATACATATTTTTTTTATAGGTATTCGACGCTTCATTTTCGTTTTTAAGCCATTTAAAATACGAGATCATTCTGACAAAAATCAAAGGGCAGGCCATTTAAAAACATTGAATATCGTTGATTAAAATGACTGTTGAAAGTTTCTTGAATATCGCAAAGAAACAGCCTTATGATTTTTAGAAAATAAGTATTAATCAAATATTTTGGAGTAAATTTTAATTTTGCGTATAGTTTTTATAGCCTTAGACCATTTTAATAAACCATAACTTTGGATTATTTATGCAATTAATGTATGTAGAATTAAAGCTAATTTTTATTTTAATTATTTGGAGCAACTGCTTATTCATATTATGGATGTCTTGTGTGTCACCCCCCCCACTCTGCCACCCCAGGGGGGGGCACATTTTTAATTTCTTTGCAACACCAGTCGTGTGACACATCATTTCAAAGGTCTGCAACTGCTTATTAATATTATGGATGTCTTGTGTGTCACCTCCCACTCATCCCCCCCAGGGGGCACATTTTTAATTTCTTTACAACACCAGTCGTGTGACATATCATTTCAAAGGTCTGCAACTGCTTATTCATATTATGGATGTCTTGTGTGTCACCCCCACTCTGCCCCCCAGGGGGGACACATTTTCAGTTTCTTTACAACACCAGTCGTGTGACACATCATTTCAAAGGTTTGCAACTGCTTATTCATATTATGGATGTCTTGTGAGTCACCCCCCTACTCTGCCCCCCAGGGGGGCACATTTTTAATTTCTTTACAACACCAGTCGTGAGACACATCATTTCAAAGGTCTGCAACTTTTTATTCATATTATGGATGTGTTGTGTGTCACCCCCCTAATCTGCCCCCCAGGGGGGGGCACATTTTTAATTGCTTTACAACACCAGTCGTGTAACACATCATTTCAAAGCTCTGCAACTGCTTATTCATATTATGGATGTCTTGTGTGTCACCCCCCCCCACTCTGCCCCCCAGGGGGGGCACATTTTTAATTTCTTTACAACACCAGTCGTGTGACACATCATTTCAAAGTCTGCAACTGCTTATTCATATTATGCATATCTTGTGTGTCACCCCCCCAGGGGGCACATTTAAGCTATTGTACAGCTTTTATCACGGGCTTTGAGCGCCGCGACCGTATCTAGAAATTCCGTAATAAAGAAAAAAAAAACGTAACACTCCGACTAACGTCGTTTCATTTAGGCAGACTTCTCATTTATTCAATAAAAGAAAAAATTGTTTTCTTATCGGTTATCACGCTCAAAAAGTGTAACTTGAATTAATATCAAAGAAAAAAAAATTAATATAAAAAAAACTGCATAAATAAAAAATAAATATATATAATTATAATTGCATAAGTTGATAAAAATGCTATGCAATAGCTTTACCGCGGCAGTCCCCGAGTGCCCCACGTATTTTTTTTTTTTATTAAAATCCGTGCATTAGTTCTTGGGTTACAGCTGTTGCATAAATCTTTAAAAATGCAATATAGCAGCGACACATATTAAGCAATTTACACCAAAAACTAATCATCATCAATTTATATCAGGGACTACCTAAATATAAATTTTCATTAAAATCCGTGCGTAGTTCTTGAGATACAGCTGTTGCGTAAACCGTAAAAAATGCAGCATAACAGCGCCACCTGTTGAGTGATTTACACCAAAAACTAATCAACATCTATTTATATCAGGGACTACCTAAAACTAAATTTTTATTGTAATCCGTGCGCTAGTTCTTGAGATTCAGCTGTTGCGTAAATCATAAAAAATGAAGCATAGCAGTGACACCTGTTGAGCGATTTACGCCAAAAACTAATTAGCAATAATTTATAGGGTCTTACCTAAATATCAATTTTTAATAAATTCCGTGAATTTTTTCTTGAGATAGGGAACCCACAAAATGTCTGTCACAGACAGATATTTTATAAAAGCATGTTATGTGGAATCTTTGACCCCTAAAACGTGTACGATCCGTCGAAAACCAGAATTCGAAAATTTATAAGAATCCAATACTTTTTTCTTGTAGAGATAGAAGGGAAAAAAAATTGGAACTGGTAGAATAAATTTGATGCTGCTCCCTCAATCTCCTCGGACGGGGCGATCCCCCCCCCCCCCCCCTTGCCTTTCACATGGGCCTGAATGTCCGGATGGAAAAAATGGGGATTTAAAAGCAAAAATTCCTGAATGAGCTAAGAACAATTTTGATTAATAGATTTATTTTTACTGCACAGTCAGAAATAAAAGATAGAAGCAAAGTTAAAACTAGTTGGATGTGTCAATCCCAAAACTTTCTTCTATCTCATAAGTACATTTTAATATTAAAAAAAAATCGTGGTGACCCCAAAGTTACCCACTATCGAATTTCCTCGAACATTTGACCTAGCCTAATGAGATTCTGGTATCCGAAAAACCTAAAACGCAAAATTTAATTAATATTCTGAGAAAATGAGCTTAGTAGTGCCTCATGTTGGGTAATTTATAGTAAAACCTAATAAGCATCTATTTATGTCAAGACCTAACAGAATCTGAAATTTGGTGGAATTTCGTCCATTAGTTCTTGAGATATAGTTATAACAAAATGTTTGCAAAACGTAGCACAGCAACACCATATCTTGGACAATTTATGCCAAAACGTAAAAAAGCGTCTAATTATGTTATGGTGTAAAAGAATCTGAAGTTTGATGAAATTCTGTGCATTAGTTCTTGAGATATAGCTAGTTTAAAAAAACCGTGTAAAATATAGCACAGCAGCACCATCAGTTGAAGGATTTATAACAAAACGTAATCATCATGTAATTATGTTATATGTCATTTTGTAACAAAATGTGAAGTTTGATGAAATTCTGTGCATTGGTTGTTGAGATATAGCTATCGGAAAAATCGTGCAAAATGCAGCATAGCTGCACCACCTGTTGCAAGGTTAATACCAAAATGTAATCAGCGTCTAATTATGTTATATATTCTAGTGTAATAGAATCTAAAATTTGATGAAGTTCTCTGCATTAGTTCGTGAGATATAGCTATCGCAAAAATCGTGCAAAATGTAGCATAGCAGCGCCACCTATTGGGCAGTTCACACCAAAACCTTATCAGCGGCTATGTATCTCAAGGTATCGCGGAATCTGAAGTTTGGTGAAATTTTGTGCATTAGTTCTTGAGATATAGCTATCATGAAAATCATGAAAAACGTGGCATAGCAGCGCCACCTGATGGCCAATTTACACCAAAACTTAATCAGCGTCTATGTATATCAAGAGGTCACAGAATCTAAAGTTTGGTGAAATTCTGTGCATTAGTTCTTGAGATATAGCAATCTTGAAAATCATGAAAAACGTAGTATAGCAGCGCCACCTGCAGGCCAATTTTCACCAAAAACCAATAGGCACTAATTCATATCAAGGTCTAACTGAATATAAAATTTTATTAAATTTCGAGCATTAGTTCTTGAGATAGAGCGCCCACAAATTTTTTGTCACATACAGACAGACAGACAGACAGACAGACAGACATTTTCTAAAAATAGTAAAAACGTGTTCAGGACCTTCTAAAACGTATAAATCCGTCGAAAACCGGAAGTCGAAAATTTTCATGAATCCAATACTTTCTTCTTGTAAAGATAGAAGAAAGTAAAAATATATAAATTCGTGTAGCACTCCGGAAACTGCTGCGGTAAAGCTATTGCATAGCATTTTTTATCAACTTATGCAACCATTATTTATTTATTTTTTATTTATGCTGTTTTTTTTATTTTTTATTTATGCAGTTTTTTAATGCAGTTTTTTTATTAATTCAAGTTTTTTCTTTTTCTTTGATATTAATTTACTATTATTTATACTTTATACTATTTATTTTACTATTATTATCCTTATTTAATATTACACTTTTTGAGCGTGATGACCGATAAGAAAACAATTTTTTTTTCTATTATTGAATAAATGAGAAGTCTACCGAAGTGCCGAAATGAAACGAAGTTAGCCGTAGTGTTAGGTTTTTTTTTCTCATTACGGAATTTCTAGATTCGGTCGCCGCGCTCAAAGCCCGTGATAAAAGCTATGCAACAGCTTAAGTGTGCCCCCTTTGGGGAATGTAACTCAAGACATGCATAATATGAATGAATAGATGCAGACCTTTCAAATGATGTGTCACACGACTGGTGTTGTAAAGAAATTAAAAATGTGCCCCCCCCTGGGGGGGCTGAGTGGGGGGTGTCACACATGACATCCATAATATAAATAAGCAGTTGCAGGCCTTTGAAACGATGTGTCACACGACTGGTGTTGTAAAGAAATCAAAAATGTGCCCCCCCTGGGGGGCAGAGTAGGGGTGACACACAAGACATCCATAATATGAATAAGCAGTTGCAGACCTTTGAAATGATGTGTCACACGACTGGTGTTGTAAAGAAATCAAAAATGTGCCCCCCTGAGGGGGCAGAGTGGGGGGTGACACACAAGACATCCATAATATGAATAAGCAGTTACAGACCTTTGAAATGATGTGTCACACGACTGGTGTTGTAAAGAAATTAAAAATGTGCCCCCCCTGGGGGGGCAGAGTGGGGGGGATGATACACAAGACATCCATAATATGAATAATCAGTTGCTCCAAATAATTAAAATAAAAATTAGCTTTAATTCTACATGCATTAATTGCATAAATATCCAACGTTATGGATTATTAAAATGGTCTAAGGTTATAAAAACTATACGCGAAATTAAAATTTACTCCAAAATATTTGATTAATACTTAATTTCTAAAAATCATAAGTCTGTTTCTTTGTGATATGCAACTAATTTACAGCAGTCATTTTAATCCGCGACATTCAATGTTTTTAAATGGCCTGCCCTTTAATTGTCAGAATGATCTCGTATTTTAAAGGGCTTAAAAACGAAAATGAAGCGCCAAATACCTATAAAAAAATATGTATGTTGTGAAGAAAATTACAATTAACCAGATTTTCATTTCTACAACCTTCTAAAAATTCAGATTTTTCGTAAAATTTTTTTTTAAAATTACATTTTTCCCATTGAAAAGCATTGCAGTAGCTAAAAAATCAGCCTACTACCGATCGCAGCCTCCTCATTATTTACCAAAATTTCACTTTGCATTTTCGAAGAGTCATACGCATTAAGTTTCCCCTCCTGTGTCTTACTCCGTGGTATATATAATACAATGAAGATTTGAAACTAGAAAAGTCCTGAAAATTTTCACCATGATTTTCAATAATATATTCAACTGTCTTCGGGATTTATTATTGTTATTATTCATCTTATTATTATTAGGTTTTTTATTTTATTTCCAGTCCATATTTTCAATGAATTTTGTAGCAAAGAATATGAAAAATACTATTTTTTCTTTTAAAAGATATGTTTTCAAAAATAAATATTTTTGTAAATTACAAAGATAATTTAATTTTTTTTTCTTTAAAATTTAAAACTTTTTAAAAAAATTAAAAAGAATTACATTTTTTAGAAAATATATCGATCTTCAAACACGATTAATATTTAAAATTTTTAAATTAAAATTTATATTTTAAATCAAAATTGACTTTTTTTTTTTTTTTTTTTTTTTTTTTTTGTATTATTTACCCATTATACGTAGCATAGAGTAAATCTTGCAATCGTTTTGAAAATCGATAAAAAAATTTTTGGCAGATTTACATATTTTATTTACTACAGATTCCGAAAAACATTTTTATTTCCAGAAAAAAAAAAAAAAAAAAAAAAATTGCCGTCCGTCTGTGTGTTTGTAAATGCTCTATCTCCCGAACAAATTGAGATAGAGACTTGAAACTTTGTATGTTCTTAGTATATAAGGATGGAACGAAGTCTATTTAATATCAGTAATCTCGATTATTCGGAACTATTTTTTTCGGACTCTCGAAAAATTCGTTCTGATAAAAGGTATATGAAGTTTTTCGAAATTTTGTATTTTAATGAGTGGATATAAAAGGCAATAAAATAACACAAATTTTGCATAAAGAATGAAATCGATCGGATTATTAGTTGTTGAGATATTTGTAATCCTATTTTCCACATTCTTCGGTTTCTCATGACCCTGTATTTCAATTTCAATTCAAAGATATATTTTAATTGAAAATGAAACCCTTAATCCGACGCAGTAAACTTTTAGTTAACATGATTATTATTTTTGGAGTTATAAGGATGTTTCGGTTACACAATTCGGTACTACTTGAATAGCTTGGCGTTTTATATAATTTGTCGAAATTGGTTCATCAGCAATTCATTAACTCCTTCGCGACGAGAACCTTTTACGAAATTTTTAATGTTTGTCAACAATTGTTTAAAACAGAAATTTGTGCATTATTAAATCAGGAAAATGCTCCAATTAAATAAGGCAAATTTTACAGTAAAATTTTGCTGGCGCGGATAAACAAGGATTCTTAAGTCTTTTTGCGGCACGTATACGTATCGCATTATATTTAATAGAGCATTACTATGTATATTAAAAAATTTAAATATACGATTAAATTTTGTTTTGAAATTGGAAAGCATTTTATAAATACTAGACGGTTGCCCGCCCTCAGTAGCCCGAAGACTATCTGAATGCCAGTTCTACAACCCCACACATTCACGTTTCTGTGCCATGTCTCGTCAGTTTCCGGCAGATATGTTTGATCGGTGTTCTGGGGTTTCGTTTGCATATCTTTTTTTATTGTTAATGAAGAGGTCTTCCATTTGTTCTTCCATCTGTTCTTCTTTCTGTTCTTCCATCTGTTCTTCCATTTGTTCTTCCATTTGTTCTTCCATTTGTTCTTCCATTTGTTCTTCAATTATATTCGACGATTCACTGTTTGAGAGCCTATCTGTCCTTTTATTTATAGAAGTTCAAAATGAAAAAAGATTTTCTTAGCAGACGATTTTTTGTGATAAATACATTATCTGTTTTATATTTCTTCTGCTTTATTCCTTTTATTTATAGAGTTCAAAATGAAAAAAGATTTTCTTAGCAGACGATTTTTTGTGATAAATACATTATCTGTTTTATATTTCTTCTGCGTTTACCTAAGCTGTGTAAAATCTCTATAAATAAAAGGAATAGAGGATGAGAGCCTATCTGTGCCTCAATTATCCTCAGAATTCCTTTTATATATATAGATTTCATGCATGTTTTATTTTCATATATTATATTATGCATATCCATGATGGGTAAGTATTACGGTGGCCCCCAATGACTAGTTTTTTATTCATTTTATTTATTCATTCATAAACGGCTCTACATAAAAATTTAAGCGAAACAAATAAAATATGGACCATTTTCATTGGTTATGAACTTTCGCGAGAATAACAATTATAAATGTGTTTTACGAATCGATTCTAGTTTGACAAAATCACTATAGAAATTATAATATGCCCAGATTAGAGATCATATAATCGGACAATCATATCGTATCTGAGCACAAACTCAATTTCATAAGCAGAGTCGTGCTGGGCTGAGTCTTATGTATACATTATATAATGTTTTTTTAAGCATAGTGGAGTCAAAGCAAAACTGGATCTAGTTGTTTACAGTGGGACAAGCAATTATGTTTTGAAGAAAATTAATAGATTAATCGGGCCTCTAAACAAATGTCCCGACCGGGCCAGCAAAAAAATTGAACGAACCTGCCGTTCCGGATCGATAAAAAAAAATTAAGCAGGCCTACCGGCCCGATATAAATATCTCTACTGGGCCGATGAATCTGACTTTCGCAAGAATATGTATAATTGTGCGTCACGAGCCGATGATAGCTTGACAATATTAATAAAGAATTTACGAAGTGTCCAGCATATAGATCGGCATCGGACAGTTATATGGCATCTGAATCAGGGTTTAATTTTTTTCAGCTCAAGTTTGTACCGGGCTAAGATCAGGCTTGCATTTTTTTACACAGTCGAGACGGGACAAAACTAGGTTTGATTTTTTTCAGGATGTAGAGGGCAAGAAATATGTTCTGTAAAAATGTTATTAGCGATAATGAACGTATATTAATATAATCTTTGTAAGTACAACTTAAGGTTACTCTCAAATTCCGAGCTCAACAACGTGAAATTTGACCCACTTTCTGACTCATTTTTCTTTATAAAGGCATAAAATTAACAGGCTGATGATTGAAGTAATTTGTAATCGATTAGCATTTTCCATTTTTTAAAATAAATAAATAACTTTTTGATTTATAACCTATTCTAATCCCTTGATGACAAGTTTTTCTTCTCACTAGTACGATTGCGTCTTAAATTTCGATTCAAAATGGCAACTTTGGCAGAATTTTCTCAAAGATTTTTTTGTCTTTTACGAAAAATGGAAAATTCCATTCGATTACAGTTTCTGAATAAGAACGCCTGCCAATTTTATGTGTTTTCGAAAAGAAAGGAATTCAGAAATGTATCAGAAAGTAGCTAAATTGGATCATAATAATAATTTACTGAAAAATTCGGGGGTCATTCATAAAATAATTTTTCCGTGGCTAGAAAGAAACAAAATATAACTACCCAAAAAGAACTATTACAAAAGATACAGCTATGTTTTAACTACAAATCCACATTAGAACCAACGGAATTAAAACGCTTGTCACAACGTGGGACAAGTTTTTGAGTCCAGTGTCATAGAAGTCTGCCACCTGGGAATGGAGGCAGGAACTTGTTACAGTTGTCAACTCACGTCTCATCAACCGTTAAAATCTTGTTGAGGTATTCATTTCCTTCATCGTGATATCGTTACAGAAACATCAATGCTGCTTTCCCACGTTTGTTTTTGTGTAAAAGTGCAAGTTGATTAGGCACCCACCTAGCGCACATTAAACAGGTGTTTCGAGGGGATTTACTGCATTGAGAATCTTTTTCGCGCTATTTAGAGCGATACCACGATGAGGGCAACGAGTACTTCAACAGAATCCAGTCCGGGTAGTTATGTTTTGTTTCTGTTTTAATTCCGTGGAAAACTCGTTTCTCGATAACCCTCGTATTTCAAAATCTACTTTTTTTATAGTTTCAAAGGTTAGGATTTTTTTTAACCACCTTTTTTAAAAATTCTAACCTACATCAAGTTTTATGAATCTTTATTTGAATATTGAAAAGTCTTAAATGTCTAAGCAATTATTAATGTTGCTATTGAGTATTTTCAGGGTATTTTGTGAACACATAGTAATTTAAAGTATATTGTAAAATTATCCAATTAATACTTATAATTTTCACTGATTTTTTGTACGAGCAGGACCTGGCCCTAAACTATGAAAATATAAACGTGCCGGGCTCGGATGAAATTTTTAATACACGCGCCGGGCCGTGCGGAACCCGTGCCTGGAAATTCCTGTAAATGTAGACCTCTAGCATGTTCCACTGGAAGGACATGCTAAAGAGACGGTCACCACATGTACGAAATTTATTCTGCGAGCCATTTTTTGACTGACAATCATTTTCAGGGAATTTCTTTATCTCTCTTGATCGTTTTCCTCCCTGTTTTAAAACATTGTGAACTCTTTGGCAAAAAATGCAAATTTCTGTATGTTTTAGTTCTGAATTTCTTAATTAAAATTAAACCTTTTAAAGTTCCAAAATAAACGCTAAAGAATTATTTAATAGAATTAATTTATATTTGTTAGTTTTATGACGCCTACCAAAGGAAAAAGATTTTTTTATTACTTTTTGGATGCTAAGGGGAGGGGGGGGGGCGCCAAATTGAAAATTTGCCAAGGGGCGCAGTTTTTACTTCGCTGGTGCCCCCCCAAAAGTTTTGGTCACGCTACGCCTTGACGCTACAGCAAATGGGTTAATTTTTTAACTGTGTGTAGTACTATCGAAATAATCGGCATCGGTGATTTTCAGGAAACGCTTTTCTTGCAAAAGACGAGGAATTTGATGTCATAAATTCTCCCCAATTAGTTTCGATTAGGGAAAATCCCGTTGGAAAAGCCGAAAAATGTATCGATTTAATATGATCGAATACACCGTGATAAACGAGGATTCGAAATAAACATCAAATACAAAAGTTGAATATTTTTGTCCGTAGAATCCGAATCTGCAATAAAAAATGGGGGTTATAATTTAAGATTTCAAAGTTGGACCCCCTCTGACCCCCAGGGGGTCGGTTACGAAGGTCAAATTTGGTATCACTGAGTAGCTTATTTAAAAATATTTAACACGTATATTTACGTTTTTCAATCTCATATGTATTTCTCGAGTTATTTGATCGTTTCCAGACTTTTCGGACACCCTGTATATATTAAGCAAATGGATAAAAAAAGTATTCTGCGAAAATATCCGTATACGCATAAAACAGTTTCTTAATGCTCTTTTTAAAAAAAAAAATTAGAAGTAAGTTTTTATTGAGATTAGGATGCAAATATAATACATGCGTCGATATTTTACAGTGTTAAAATCAAAATGGAAAATATTATAAAAGCAAAATGTAAATTTTTTAACTAAAAATATCTGCATACATATTTTTTAAAGAGGTGAAATATTTGGTGTTTGCCTTCTAGTTTTGTAATGAATAAAGTATGATTAGAATGTTTGTAATTTTTCTATTGAAAGTATAAATAAGTGTTTTGCTTATACTAACATAATTTCGGATGTCGTTTTTTTACTTATATTTTATGATATATTTTGGCCTGTTATCCACACGGTATTAAAATATACAATCATTAAATAAGAAATATATACATACTAAAACTTTTTCCGAAAAATTATCTAACTAACAGTGCAAATTCCATTGAAATCCATCCAGTATTATAGATTACAAATAGCGTTGCAAAGGTTAGAAAAAAGACGGTTTAAACCTGGGAATAAACCGGGTTTTTTGGGAATAAACCTGGTCTATTGGAAATAAATCCGGGAATAAACCGACTTTTTGCAACTCTAATTACAAATCAATCTTGTAATACATGTATATAGGGCCATCGCTAAGACTTTTTATTGGTGGGGAAGAAGACTTTAAATTACCAAGTCAAATTTTCATATTTGCCAACTTGTTTTATAATTTTGCTAAGTTAACGCATTTAGAAAATGTAACACAATTCTTATTTGTTAAAAAAAAGTAATAATATTCCTAATTAAAGTTGTAACTTTTGTAAATTCTATCAAAAATAGGAAATGCATTGCAGTTTTTATTAAAATTTTAATTAAATTTGACATAAAAGTTTTAAATTTGAGAAGTGTAAAAACATTTGCGAATGTTTGGAGGGAGGTGGGTGGTCCCCCCCTCCCCTGTGTGGGTATCTCAAACTTGGTTTATTAAAAACATTCTATTTAATACGAAAAGTATGAAGCAACTAATAAATGATTTTTAAATAAATAAAAAGAAAATTATTAAAAAATTTAAATTGTATCAGTCAACCTACCAACTTTGCCTATAAACAAAGTGCAACCAAAGGCACAAAATGCACAATCACGTGATCAAATCACCCAGCAGTTTTTTGAGTAGCGCGTGTCAGCTTTGAGCAAGATTGGATGTCTTATTTTAAATACTGAGCGGGCTTAATTACATGAAATAGGTCACGTGATACTTTCCCGGAGTACTTTTAAATTTATTTGAGTGGTCACAGGCATGTATTTCTGTTACGAGAATCATGTTTTAAAAGGATAAAGGGATATAGTATTTGTATTTACCAATTTCAATACCAATATAGTATTTGTATTTACCAAAACCTTAAAGATAATGCAATAATTGAATAACTTTAAAATTCCCTTCTTCGATAATACCTACTCCATGCAAAATCTTTTGAGCGCGCGCGCGCAAAAATGGTGTCATTTGAACACGTCCTTTATGAATGATCGTGAATGATTCTTTCATTCATGATTTTTGTCAGATGATTATTCTTGAATTTTGCATGAATTTTGTAAACAAATTTGTTTACATCTCAAAAAGACGGCTGCGATTTACGTGTTATTTGTTTCAGGGTTTTTTTTTTAATTTATTAATGCTGCTGGCAGTATGCGCAAGGTAAAATGACCTTTAATTATTATTGAAGTACTAGTATTTCTTTCAATTAGAACTTCTCATCGATAGATTGTTTTAAATATGCTATATGCAAATGTTGGAACAGATGTAGTATTTGCCCGGAGTCCGCCGTATTGCTTCTTTGTTGGTTACTTTTGATCACTTTATTCTTAATTTTTGAACAATTCAAAAATTAAACATAAACAACATGAAAATTTTAAACTGAAAAGCACTATTCCAAATTTTGGAACAGATGTAGTATTCGCCCGGAGTCCGCCATCTTGCTTCTTTGTTGGTTACTTTTGATCACTTTATACTTAATTTTTGAACAATTCAAAAATTAAACATAAACAACATGAAATTTTTAAACTGAAAAGCACCATTCCAAACATTATTTGTAAAAAATAAAATAAAACAGGTGAAGACAAAAGTAAAATTCTTAATTAGCAAATCGGTAAATACATAAATTTTAAAACAGTTAAATAAAACAAATATTCATTTAAGAATATACATATTCCGAAATCACAGTCAGAAATGTTTCAAAGATCATATATTAAAAAAAATAAATAAGAATAAATGAATAAATCCAAATACAGTGATTTAAAATCAGGAAACAAAATGGCTGCCATCTCCGGGCGATTTCCTGTTGCAGAATCCATTGCATAGGCATAGCCAGCCTTTTGAACGGGGGAGAGGGCAAATTTTTTAACCTTAACATGATGGGTACAATCAATATCTTATGTAGTAAAACCTAATAAAATGGAACCCAGAGTTTCCCCCAGAGGGTTTCAGGGGGGCGCTGTGCCCCTCCTGCCCTTTAGTTTAAAAACTAGCGCCCCTCTTGCCCCTCATCCAAAAAATAGCACCCCTCTGGTTGCTCATTCAAAAAAAAATAGTGCCCTTCTTGCCCCACATTTGAAAAAACACAGACCTTCAGCGATAATGCGAACGCGCTATAGCGTGCAAATTACGCAAGAATTACACGACGGAACGCAAAAAAAACCTCTTATGCTTCCCACAGGACGTGTAATTTCATTAACAGATCGCGAAAAAATGGCAAATTTTGTCAAAAAATGGCGAAATAATGGCTAATTTCCGGCAAGATTTGCAAAAAATAGCTAATTTCGTCACAAAATCCCGAAAAAGCGGCAAATTTTCTCAAAAGATCGTGAAAAAACGACAAATTTCGTCGATAAATCGCGATAAAACGGAAATTTTTGTCAAACAATTTGCGAAAAATGGAAAATTTCGCCAAAAGATCATGAAAAATGGCAACTTTTGTCAAAAAATTGCGAAAAACAGCAGATTTCGTCAAAAGATTTGCGAAAAAAAACGGCAAATTTCGTCCACAAATCGCAATAAAACGGAAAATTCTGTCAAAAAAATTCGCAAATAACAGGAAATTTCGCCAAAAATTCAGGAAAATATATAAAAAAAGGCAAATTTCATCAGAAAATAGCAAAAAAAAAAAAAAAAAAAAAAAAAAAATGCAAATTTTGTTTTAGTAGCACAAAAAAAAAAAAAAAAAAAAAAAGTTAATGACAGAATTGAATTTTTCTGTTCTAAAAACTAATTCCCCTGCTTCAAATTGTGTTTTTATTGCTCCAAAAGACGATTTTTCTAATTCACAATCTTTTTCGTAGAAAGAGAAAATTTACCGGAGCATATTTAGATTACATTAGGGGTGCCCCTCCCCTTCCAACTTTTTCTTGTAACAGCCCAAAAATGACGTCTGTAGTATAAATTTGGTGCCTTCTAAATTTCCGCGCCCGAGGTGATCACCTTCCCCGCACGGCTCTGTTCACAATCCGTCACAAATTTGCCGTTTTTTCGCGATCTTTTCACGAAATTTGTCGTCCCTCCCTTTTTTTAAGCAAAATATGCCGTTTTTTCTTGATTTCTTAACTAAACCTGCTGTTTTTTTGCAATCTTTAACGAAATCGGCCGTTTTTTGCGATCTTTTAACAAAATTTACCATTTTTAATTTTTAACGAAATTTCTGTATTTTAATGATTTTTTGAACCACTAGATTCTAGATTCAACGCTATAAAAGTGCCCCTAAAAATCAAAAAAGGGCCCTGAAGAATGTAAAAAGTGCCCTTTTCAGAACAGTAGCGCCCTCCCCTTTTTTAAACCTGGGGGAAACTCTGCGGAACCCCATAAAACCTATCGAATTTCCGTTTTAGACAGGTTTTTATTTGCAGAAGGTATAATTGTGTGGAACTTCTTTTAAAAGGGGCCCAAATGCAATTTTGCATTGCGTGAAGAAGGATGAGAAGTTGCACAAAACTAAATCTAATGGATAAGAAAAAGATATATAAACATAGATAAAACATGATAGATATAAAACAAAGATATCCGCAAACATAAATCTGTAATTATCACAAATTTTCATTTCAAACAGCAATGAAATACTAAAATAAATAAAGTTCCCTTGGCATTTTGACCAAAGTAGCATTAAAATAACTTGTAGTACGCAATTTAAAGTGGAAAAGAGTTCTTTCAATATTTTTTACACATGAATAAGTAAAATTTTCCAGTTTAAAAAATTGAGCCCGTACGAATGTCAAAATATAGCCACAAAAATGAAACTTAATGAACCAACCAACCAACTTCCATATTAATTTGAATTTTGCATAGCATTATTTCTCATTTTCAAAGGAAACAGATTTGTACAACCCCCCACCCTCTCCGTTCTCCACGCTAATCACATGATGGAATTATCGTTTCACGTATATGTGTTAGAGATGAGTTTGGGCTCGTTTTTAAAGCCCGGGCCCGATGATTTTGAATCCGAGCCTGCTTGAGCCCAATGATTTTGAATCTGAGGCCGCCCGAGCCCGATACCAAAAATATAGGGTAAACAGTACAGTTATTGGCACCTAAAATACAACTTTCTTGTTGTGAAACTCATTGTGACTTAATTTTTATAGCTAAAATGAAACCAAAATTTAATTAAAAACCATTAAAGATGCTATATTCTTATAATGCATGGATAAAACAGCTGAACCTAACAGTAAATTATTTAAAAAATATAAACAAATGTAAGACAGAAATCATAGTTATTGGCACCCTCCAAAAAATCATCTACATGGATGCAAAGGCAAAAGAAATCAATATTCTATTTGAATGTACACTTAAAAATCAGTTTAATTATAATGAATTAATTATATTAAGTGGTCATTTCCACGTAAATGTATACCTAAGTGATGATTTTTTGTTTGTAAATAACTATAAAATTATTAGCACTATTTGAGAAAATATACATTAAATTTTATTAAATCAATATTTTTACTTCAATATATTGAGTCTTGTGGCAACAGTGAACTTAGTTTGTGGAACATTTTTGATTGAGCTGTTACTATGCTATTCTTCACCTAAAAGAAATTGTTCTGGAGAAAAAAATATTAAAGGTAAGTGGTTCTACTTTTTTACATTTACTTTTTAACTATTTTTCTTTATTTTAAAATAACAAAATCTTAATTTTAATTTTAGAACTTAAAAAAAATTAGGGTTAAAGTTTGTTTGTTTACATGTCGTGTAAGTCACACAAAAGATGAATTTATTTATATACAGATTTACTCAATGATTCAATTGAAATTCTTTTTTGTATTTTCTTTGTTCTTAAAAGTTAAAATAAAATGGCAATTTTTTAAAAATAATTCTATGCATTATAGTATTTTAAACTTAGCTTTAAAAGTATGTCGTGTAAGTCACAAAAAGCTAAAAATAGTTCTAATGTTTTTGCATAAACACTTTAAATAGTATAATATAATTATTTTCTGATTTTTTTTTAGAGATGGCTGGATCAGCTGCTGAAAGAAAACGAAAGCAAATAGAAAAATTAAAAGAAAGTGGAAAATATGAGGAGTTTAAAAGAAAACAAACTGAAAAGCAAAGACAAAGGAGGCAAAACATTAAGAAATCTATGACATTTGATAAAAAAGAACTTCTGAAACGAAAGCGCAGAGAAGAACAGAGGAAGCATAGAATGAAACTTAAAACCAAAACTAATACTGAAGTAACTTCTCTTGCAAAGGTAAGTCCTACAAAAATATACAAGACACGCTGTTCTTTTGGCAAAGCAATTGCAAAAGCTAAAAGAGGTCTTCCACGAAGCCCTAGAAAATGTTCAGCAGTAGTTAAAACATTAGCAAAGCACTTTACGCCAGATATTCTGAAAGAACCTAAACTCCGGTATTTACAAAGTGACAGATGTATTTCAGATGAAGTTAAGCAATCTGTGTTAGACTCTTTCAACAATGACACAATTTCTTATCAAGCTCCTGGTAGAAAAGATTTTGTTATTATCAGATCGAATGGAAAAGAAAAAATTCAGAAGCGTTACTTATTTTTTACATTAGGGGAAACACATGAATTGTTTAAGAAAGAACATCCCAATAAAAAAATAGGCTTAAGTAAATTTAGTGAGCTTCGTCCCAAACATATTTGTCTTCGGTCAGAAACTCCAGGAAATTTATGTTTGTGCATCTACCATGAGAACATAAGACTGTTACTGCTGGCAACAAAAGATTTACCCCAAAGAACATCAGATTTCATAAATAAAATTGTATGTAGCAGTGAAAAAAAAGATTGTATGCTATCGAAATGCGAGAAATGTAGAAGAAAAATAGAATTAATTCTTGATGAACATGCAGAAGAAGAAGAAATTGGTGATGATGAGATACAATATCAGCAGTGGCTAAAAGATGAGCAAGGAAAGATTACAAGGCAAAAATTATCAGGAACAATGTCAGAAATTTTTAATAAACTAAAAGAGAAAGTGCCACAATTTCTACAACATGAATATATAAGAAAATCTCAAGCAGATAATTTTGAAAATCTAAAAAAACAATTGTCATCAGATGCCATAATAATGCATATAGATTTTAGTGAAAACTATAATTTTCAATATCAGGATGAAATACAATCAGCCCACTGGAATTCAGAAAGCTGTACTCTCTACACTGCAATTTTATATTACAAAAATGGCAATATGAATCTTAGTTTTGAATCATATGTTGTAGTTTCTAACTATTTGGCACATGATAAATATGCTGTTGCTAATTTTAATAATATCATACTTGAAAGTTTCAAGAAGGATCATCCCAAGCACAAAATATTTGCCATACATTATCAATCAGACGGTACAGGTCAACATTTTAAACAAAAATATTCCTTATCATACATTACACTTCAAAATGTACAAATAATCTGGCATTTCTCTGCCACAGCCCACGGCAAAGGACCCATTGCTGGTTTAGGAGGAACCGTGAAGAGACGATTGAGGGAATGTACAGCCGTCAAATTGATCCAAGAAATGCCAAAGAATTTGCAAACTGTGCTAAAATAATATGCCCGAATATAAATATAATATATGTAGATGAAAAGGATATTGACATTGAAAAGTTAAACTTGGACAGATTATGGTGCCCTGATGGAAGAGATATACACAATATTCCAGACACTAGAAGCTATCACTGCTTTCGTTCTTCAAATAACTATGAAATAGAATGTTCACATATTTCCTCTGAGCAACCAATTATAAAGTTTAGTTTTCTTACAGGTAAAACCATCACAACACAAATCAATTCAGAATCAAAACAGCTTAAGGCAGAAGATAAGGATATGATTAAAGCTGGAGATTGGGTTTTGGTTCCTTTTGCTGGAAAAAAATGTGTTAAATATTTTGTAGGTCAAGTATTAATTATAGAAGGTGAAGAAGCAAAAGTAAAATTTCTGCATTTTAATGCTGAAAATTTAAAGTTTTATTGGCCTGAAATAGATGATGAGTGTTACATTCATCTTAAAGAAATCAACAGAAAACTACCAGAACCTACATTTGATCGCTCTATGAAATGTAAATTCAATTTTAACTTTAGCGAAATAAATTTGGCATAAGTGTATAAGCTTCCCAAATACCAAAAAATTTATTAAATAATGTATTTGTGTGAAAATAAATCTGTTTTGATTTTGATATTTGCAGATGTCGTGTAAGTCACATAATGTTTGTCGTGTAAGTCACAATTGAATAATTAAAATAAAGAGTTAAAAATTTTTTTTAAACTGAAATTTTATTTTTCTTGTTATTTTATGAACTGTTCTTAGCGAGTTTATGTGAATTTTCATTTTTAGAAATTTAATATAGAGCAGAATTTTAAATATATGTGAAGGTAAGTATAAACCAGCTTCCTTTTTTGTCATGTCAGTCACAAACACATATTTTAACATTTTAAATATCAAAAAATAGCTTAATTTATAAAATTAACAACACAGAAATATTAATTTACTCTCCCTTTCTATGATTTAATAATAAAAGTTTAAATATATTCTTAAATTTAGTTTCAATGCAAAATTAAATCTTAATGAAATTCTCAAATGTCGTGTAAGTCACACATGGAATTACCCAAGTGAAATTCAGATGAAATTGACTTATTTTGTGCAATTTTTAATAACAAATGATTGAAAGTATAGAAAAGCTGAAAAAAAAGGCAATGACTTTCTTTTTTTTTCTTTTTAGTTTTCTTTATTATCTTTAATATCTTCTTTAATCTCTTAATTTTCTTTATTAATCCAGAAGAAATTTCTGGATTCATGAATTTTTTTTACTTCTAGTTTTCGATGGGTTTATACATTTTAGGGGGCAGAGATACCAAAACATGTTTTTACAAAATGCCTGCCTGTGATTGTTTGCCTGTATGGATTTATGTGACACAAATTTTATAGGCATTATATCTAGGGATGGGACGAATAGTGATTTGGCCGAATAGCCGAATACCGAATATTCGGCCAAATTTTAGGCCGAATACCGAATATTCGGCCGGCCGAATAGTGAAATTTTTTTTCCAATAAAGAAAATAAATTTTGATACATAATTTAAAAAATAGGAACTCATTAATAATTATTACTCTTAAATGTGCTTTTAAATGTATTTTTAAATTTGAAAAACTTATTTTAACACAAAAAAAAAAATATGAAATTGCATTATATCCTTTATTCTAATGTACATCAAATTGATTTTCAGTAAGTCAAGATAGGAAAATATTTCCATTAAAATATGAAGAATGTACTCAACTTTTACTATCAATTGATACTTCTTGTATCCAAAAATCAATAATATTCTTAATCTCTCTCTCTCTCAGAACTCACAAGGACATATTTTCTGAAATAACCTTTAATGAAGTAAATTTGATCATTTAGAGTTTGTGTCCCTAATGATAAGCAAATTTGTAAGAATGAGACTGTTCTGAAATCAGATGCAAAACTTTAAATTACAAATTACGTTAAAGCAAAAGGTTATGCTTAAAGTAGAATGCATATGTTAACAATATCTTTGACATTTGAATCGGCACATACAATATTCAACTTCAATATTCCACTTATTCAACAAGCATTAAAAGGATAAACAGAAATTGATAACAACATGAAGGAAGGAAGATTAAATTAAAAATATATACATAATAATGTTACATATTTAAGTCAGTAATTATGCAAATAATTACCTTAAAAGTGAAAACTACAGAATGAAAAAATTATTTTGTTGAGTATTTAGAATTTATATTACAAAAACCATCTTCATAAAGCAAGTTGTGTCATGTAATGTGTATCGAGTTTGACACCAGTTCTGCTTTCAGATGTACCGTTGTATCTGGAATGGTGATATATTATATTTAATTTTGAAAATGAATCTTCATTAACACACCTAGTGAATAAATTTTTTCATTTCTTACTTTATAGAAAATAAGTTATGAATTTCGTAAGAGCCTTTTTTATATGTGCATGGAATTTGCAGACATTAATAAATATTTGAGCGTTTTAGAATAAGGCAGTATTTTTATATTTTGAATTGTAATATATCATTCTCTAATGATGACATTTCCCATACAATTAAATCTCCAACTTGGGCAGCATTTTCTAGAATATCACTAACTTTTATAGGAAATACAGAAAGGCTGTATATTTTTTAGTATCTGAATAACTCTATATTTTGTAAGTAAGAGTGAGAATGACTTCATAAATGAAGTAGCCAATTGGGATTAGAGGAAAAAAAATTGCAAGAATGAAATTCTTTAAATCCGAAATTTATTTGGCAAGATATCTTTCACTATTCGGCGAGATTTTAGCAATATTCGGCAAGATATCTCTAAATATTCGGCTACAGATATTCGGTCAACAAGCCTTCAATATTCGGCCAACCGAATATTCGGCAAAAGGGCCGAATAGGCCGAATACCGAATAGTGGCCGAATATTCGTCCCATCTCTAATTATATCTCAAAAACTAATGCACAAAATTTAATAAAAATTTATATTCAGTTAGTCCCTGATAAACTGGTACTGATTACATTTTGATGTAAGTCACTCAACAGATAGCATATGATGCATCTTTTACAATTTCCTCAATAGCTCAATCTCTGGAATTAATGCACTGATCAAACTGCAGATTCTATTAGCCTTGGTGCTTACATTTTGTTGTAAATCGCCTAACAGGTAATGCTGCAATTTTCACGGTTTCCACAATAGTTTTATCTCAAGAACCAATGCATGTATTTTCATCAAACTTTAGATTCAGTTAGATGTTGCAGAATTTCAAAGTTTCGATGTATATCAACGGACAAGTAGCGTTGCTTTGCTGAATTTTGCATGATTTTAGTAATAGTCATATCTCAAGAACTAATGAAAAGAATTTCATATCATCAGAGCCCCATTATGAGCAAACCTTGCTATTTAATTTTGGTACTGTGATAGTGAAAACTACTATTAACATTTAATGAGATAGAAAAGTAAGTTTTGGGATTGCTATATCTGACAAGACTACCATTATATTGAGTTGTAGTTCAGGTTTTTGTACCTGATTTACTATCCCAAGATGTATTTTTTCTTCATGTTTTACAAGAATATGACACTTAATTGTAAATTCATTTGAACTATTGTTGTCGCTATCATCATAATATTGATTAATATAAATGTCTAATTCAGATGATTCTTTTAACTCTAATTTGGCACTTTTGTTCGGTTTCTTAGCTTTTAAATTTTCTGTTTTCTTTACTTCCTTTTTTCATTTTCGCTCTTTTTTAGCATCTTGTTCGACTTTCTCCTTCTGTTTAGCTTTAAACATTTATTTCCAATTCCTTCTAGTCATTTCAATGGTGCTCAAGCCATTTTTAAAAAAATCTTTCTCCTCTGAAATATTAGGCCAAAAATGAATATGTAACAATGCAATCATACACTTAGTGATTGTTCATACTCTTGATCTTATGTCTTCACTCTATATTCTTTGCTGCACATATTCCTCACCAATTTGCATCCTATTCTTTGTTAGAGTGATAGCAAAGATAAATCTATATATGGTAAATAATGAGTAGTTTCCGTTCTGGCACTTTTATTTTGATTAAGACTTAGAATTGGTAAATTTAATGTAAGCTCAGCTAATATGCTGATTGTGTTTCTTCAACTTTTCAAAATGCTTGAATTAATAACTTCAGTTTCATTTTCAGTATTGTGCTACTTATTCTTGCAAACATGTCATCTCCTAGGATATTTTTAAACACTTTAAAACTTAAAATAACCGTGTCTGGAAGAGTAACAGAAGAGTCCTCCCCCCCCCTCCCCTTCTAGGCACATAGCTCCATCAAAAGCATTACAATACTATGGTTATATCCCACTTTTTTAAAGCTATTTTTTATCCAGTCTTCGTTAATCGATGCAATTGCTTCTTGAATAGCTAGTGCAAAATATTCCTTTGTAAGCACGTTATCTAAATGTTTGCTATACAATTCTAAAACGACTGCCTTTCATGCTGTTTTTAAACTTTGAGTATTGTAACATTGCATGGCTATGGGAGTTTAATTGAATTTTGGCATAATAAAACAAAAATTACACCCTCTTTTCAGCAAAAAATTATCTTTAAAGACTGTTTTCCCTTATTTAACATTGAAAAATTTTTATATTAAATATTTTATATAGAAGTAAGTAAATTTATTTAATTATTTATATTTAGAAGAAAAATATATTTAAATTAAAAAAATGATAATGAGTTAGTATATTAACTGAAAGTTTGACATGTTAATCACTGAAACAACATAGTTATTGGCATCCCCGTATCAGTAACTTGGCACCGGTGTCAATAACTGCTAAAATTTTATATTTCAATTTAAAATGGTTGATAGATCATTTAAAAGTGTATTACTAGAAATGAAACACACAAAATACCTCATTTAAATTTTTTCATGAAAACTATAGTTATTGGCACCAGTGCCAATAACTGGATTTGTCATAGTTATCAGAAGCAGTAATTGGCACCCACACCAAATAAATATTTAGCAACTTTTAAAACCAAATCAGTATTATTTAAGTTGTAGGTGTTACATATTTATCTAAAATAATCAAACTGAGAAAAAAAATGAAAAAGAATGTACTATTTTTTAATAAAAGCCTACAGTGAATCCTTAACAAATAATGAAGAAAAAGTGACTATTTCTAAAAGATGAGACACTCCTCTGAATATTATTTTTTTAAAAATATGATGCATTTGATTTTTAGTCATGATATTACTCATGTGGATTTGAAAAGGAATGAACTAATCATTCAAATTATTTTCAACATCAAAACTTTTTTAGTTCCCTTAATATTTTAATTTAAGTCCAAAGATGCCAATAACTGTACTGTTTACCCTATATAAAAAAAAAATCCACGGCATTTAAAAGTTGTTTCAAATGTGATGTCTCGTTTTTAAAAATTTCTTACATAAAAATTACTATTAAATAAAATTTTTTAATTCAATCTTATCAAAAGAGCAGTTTAGTACAGTCGAACCTCGTTAACATGAACCTAAAAAAAAAATCACAATGTTGTTCATGTTAACAGTAATTCGTGTCATCAGTAACAAATCTTTGTATTCGTTTTTATAAGGGCTTGTGTAAACAATTCATATTAAAAGTAATTCATGCTAAGCACGTTCATGTTAATGAGGTTTGTCTGCATCATATAAAAATATACTTCATATTTAAAAGGATTCCCATATTTTTTGTCCTTTAACGAGAAAATTTCATGGATACATTAAAGAAGTGTAAACAATAAATATATGAAGTTTGCAGAAATTACTATTTGTATGCTGAAGAATCAAACAATGTTTTTAATTTCCTATAAAATATATACATCTTTAAATATAATCAATTCATTTCTCATAACTATTCCTCATAATTTATATAAACCTGAAAATCAATGCAAATTAAAATGTTGATACAGTTATCTTAAAGGCCTGATGCTTTTATGGGAAAAAAAGAAACACTGATTGATTGTTTTTTGTCGGTGTAACATGGAAAATATGTTTACTTACCAAGGGGAATCCTCAGCATAAGTAGAGTAGAGTTCATGTTAAAAAACAGACTGATTAATCACTGAGTTATTTTCACATGAAGGACTATTATAAATAACTCACACAAATAAATAATTTGCAAATCTCAAGCTTTTGGTCTACATCAAAAATCAAAGAAATCATTCTCTAAGTTTTATATAACTAACTAAATAAATAAACAACTGAATTTAAAAAAAATAACCTCAGTTACAAATAAAAATCCAACCAGAAGCTAATTTATTGTTCGTGCTTGTTTTGATTGGCACCATATCGATGACAGATTATCGCAGGAAATGCTGTAGACTTAAATCTCCTATCATCGCAAATTTTCTTTTGAAACAGCAATCAACTATTAAAATACAAAAACGCGATTTCTGCTCCCCTTTCATTTTGACAAAATAGCATTAAAACATGTGAAAAACAATAAGTACTCTCAAGGGGGAAAGTTCTTTCAATCTTTTCTACATTCAAATAAATAATTTTTCAGTTTCAGAAAAAAGAGACCAAGCCCGAAGACTAAATCAAAATAGAGCCCAAGTCCGAATCGGTCCTGGGCTCTGGCTGAGCCCGTCTCATCTCTATTCTGTATTTCCTTTCAATTATTTTTGCCCCTATCTAGACTTTAGATTACAAAAGCAAAGATATAAATAGTCTCTATCCTTCTCGAGAATTTACTCTAATATTTTATGGAATTGCAAAAACATGCATGAGAAATAACGGCATTAAAAAAAAAAACTTCCATAAACAAAAGACATGAAATTAGGATTATAAAACCAATTTTTTGACTAACTGTGATTAATAGAGATTCTAGTAAATATTCTAGTTTTAAAACAGATGAACAAAATAATTTTCTTAAAAAAATAATAAAAAAAAAAGAATCTGGGTCTATTCTTTTATGGCATATTAAAACATAGAGTGTTAGTTTTGATTAACTAATTGAACTAACTTTGCTTTCATTTTTCTTTTATAAATTTTGATTTTTTAAAATAATCAATCTTGGATCTGCACGAGTGGGGGGGGGGGGTGCCCTGGGCACCCCCCCTGGCTACGCGCATGCATTGTTATACAGCTCATATTCAAAATATTAGAATAATTACCTTTTTTTTAGAAATTGAAAATATCGTTTGGTAATTTAATGTCTTTTAATGAAAATATGCAAACAATATTTTTATTAACTTATTGTTGATTAAACTTACTTGTTATCTTAAATTTAATATAATTTTTGAAAAGATTAATTGCAAAAAAAATTATTTTGAAAAGTCAAAATATTAGAATATTTATTCAAATGGTTCAAAATATTAGAATATTTCACATTAATTCTCCTTTAATTATTACCAATTCTTAACTGGTGGCATCATTGATTAAATTCAGACTATTTTATTTAAAATCAGTATTCTTTTTTGCAGTTTGTTTCTTTTTCCTCTTAAAATGGGCCGTGTGAGTGATATTCCTGAATCTACTAAACTTCGTATGGTTGATTTGTATCGGCACGGTAAAAATCAATGTTTTATAGCGAATTATTTACATTGTTCGCAATCGAGCGTTAGTAAAATACTAACACAATATTCAAAAATTGGAAAATTTCAAAATAATCACCGAAATGGTGGCCGAAAACCAAAAACATCTGCTAGAGATGACAGGAAACTGAAGCTTACAGTTAAGAAAAACCGTTTTAAAAGTGTGCGATTCTTGCACCGAAAATGGAAAGAAGAAGGAGTTGAAGTTTCTACATCGACAACATTAAGACGTCTCCATAAATTTAAATTTGAATCTCGTGTACCGAAAACAAAACCTCTCATGACTGCAAGACAAAAGCGTATAAGATTGAATTGGTGCAAATCAAGACATTTATGGAGCAATGAAGATTGGAAAAATATATTATTTAGTGATGAAAGTATGTTTTGTGTTTCATATGGTAATCAAGGTATTCGAGTTTGGAGAAGGAAGCAAGAAGCATTTGATAAAGAATGCCTTAAACGTTCCGTAAAATTTGCTGCTAGTGTCATGGTTTGGGGTTGTATGAGTGCAGAAGGACCTGGAAAGTTATGCATCGTCTACGAAAAGGTTAACTCTCTGATGTATCAAGAAATTTTAGAATATTACATGATTCCATCATCAGAAGATTTATTTGAAGATGATTTCATCTTTCAACAAGATTTAGCGTCCCCGCATACCTCGGTGACAACTAAGAATTGGTTCCGCCAACGCAACATTAAGGTACTTCCTTGGCTACCAAATTCACCAGATCTTAATCCCATCGAAAATTTATGGTGTATAATGAAGAAGAAACTTCAAGAAAATCCTCCTTCAAGTAAAACTGAGTTAGTGGCACGTATAAAGTCTATTTGGGCTAATATTGATAGAAATGTTTGTAAACACCTTGTATATAATATGCAAGATCGATTGTATGCTGTTATGAAAGCTAAAGGGGATGCTACAAAATATTAACTACCATTTACTTCATATTCATAAGGTAATATTGTTGCGTAAAATAAAATATTCTAATATTTTGAATCAATCTAAATTTTATTCTAATATTCTGGTGTGTTTAAGGAAGCTGTATACCTAATTTATTGTGCTGTATTTTATATTTTATAAATGTTAAAATCTTATCTAAACATTCCAGATTTAATTTATAAGAAATTTAATTGCATTTACTTAGTATAAAAATAAATAAATGACAAATAATTTTTTCTTATTACTTTTTCTCAATTATTCTAATATTTTGAATATGAGCTGTAGTGGTGTGCAGTAGAGATGAGTTCGGGCTCATTTTTCACAGTCTGAGCCCAAAAAATTTTTTATCATCATAACCCAAGCCCGGTACCAACATATATCTATAAAAAAAATGTATGATATTTAAAAATAGTGTCAAATGTGATATCGCATTTTTAATAATTTCTTACATAAAAATTGCTGTTAAATAAAAATTTAGATTCAATCTTATGAAAACAGCTGTTTGGGTGGAAGCAGATAAAACAATACTTCATACTTTAAAAGATTCCCATACTTTTTATCTTATAACAAGAAAAGGCTGATTTGCAGTTTACTCTCCTTTGCCAATCTCCTGCGATAACTGCGCCAATGTGGCAACTCCGTTGTATTGGGCTGCTCCTGGTATGTCACAAAATATGGCAACCCTAAGAATTCTCTTGAGAGAGTAGTTGATAGTTTATATGGTTTGGGGGCACTGGTTTAAACTCCTTGTTTAGTAAACTGAATCAGGGAGCAATTTGAATTTCTTTGGAAATACATTATTGATATTGCAAGATGTTGCGTTGAAAAGTTGTCTATTGCAGTCGCGTAGCATGATTCCTATTACTTGTTTTCTAATCTCGTATATATTTGCGGTTCTTTTGCTTTATGTTGACGGCATAGTTCTTTTTGGTAAAACTAAAGATGATTTGGATTTTGGGATAGAATTACTGCAAAAACATTATAATTTAAAAATCTTAGGGCTAATTAAAAAGCTATTAGGAATAGAGTTTGAAAAAATAGGAAATCATCTTTTGAATCATCATTGAGAAAGTTTGTGAAATATTTTCTGAATTTAAAATTTCAGTAAGTTCTTTACCTATTCCTAATGGCTTGGTTTTGTCAAAACAAGATTCACTTTCCACTAAGGAAGATATTGAAAGTATGTCTAGATTTCCTTATAAGAATCTTATAGATTCCTATATATATATATCTTTATAGCTGGAAGAACTAGACCAGATATTATATATGCAGTTAATTTGTTATCCCAATTTCAATCAAATCATGGAATTACTCACTGGAATAGTTTATTAAAATTGTTAGGTTATCTTAAATATTATAAACTAAATATTATAAACTTGAGTTATCCAGAGTTAGTTAAATCTTTCTTGTTTTCAGATTCAGACTTTGCAGCAAACAGAGACGACAATGTCTCCATAGGTAGCTATATTTTGTTTTTAGATGAAACACCCATTTCTTTGAGGACTTTTAAACAGAAATATATAAGTCTTCCAATTATGGAGGCCGAAAATGCCAGATTAACTGAAGCTGCTAAAGAGTTAATCTGGGTTAAAAATGTTTTGCAAAATAAAATACTAAATTTAAATTAGAAAGATTGTACATTATTGCCACTTGTTACACATTTATACATTTTGAAACTTAAATAAATGTTTAAAAGCTTAATAGAATCAAATTAGAGGTTAAAATAAAACATATTTACTTTCTATAGATGATAGATATTGTAAAATTCATTGTTTGGCTGTAAATTAAAATTGTGAATTTCTCAACTAGGCAACAAAAAAAGTTAGTTTCCAGTGTGATATGAAAAAAAATCATAAATTTCCCCAATCTATCTCAGCAAAAAAAAAAAAAAAAAAAAAAAAAAAAAAAAAATCAATTTCAGCATAAATTTATTGGAAAATGTGAGAATTTTAAATTACCTTCCTAAATTAGAGTAATGATTTAATAATTGAAATTTTCATTTCTCAACAACTTTCAGAAAAAAATCGTAGTATCACATTAATCTTTTTAAGGACCTACCTATATCAAAGTAAATATTAAACAACCCAAATTTTTATTTATGCAACTATGAATTACTTGTCTTAAAAAAACTAACAAAAAAAAAAAAAAAAAATCATTGGATACAGCAATCTAGTTGTGCAGCAAACTCAAAAACACATGAAACTTTTAAAACGGAAGTGAGTAAGTGAATTAGGCATTCATAAAAAAAAAGAAAAATATATCATTGGATACAGCAAACTTGTTGTGCAGCAATCTCAAAAATTCATGAAACTCATTAAAGCATCTGTCAACAAATGCTTAAGGAAAAGAAAATAAAAAATCACTGGATACATTCATTCTAGCTGTTCATCAATCTCTAAAATGCACAAAAGAATTCAAATTTCATCAATTTGTTGAAAAAATTGTGCATTTCGTCAGTTTAATGTCAATTTCACCTATTGCGCTATTCTCTTCCCCACCACCACCACCCAAAACAATTCCTTAAATTGTTTTCAGAAAAAGTTATTAAATTTGTCAATCATTCATAAAAATCACAAATCTTGTCAATCAGTAACAACTTCATAAAATTACATTAATTCCAATTTTTTTTTTTTGCACTTAAAGAAATAAATAAAATCAAGCTCTGTTTTCTTAATTTTTTATTATGTATGAAATTTTTTTCCATGATATCTTATTAAATTAAAACACATTCTTCAAAAATTCACAAACAATATAATGTCTTGAAAATGTTCTTTATAAAAATTAAAAGATGTGATAAGATTTCTTTGAAATAGATAATCAGTGGAATGGTTATTTGTTATTACATAATATGTTTCTACACTATTTTTTTTTTTTAATGCATGTATCTAAACAGTCCTTGTATAGTGCTGCAATTTTATTTCTTTTCAAATGTATGAACCATGCATCTGGATTAAAGATGTTATACTGTACCTATTTTTTTATGTTCTTTGTTATTATATTTTTATTTTTTGTAGGTTTGGTAAAGATTGTATCAGAGTATATATAGACTGAATATCCTACCCTCCATTGCCATGTGGTGTCATCTTTGCAGAATGAATTTCTCTGATTTTGAAGCTTTCAAAACTCATATAATTAAAGAACATGGGAAAATTTTTTCCAAAAAAAGTTCTGAAAGTGGAGAATCTGAAATTTCAGATCAAGTAAATGAGTATGTTCTACATAGGCATATATCAGAGAAATCCTCCAAAACATGCAATTTACACAGTAATGCTGTTAATGAAAGTGTTTCAAAGAAGCCCAAATTGCCATCTATTATAAAGAAGCATGTTCCAAAAAAGAAAAATAACATGTCATCTAGTAAAAGAGTTTTACCTAAGCGTAGAGTATCTGCTATTTCATACCAGGAAGATAGATCTGAGTGTTCAGATAATAATGAAAAGGACCATTCTAAAAGATTATTTAATGGAGAAGGTAACCATGATAATTCTCAATTTGTACCCATTAATAGCATTGATGATCCTGAACCTGTACAAAATAGTAACTATATTAATCCACAGCCTTTATCTAATAATAATGATTCAGTTTTTCTTGTTAATCCATATGTTGGTCAAGGTGTAAATAATTATGTTATGGGAAATCAAGCAGTTCAGCCACCAATTTATGTTATTAATACAGTTGTTCCAAATTCCACCACATCTAAGACTATAAAGACTTTTGCATTCTGTTCAAGTAATATTCTCAAATGGCTTACCAAGCACAAAGAATTGTGCAAGAACATACCATATCCCTTACCAATATCATTATTCAACCAGGTTAAAAATGTTCATAAAGCAATTTTTGACCATTACTGCACAGCTTCTGTTAGTGAAGAAACAAGTGCAGTTTTGAAAGTATATGAAGAATTGAATTGTATGATCCACAAGCATATAAACTCCATCAATAATACATTAAGTACTTTTTAAACATACCATTTATATAACAAAACACTTGTTATTATTATTTTTTAAATGAATGTTTTAATCAAGAGTTAAGTTTTAAAATATATATGAAGAATTGGATTGTATGGTTGTTCATAAATGTATTGAAGTTTTTTTTTTTTTTTTTTAAATGCCTTTTTAAACTGTGTTTTAATCAAGAATTATGTTTAAAAATATCTATGTTATGTACGGGACATTTGGATGTGTTATTAAAAAATTAAATTTTACCAAAATTAAAGTTATTAAATACAGAGTTTCCCTCAGACGGTTTCAGGGGGACGCGACACCCCTCCTGCCCTTTAGTTTCAAAACTAGCGCCCCTCTTGCCCCTCATCCAAAAAACTAGCGCCCCTCTTGCCGCTCATTCAAAAAACTAGCGCCCTTCTTGCCTCACTTTAGAAAAAACGCAACTCTTCAGCGATGATGCAGATGTGCTATAACGCGAAAATTACAAAAAAAAAAAAAAAAAAAAAATCGGTGACAGAACGCAAAAAAAAATTTTTTCGCGCCCCACAAGACGCATAATATCGTCAAAAAATCGCGAAAAACGGCAAATTTCTTTTAAAAATCGCGGAATAACGACTAATTTCCGGCAAGATTCGCAAAAAAATGGCTAATTTCGTCTCAAAATCACGAAAAAAGGCAAATTTTCTTTAAAAATCATGAAAAAAACGACGAATTTCGTCCAAAAATTACGATAAAACGTAAAATTTTGTCAAACGATTCGTGAAAAACGGCAACTTTTGTCAAAAAATTGCGATAAAATGGCAGATTTCGTCAAAAGATTTGCAAAAAATGGCATATTTCGTCCAGAAACCATAATAAAATGGAAAATTCTGTGAAAAGATTCACGAAAAACGGCAAATTTTGCCATAAATTCGCGAAAAAATGCAAAATTCCCCCGAAAAAACGGCAGATTTCGTCAAAAGGTTGCGAAAAATGCAACTTTCGTCAAAGGGGCACAAAAAAAAGTGAATTTTATTTTCGGAATTTACTTTTTTTCATGTTTAAGCGTGACAGAATTGGTGGTTTTTTCACTATCTTTTGACGAAATTTGCCATTTTTTGTGATCGTCTAGTAAAATTTGCCGTTTTTTCGTGATCTTTTCCCGAAATTTGTCATTTTTTTGCGATTTTTTTTAACCAAATTCTGTCGTTTTTTTCGCGATCTTTTAACAAAATCTGCTGGTTTTTGTGATCTTTTAACAAAATCGGCCGTTTTTTCGCGATCTTTTAACAATATTTGTTGTTTTTTAGCGGTCTTTTAACAAAATTTACTTTTTTTTTCTTTTTTAAATTTTTTGGACGAATTTTTTTTTTTTTTTTTTTGATCGCTAGATTTTAAGATTCAACTCTATAAAAGTGCCCTTTTCAGAAAAGTAGCACCCTGCCCCTTTTTAAACCTGGGGGAAACTCTGTTAAATACTTTGATAATTATGAGGTATAAGACCCAAACTTGTACTTCAGCAAGACATGCAGGTTTTTTTGCACATTTAAATATTAAGTGAATAAGAAATTAAAATGTATGCGGGATGCACAGGACTCACAAAAAATGAAATCATATGGTATGAATGTTGTATATAACGCAAACCTAAAAATGCCAGGTTGTGCATGATACAGAATTTTGCATTATATGGATCATGTTTCACACATCATTATCTCATAAATATAGCCAAATATGTCTGAATTGAAATAAATTAGAGTCTCTTTATACTGAATTCCTAATCCATATTGTGAATTTTTGCATAATATTTATCATTCCACATTTTGTTGAATATACTTTATACTTTTCAAGAAAATCCTTCATTTATTACTTATTAAATAATAATAATATATAATAGTAATTTTTTTTCATTAAAAAGTCCTAAAATAAAAGGATAAAATTGAACAAGTGAATTAAATTTAGCCCTGTGGCAGAATGTGCGCGACACTGCGATGGGCGTCACAGATTTTTAAGTACACCTGCAGACTCAGCGATGCCACGGACTCACTATAGCACGTAAATTACAGAAAAAATCGGTGATAGGATGCAAAACAATAGCTCTCATGTGTCCCATGGAACGCATAATTTTGTCGAAATATCATGGAATAAGCCCGAATTTTGTCCAAATATCACAAGAAGAAACGCAAATATCATCAAAGCATCACAAAAAAATGGCAAATTTCTTTTACTAGTCATGAAAAAAAAAAAAACTAACTTCTTAAAAAAATCCCGAAAAAAGAAATTTCGTTAAAAAATCTCGATAAAAGTCCGAATATATTCAAAGGATCGTGGAAAGAAACGACAATTTCATCACAACATTGCTATAAAATGACAAATTTCATTAAAAGAACCACTTAAATACGGCAAATTTCATCAAAAAATCCCACAAAAAGTAGCAGATTTCATCAAAAATTGAGAAAACCGGCAAATTTTGTCAAAAAATCTCACAAAAAACGAGATTTCACCAAAAGAACGAAAAAAAACCGACACATATCTTTTTAAAATCATGAAAAAAGAACTAACTTCTTAAAAAATTGCAAAAAAATACTGAAAAAAGTCTGAATTTCTTCAAAGGATTGTGGGAAGAAATGACAATTTCATCATAATATCGCTAAAAACAGCAAATTTCGTTTAAAAAAACATTATTTAAAAACGAAAAAATTTGTCAAAAAATCCCGCATTAAAAACAGATTCTGCCAAAAGATCGCGATAAAACGGCAAATTTTGTCAAAGATTTCGTGAAAAGGTTGCGAAAAAACGACAGATTTCGTCAAAAGATCGCAAAAAAACAGCATATTTCATCAAAAGATCGCAAAAAAAATCTTGAAAAAACGGCAAATTTCGCCAAAAGATCACGCAAAAATCAGCACATTTCATCACACATGAAAAAAATAAAATACTGCCAAAAATAAATTTTTCTGTACCTTTTTTTTTTTTTTTTTTTTTTTTTTGTAAATGATGAAAATAGTTTATGCATATACACACAGATATATATTGCCATAATTAATTAGCACTACAATAGCACAAATAATATGTTTACATAATAAGTTGCATTTTGCAGATTATTTTTGAAAATTTTATAAGCGTTGCAGACATTTGAAGATAGTTCTGCCACTGGGTCTAGGGAGTAACAATTTTTTACAATCTGGGAATTCAGGTCCTTCATCACTGCAAAATTCATTGTTTACCGTAAAATGGGGTGAATCGGAACACTTTTCAACTTTAACGTTAAAAAAAAGCAACAAATGATTTTTTAATTTTTTTATTTTTCTACTGGAAACTTCAGTCTTCTTTTGTTCTTTACTTTTTAAGCAAAAATGAAGCATTTTTACTGTTTATATATATATTATTTACTTTTTTTAATGGTGTTCCGATTCACCCTGCTGATAGGGGTGAATCCGAACAAATGTTACAATCTTTGTTTATTCCGATTCAAACTTTAATAGGGTTAGTAAAAACATGTAATAATAATGATAAGGGAGGAATAGGAACATGCAGTTACTATGAAACCAAGCCTTTATTTTATATAAAAGTAAACATATGCCTTTTTAAAAATTAGAAAACAACTTTAAAATAAAGAAAAATTAAAATTTATTTTAAGAAGTTATATTCGAATTGCAGAAGCAAAATTTAATACAAATTCAATCCTGCGGGCGAATTCTGCCCCTGTTGGATCGGACGACTTTCTCGAAATCCTCCGACGAAGTGATAATTTCTAATTCTGCCCCTATCGTCTTGGAATCCTCTCCGGTTTGGCGGGCTTGTTTTCTCGTAATTCCTCCGACTGCTATAGGCAGCCGGAAACCCACTATCTATGTCGGTTTAAGATGGCGGCGTTTATATTAGCAGATCTTCTATGTGAAGATACAGGCTTATTTTTTATTAAAATGTATATTCGCATTCTATTATTAGTATTTTTGTTTTCAGTTTTGTTATGTTCATAAGTAGAAGTAATTTTAGCTTTAATTTCATATAAACTAATTGTGATTGTTGCATATTTTTAATTATTTGAGTTAAAGCCGTTTGTATTTTAAAACGTGTATTTAAATATATTTATTCATTTATGCTAAAATATAATAATATATATTTTGAGATTAAAACTTATCAGAGTAATACAAAAGTGTAGGTTAGTTGATTGTGTTTATGACGGCCATTTATCAACACGGGGAATATAGATAAAATAATACAATTTGTAAAAATCACCATAAATAAAAATAAAGCAACTCCTTTATTTTTTATTTATGATGATTTTTACAAAGTGCATTATTTTATTTATTCATTATCGCCTGTGTTTTCGGTGTTTTTTCACGAAGAATATAGACATTAAGTGGAGGAGTGCCCTCTGTGGGAGTCTTTCTTTGGGAGCCTAAGCCGTATTTACGCATGGTAAACCAAGGTTCTAAAAATTCCGAACGATAGGCCAACGGGCGCGATTGGGTTCGAGCCTAGCACCTCCCATCTACCAGTTTCGTTTTTAGAACCTCTCGGCCGCTGATCAGGGAATACATAAGTGTAATTACAAATGGTGTGTGCTTAAAAAACTCCTTTATTTTGATCTAAACAATAAAATATATATAATTGTGAATGTAAAATAATAAAAAGTCAAACATAATTTTCAAATTATGTTTGTCTGATATAGCTCGTATTTTAAAAATTATAATTTAAAGCTTGTATTTAAAAAAAAAAAAAATTAGCTAAAATATATTTTTGAGAAGAATATAACTTACTGCACTAAATCAAAAAGAGTGCTTACACAAAAATATTAAATACCTCATGAAGTAAAAAAATAAAAAATAAATAAAAACTCTATCTACATAAGAAAAAAAAGCATTAGTGTTTATCAAACAAGCAAGTTATAAAAATATGAACAGGGGAATAAAATCAGTTTAAAGTTTTTGTTAAGTATGGGAATTGCGCTAGATCTATTAACAAAATTAACAATATCTCGCGATATATTTGTAGTAAGGTAAAAATGAGGTATCAAAACAACAGCGCCAACTTTTCAAAAATATTGAGTGGGCTCAAAATTTTTTTAGTAAAATAACGCATATAATTTTCTTTTCTTAGTGTGTACATGTGGGAAGAATAAGAGGGGGGGGGGGGGGGGCAAATGGTTAAAGATAATTCAAAATTAAATTACGTTTTTCTAAGCAAAATTTTCAAATTATTAGAATTATATTTTATAAATAATTTTATTAAATTATATACTTCTATGTTTTTGTTGTATTTACTATAAATAACATTGGAATTGCTAATTATTCAAAGTGCATAAAACAATTTTAAGAAAAGCATACACTTTAGTAAAGGTGTTTTATCAATTCAAGACATTAAGGCAGATGGCAAAATATGAACGAAATTCTTTTTCGTGAGAAATTTAACTACACATTTTTTCAGCGCTCTTGTAAGTCTAATTTTGTATCCTTACTACTTTTCAAAGAAAAATATTTTGAGAACATTAATAAAAACAAATATCATTTCAGCGATTAAATAATTTAAAAAAAAATAAATTAAATCAATTAGGTGGGGCGAAGATTTTTCACGAGGAATATATGCCCTAGGTGAAGGAGTGTCTTCTCTGGGGGTCTTTCTTAGGGGATCTAACCCTATTTACGCATGGAAAATCACGAAAAATCCCGAGCGATTAAACCGACGGGCGCGATTGGGTTTGAACCTAGCACCTCCCGTCGACAAGTTTCGTGCTCAGAACCTCTCGGCCACTGTGAGGTAAAACAAAAGCATAATTACAAAGGGTTTGTGCTGAAAAAATTCCGTTATTTTGATCGAAACAGTAAAAAAATATATAATTGTAAATGTAAAATAATTATAACAAGTCTAATTTTCCAATTATATTTGACTGATATAGCTCGTATTTTATAAATTATATTTTAAAGCTTGTATTTAAAAAAAAAAAAAAAAAAAAAAAAAAACAACTTTTTTAGCTAAAATATATTTTTGAGAAGATTATAACTGATTGCACTAAATTAAAAGAGTGCTTATAAATAGTTTTTCTTTAAATAATACCTTGATTTTACTCTAAATATAGAAAAAACATTATTATTTGACTGGCACAACTTGTATTTAAGAAAAGAAAAAAAAAAATGCTAAAATATATTATTGAAAAAATTAAAATTTATTGAAATCGAAATGTATAGTTACAAATAGTTTGTTTAAATATCGATAGATAAAGGGTTAAATAACAGGGCTTGAATTTCAGGGCGGGATGGCGGGATTCGCGCCCAAAATTTTGAAATCTCGCCCAAAAGAATAACGTGGACGGGAGGCTCCCGCCCAAAAAATTCTACATTTTCAAACTGTGATCAACTCCCATGACCGTTTTGCCAAGTTTGTGATATTTTCGTACGACTGATCGACACATTTTGCTAGATTTTTACCGCGAAAAATCATTGAAAATCACGATTTTTTCCGCGACCGATCGACAAATTTTTTTTCCTGGAATCGATTGACGAGTTTCGTTCTATTTTCCGCGGCGTAAAAAAGGTGATTCTGTTCAGAATTTTAATAAATAAACAAATAATTTAAATTTAAAAAAAAAATTAAACTTAACGCATTTAATTAAAAAAATTATGAAACAGGGATCCCACGGATGCGCTATAGCGCGTAAATTACGCAAAAAATCGGAGATGGCACATAAAAAAACAGCTATTATGCGTCCCACAGGACGGGTGATTTCGTACAAGTTTGCGAAAAAACGGCAGCTATTGTTAAAAAATCGCGAAAAAACGCCTAATTTCCCGCAAATTTCGTCAAAAGATTCGCGAAAGAACGATAGTTTTCGTCAAAAAAGTCGATGAAAAACGTCAAATTTCGTCCAAAAATCACGAAAAACAACAAATTTCGACAAAAGATTCACTATAAACGACAAATTTCTCCAAAAGATCGTGAAAAATGGCGGTAGTTAAACGGTAGTTTTCGTCAAAAAAGTCCATGAAAAACGTCAAATTTCGTCCTAAAATCGCGAAAAACAACAAATTTTTACAAGATTCACTATAAACGACAAATTTCTCCAAAAAATCGCGAAAAATGGCAACTTTCGTCAAAAAATCCCGATAAAACGGCAGATTTCATCAAAAGATCGCGAAAAAACGGCAAGTTTCCTCAGAAGATTCGCGAAAAAACGGCAATTTTCGTCAAAAAATCCCGAAAAAACGGCAGATTTTCCTGAAATGATCGTAAAAAAAGACAAATTTCCTTAAAAGATAGCTAAAATATGCAAATTTCGACAAAGGGAACCTCTCACCCCGGCCTCCACCAAAAAATATTGCCAGGAGTGCATTTTTCTGTTAATTAAGTTAATTTTCTTGTTTCAATTTTTTTTTTTTAAATATATTTCTTTGCTGCTCTAAAATCAGTTTCTGGCAGCTCCAAATCTTTCTGAGTTAATGCAATTCCTGAAAGTAGCCATACATTATACAAATAGCATCCCTTTACTTAACGAAAGTATTCGTTCTTTAAGAAAAAAATATTTTTCAATAAATTTGACTTGCCCCATTTTAAAAGAAATGCGAACAATAGTGATACTTATTATCTTCTACACTCAAATAAGCATTATTTTATAATTAAATTTGTATCTTGTACATTTAATATATAGAAAAATAATATTGGTTTCAATTATAACAATTATAAATTTATCAAATTAGAAGTTTTAATTATTTTTGAAACAATAATTAGCATTAATTATTGTTAAAACAATAATTAGACCTGCAACAAAAATAATTAGCACCGGGAAAGGATTTACCACTGGTAAAAACTAGACAGTATAAAAGTTTTTTTTTTTTTCACATTTTGCATAATTGTTCTGAATTGCTGATAAAAATTGCTTCAGTGATATTTTGTCATGTCTGTGTTCTGGTAATTCTTTAAATAGAACATAAAATAATAGTGGGTTTTAAACATTTTTTTCTCCCTCCCAAACAGCTAAACTCCCCTCCATTTGTAAATGTTGGTAGGGAGACTCCCCTCCTTCGAAAAATTGAATTTCAAGCCCTGAATAACAATAAGAATTTTGTAATTATAAGTACAACATATGATGATGCATGCTTTTTTCAATTATTGGACTATTATAGCTTGTATTATAAAACTTGAAAAAAAAAAAAAGTTCGAATTAAAATTGTTATTTTAATAAAGTATACTCACATTATTATTATTATAAATGTATATTTGAGAAGATTAAAATCACTGTACTAGTTCAAAAGAATAATTACAAGTAGTTTTTAATTAAATAATTCCTTGATTTTAATTTTAATATTAATAAAAATTTTATAATTGTAAATGAGTGAAATAAGTTTTCAATTTTTTGGCTGACATATATTTTGTATGTTGAAGCTTATATTGGAAAAAGAAAAAAAAAATCATATTAAAATATATTTTTTAGAATATTAAAAATTGAGCTAATCTAAAATTGGTATTGCAAGATGTTTTATTTTTAATATCGTTTAATTTTTTCTCTAAATAACAATTAAATTTTATAATTGTATCATAAAACTTCGAAAATTACTTATAACTCATCCCACCTGTTAAAACTTTATACTGTTTATAGCGGTATTATATCATTCCCTTACAGGTAATTAATAATACTGTGGTCTTTTTTTAAAGGGCTTGCTACTTGCAAACACACGTGTTTAGATCCCCTGTAAATAAACAAACTACGTGTGTCCTTGGTCGAAACTGGTTCACCTTGAAAGGGAGGGGTTAAAGGTTGCTTGAAATTCCGCTCTCAGGCCAGAATTGCGACGGATTAAAAATCGGTATGGATTACGGGAGCGACCGATTCCGCTTAGGCCAGAATCAGTTCACTGTTCTGTGTTATCCTTTACTAGTAGTCATTGGGTAAGTGAATCTATTGAGTAGCCCCAATTGCTGCATGTATTAATATGGATCTACTAATACGCCGTCATCCCCAGTCCTTAGTATTGTTTGCAGCCCTTTCTTTTTTAATTGGTTTTTCATTTTGAGATGTTTGTGTTGTGGATGTCAGAGAATAAGTCTGTGCAGTTTTCTAACTTATTTGCTATTTTTAAATTTTTTTATTGAGTGTTCTATGTCTGATGGATTATGGCGTTGACTTGTTTGTTTAACCAAGTAATTTCTTGGCACCATTAAACTCTTCAAGTAATTAGAACAAACAAAATATTGTTACAATACATAAATATGCATATGTTATCATATATTACATGAACTATGACTGTATACAAAAATAAACCATAAGAGAAAATTTTTTCCGATTCACCCCGTGAATCTTAAATCACTAATGTTATAAGGCATTTTTCATTTTTTCATTATGTAGTTTAGAAATAAGTAGAATTTAATACAGCATTGAAGTTTTTTTATATACCCCAGTAATTGTGCCAACATGTCAAAACAGAATTTCCCAGCTCTTAATGTTATCACCTTCTTATAAAAAAAAATGGCAACGAAAAATATCATCACATATATTTATAATGAATTTATTTGTATGACCGGGAAGTTTCGTTCCTATTCACCCCGCTGTTCCTATTCACCCCATATTACGGTACATCTGAAAAGTCAGTACTTCTGAAGCCTATTTGATATTTTCTAAAATTGCTCATAAATTTGCATTTAGAAAGTTTTTAGCGCAATTTTCATCCTCTTTAAATTTTATTTATTTATTTTTTAAAATGATTTTAGCAAACTTTTATACCTAATAAATAACTGCCAGGCAAGTTTCATATTTCTAGATCCTTCAGGAACACAAAGATCTCAATTTTTAAATGTTTTTAGCTCCTGCATCCCGTTTGGGGTAGTGGCAACTGACAAAAAATATAGTCTCTTATACAGCAAGGACTGTCACTATCATTTACACATAATTATTTTTTAAATCAGTTTGGAACTTTCAGAGATTGTGCCGGAATGAAAATTTAGAATGTTTCTTTAGAACACTTTTTGCCAATTTCTCCATTTTAAAATTTTGATTTCTTTATAATAAATGTTCTTAGATAGCATTTGTGTATAAAAATTAATTACAATGCCGAATTTCATGAACATCACCCTTCGGTGACACTAACACAGCATTTTTAGAAAAATTTTTGCCTCTGCATCCCATTTGGGATTGTGAAACTGACATATAATATAGCTTATCTTGGAGCAACGACTGTCACCATCATTTACACAACATTATTTTTGAAATGGGTTAGGTACTTCCTGAGATTGTGTAGAAATTGCTATTTAGAATGCTTTTTGCCATTTTTCCCTTCTTTTAAATTTAGATTTTTTTTTAAAATGTTCTTAGAGATCATTTATATCTTATAAGTAGCTACCATGCCAAATTTTTTGTTTCTATACCCTTCAGTAACACAAAAGTAACATTTTTTGCTCCTGTACCACCATTTGCGTTATTGGCATCGACATAAGATATAGCCTGTATTGGAGCAAAGACGGTCACCATCATTTTGACATCAGTACTTCTGAAACAGGTTCATTACTTGCTAATATTACTTGAAAATCAGAATTTAGAACATTTTTAGAATGCTTTTTGCACATTTTCATTTCTTTTAAATTTCACATTCCTTAGAAAATGTTCTTAGAAATTATTTATATATTTTAAGTAATTAACATGCCAAATTTCATGCTTTTAGGACCTTCAGTAACACAAAATCACATTTTTTAAAATGTTTTTTGCTCTTGCATCCCCTTTGGATTATTAGCATCGACATAAGATATAGCCTATGTTTGATTCAGGGTGAACACAATAATTTTGGTACCATTACTTTTTAAATCAGTTTGGTAGTTCTAGAGATTAGACCCAACAAATTTTACTTTTTTTATAATAGAGGTATAGATAAACAATTCAAAAATTGACTTCAGTCAAATAATCCCCCCCCCCCCATTTCTCTCTGTCAACAGTGTTTTTATTTATTTTACTTCCTTATATCTATACAACAAGAAAGTACCAATTCATGAAAAAATTTGACTTCCAAGTTTTGTAAAATTTATATGTTTACAAAGATCTAGAACATGATTTTTTTAGAAAATTTTTAGAAATTATTTTTAGAAAATGTTTGCCTGTCTGTATGTCACACAAATTTTGTAAGCGTTCAATCCCAAGAGCTAATTTAATTAAATTCTCATTCAGTTATACATCATTACTTTATAATGAATTCTTTTTTATGCCTTTACAAATTTACTGTACTTAATTTTTTTACAATTCTCGTAACTAAGCTTAGAAACAATTATTTAGAACTTCTTTTTATTATTTATTTATTAATAAGGCAAAATATCTGGAAACTTTCTAAATTACAGTCTGACCTTGCTATCCAGACACCTGGTTTTTACGTCACTCCTTTTATCATGTCAGTTTTTCGAAGTCCCGATTTTAATGTAAATAAACTCCAGATTTTACATAGTTGAAAAACATTAAACTCCGGATATCTTGATGCTTTATGAAAATTGTCCAATTTTCATTATCCATCTTATAAGCACAGAAATTAAGCAATGTCCTAGCCAAATTTTTCACAGAAGTGTCTAAAATACCCATTGATATAAAGGAGAAAATTTATTTCAAATGTTTATCTGAATAAAAAATTCCACATCCTATGAATGACAGAATCAGTAAAGGAAAAATTTCTTCCTGTTCTCTTATTTTCATCTTCTCTGTCATCCAATCCATGATTACTCGCCCACTGTGTTTCACACTGAGAATGCAATGCATATTATATTCACTAACGGAATATTAAACATTTCATTACCACATTTTATTCATAGCATTTTGAAATGTTTACAAATGTTGTTGGCATCCTATTAACAATGTTACAGATATCAGATATAAAAATATTTATTACAAATATCACTAGATTATAAATTATATTCCTTAACAAAAAATATTTCAATAATGATAAAATTAATAATTGTATAGAATTTTTATATTTTGAGTATCTCTGCTTCAATGGAATTTATAATAGATCCGCTGTGATCTTTCTCTGGACGCTTAATTTTTATTCTTGAAAATGTACCACCAGTTACACGTTTTGTTAGTCTCTCTGGATTAATGCAGCAGCAACCATTGATATCCTAAAAGAAAAATCAAGAGAAATGTAACAATAGTTTCTAAGTAGGACAGGATTTTTAAAAAACCATACATAATCTCACAAATTCTAAGAGAATATTATAAAAATTAAATGTAATAAAAAACATAGCAGCTAACTTTTATAAGCAAGTTAAATAATAATAATTTAATAAAATATTGCTAAAGGCTTTTTTAAAGATCTTAGTCTTTTTTTCATCAGGCGAAAGATGTGCTTCTATTACGAAAAAAGGCCTTGGTTTTTTCACATGAAGAAAGACTAAGATCTTTCGAAAGTTCTAACACATTTTAAAAAAATGTATTGTGTTTTAAGATTTTTTTAGTTCTTATTGTTTCATATAAGTTTTTACTTATTTTTTTAAAATATTGCTTGTTACAATGAGAATACTAATTAACTTTATTTATTTGATACAGTTTATGGTTTCATTTAACTGGAAAGAAAGAAAAAAGGCAGTTATGGATAAAACTATCAAGAAAACATATCTTTTAATTAATTTATTAATTTTTAAAACAAAATTTAGCCTATAAAAAGCTCTGAAAAATATACATTCACAAACGATAGATACAAGAGGGAGATCATAAAATCATGATCCCCACACATTAATATTTGAAAACTCCTTGGGAAATTTCCTCTCAGGGCCATAACCCAATAGAAATCGTACAAAACAACAATTTAGTTTTCATTTCATTAGATACAAAATTAGCTATTTTTCGTCAGCACTGAGAGTGAACCATGCAACTAATGAGCTAATTCAGTTAATAATGAGTAGTACTACATAAGTTAAACTCCAAAACTGTCACTGATCCTCAGCGCATGGGTCCATGATGTCAGCATACTCACTACCCTTAACACTCTATAATATATACATATTGTAATAGTATAATGTAGCATGACTTACTGGTTTTTATTTTATTCCAATACTATTCTATCATTATCTTACTTCCAATCTCTTTATTTTTATTTTTCCTGGTTCCATGGCATATTCCATTTTTAAATCGGTTACTTATTTGTTTACTTTCGATTTGAACATCTTACATGTGCGTTCATGGTCGCTTTCTTCTGTCTGATCGAGATTTGCGATTTTTGCAAATCGCAACTTACGAGTAGCCGTATCTCCCTTTCGCAAAGCAGGAACGCATCCGCTCAACTCGGCAGACGCAAAGGGGGCGTTGTCCTCTGGCGATGTATAGAACGGCGAGGGGTATTTAAATCAGTCGGATTGTTTTGACTGCTGATGGTCTGACGATGTTTTGGTCTAGTAAAGGCCGTTTGTTGTCATAAATATTAGTTATGTAAGTTCAGTTGTAGTTTATATTAAGTAGTGAAAGATGGTGTTGTCTTATGGAATATTCCTGTTAGTCGATAGTGGGAATGTGATGATAAATATGTTGCTGTCATGAACTGTGTTAACATCCAAGGGTTTTTTTACTTTCTTTGAACTATTCCTGGACTTTATTTTTTCGTCATCATCCGATTTGAAAATTTCTTCTTCCAGTTATGCCATGGTGAGTTGTTCGTTTTGCAACCTGTACCGGTCATTTGGGCTTTACTTTATGTCATGCTATTTGTTTAATTAAGTATTTTTATTGTGTCAAATATGACTTTAATTTTATAGATAACATAATTTCAGAAATTATTTTTTTTTGGTTGAATCTTACCAGATATGATTTCTCTTTGTTTATTATTTCATATATACATATATTTTTATTTTGAATATGTTTTTTTTCTTGAAAAATAAACGTTAGTTTATATTTTAATTAAATGCTTCTTTACTGACTTTATAACGCAACCACATATTGCCAATATTTATTTTCAGGTCACCAATTTTAATTTCTTTATCTCTGCTTGAGTTTTATTTAATTTTAGAACGGTTCTGGCCTCAGAACCGATCACGGGTTATGGGCCAAAGCTACTACACTTTTTAACCTGTTATGGTGGCCATAACCTTCGTTGGCAATATCGTAAACTAGTGGTAGCATGCGGCCATTAGACCTCCAAGTGATTTCTAGTGGGGGGGGGCCGCAATAGCATTTTTCTTTTAATTTATAATCATATCTAATTATTCTGGTATAAAATAGAAAGGTTCTTTTTATAAAAAAAAAAAAAAAAAAATTTTTGTCGTACTATTTGACTGTTTTAAAATACGTTTTTTGAAAAAAAAAAAAAAAAAAAAAAAAAAAATTCTTTTCCTTTCTGGTTAAATTTCATAAAGTCTAGTTAAGAGCATGGCAATGACCAAAGTACAGGTTAGCATAAACAAACTGAACTCTCACAACTATGCAACCTGGGCAGCGGACGTAAAATACCTGCTGCTCGACAAAAATGCTTGGGGCATCGTGAATGGTACTGAAGAGGCTCCGAATACCAGTGATGCAGTGGCAACAAAAGAATATCAGGCACGGCTCAGGTCAGCACTGTCCATAGTATACTTAAACGTCGAAACTGAGTTCCGGAGAATAATAGAAAACATCGACGACCCTCATGAAGCATGGACAAAGCTGAAGACTCACTTTCAACCTGATAACCGTGCACGCCACATGCAGTTGTTTGGCGAGATCCTGTCCTGCAGAATACAGCCTGATGAGCCAGTCGACATGTTTGCTGCTCGCCTACAGAGACTTGCTGATCAGCTGGCTGCCATGAATGAGCCGATAAAAGAAATTTATCTAACATTCCAGTTGCTGAGATGGCTTCCTAAGAAGTTTGATAATCTCGTCCAGGGAATTTTGCGATGGCCCGAACAGCAGTTCAAGTTTAAAGATGTCCTGACCGAGTTAGTAGCAGAAGAATCCCGCATTAAATTACGAGAAGAAGACAGAGGTAGCCTGGTCCAGTCCCATTTTTCCCGAGCTCGAACACCCAAGAGGTCCGCATATAAGCCTAAGTTCAAGGGAAGATGCCACAGGTGTGGTCAAGCCGGCCATGTGCTTCGTCAGTGTAAATTGCCTCAACAAGCTTCCAGTCCCGAATCCTGCCTCCATACTACTTTGAGAGACTCCTCAGACTCCTCATTCCAAAACTCCTCGGTATCCAGAGGATCATCGGTGTCCAGTCCAGTTCGAGTCCAACCCTGTAATTCCAGACCTAGCAGAGATGTGCCTCGCAATAGAGCTAGAAACCAACGTCAATGTAAGCCAACAAGCCAGGTAAATTACCTCATTCAATCTAATCTTAGTAATATTAAATGTGGTGGAGACGCCTGGGTCTTTGACACAGGTGCCTCCCACCACTTTTGCAAAGATAAAAACCTATATGTAAAATTTAAACCTTTGCAAAATGAGGAGTTGGCTGTTGCCGTTGACGGAGCAACTTTTCCTATTGAAGGAACTGGTCTAGTGGACTTAAAAATAAATGGGGAAATGGTTCGCTTCGGCGATGTTATGTATTGCCCAAGTTTAAGGCACAATTTGATATCTGGCCCTAGGCTTGATAAAACTGGTGCCAAGTTCAGAGGAGGTGAGGGCAGGGTTAGAGCATATCGTGACAGTGGTACCCTATTTCGTGCTTTTCTTAAAGATGGCATTTACTGCCTGTACCCAGATCCTAGCCCTAAAAATAAAACTAAAACTCAAAATAGTCAAAGTCCTAAAAAGGTGCGTTTTCAAGCCTCTACTGTCCAGAAAGACGACTTTAAGTTACGGCATAGACGTTTCGGACACATTAGCTCCACTTTAATTGAACACACTGTAAAATGTAATGGTGTAAGGGGCTTACCACCTATTAAAAGTAAAGACTTTGAATGTGAGACATGTAAAATTAACAAACACAGGCGAACTTCCTTCCGTCCTATAAATCAAATAAGATCAAAACGACCCCTTGAATTACTTCATACTGACTTGTGGGGACCGACACAAATAACAGGTAGAAACGGCGAGAAGTACTTTTTAACCATAACTGACGACTTCTCACGAAAAGTATCAGTCTACCCCTTATGTAATAAATCACAAGTATTCAAGGTATTCACTAATCATGTAAAAAGAGCTGAAAGATTTTTAGGTACTAAGGTAAAAGAGGTCCGTAGTGACAATGGGCGGGAGTTTGACAATGAAGCCTTTACAAGGTATTTTGAGGAAAACGGGATACACCATGAGTTTACCAACGTGTATTCTCCGGAACAAAATGGGGTCTCGGAACGTTTAAATCAGACTATAATGGACGGGGCACGCTCAATACTTAACGAAAGCAAACTTAGTTTAAAATTCTGGCCAGAAGCAGTTTTATACATCGCGTACACACTAAACAGGATATGTTATAAAACACAGAAAAAGACACCCTTTGAGTATTACTGTGGCAACAAACCCTCAATAAGACATTTACGACCTTTTGGTACTGTGGCATACGTAGGGGTGCCCAAACAATTAAGAAACCCAAAGTTTGATCCTAAAGCCAAAAAGGGGGTTTTAGTGGGTTACGCGATGTCAACTAAAGGCTACAGGGTATGGATCCCCGATACAAATAAAATAATAGAAACCATAAATGTTAGATTTGGGGATGAATCTGTACCAAGAAATGTTCATAGACATAGCGAGCAAGGCCCAAGTTATTCAATAGGCACAAACCCTTTTACAACTTCAGAGCAGCACAACGGAAGCGACCTGGGACCCACATACATTTTAAGTTCAGAACAACCAGAAATTGACCCTTTAACCGACCTTCAACCTGACAGATTTTGTTTGGCAAGATCTCCATCACCTAAGCCAGGCACCTCAAAAACTGTTGAACCCGCCTCCGTTCACTCATCTGAAGATGAAAGTGACGAGGAGGGCGAGGAACTCTCGAGAACACTGAGGGATGCTGTATGGTTCCGTAAGGCCATAACTAGGCCTGATAAGTCGAGAACCGACATCTATTATTATGAGATGGGTGAAACGCAACGTTTAAGATCACTCAGAGAAGTGCGGGAATACTGTCAGTCTAATGGTATAAAATTTGATCTAACCATGTTCAGTTTCAAAGGGGAAAATAAATACCAGGGTATTGTAAAATCTACTTCCAGTGCTAGTTCAAGTCCTAGTTACACACCTCCACACACATCTTTATCAGAAACACGTAAAAACAATATATGACTAGAAGACTCCATACCAAACACATATAAGCAAGCCTTAAAATCCCCTCAGTGGGAACTCTGGAGACAGGCAATGCAGGAGGAAATAGACGTAATAAATAAAAGACATGTATGGGAATTAACATTACTACCACCCAACACTGAACCTCTAGGCTGCAGATGGGTCTTCACCATCAAACGAGACGATAAAGGGCATGTGGCAAGATACAAAGCAAGACTAGTAGCCCAAGGCTACAAACAGGTCAGGGGTGAAACTTATGACGAGACTTTTTCACCAGTCGTAAATTTTAGTCTAATCCGCTTTTTCTTTGCCGCCCTTGTCTCATGTCTCGGATGGATTCACACGCAATGCGATGTGAAAGGAGCCTATCTGTACGCCCCTCTCTCAGATAACATATACATGAAACAGCCTCCAGGTTTTGAAATAAAAGGGAAAGAGCACTTGGTCTGTAAACTCCAGAGGGCACTGTATGGCCTCCATCAGAGTGGCCGGGTGTGGTTTTATGAATTACATAAAGTTTTAATTTCTCTTGGTTTTAACAAACTGGATTGGTGTAATTGCATCTATACATTTTCTAACTACGCTGTTTTATTATTATATGTTGATGACTTTGTTGTTTTAAGTAACCATCAGAAACACATAAATGAAATTTTAAAATTATTAGCTGAACATTTTGACATCAAAATCCTGGGGAAAACACGTAAACTCCTTGGAGTTGAGTTTGAGGAGGATAGGGAAGGTGTAGTGTCAATCCATCAAAGGCAATATATTGATGATATCTGCACACGTTTTAAGGAATATAACTTTCCCATCATATCACTTCCCATAAGTAAAGGAGTAGTGTACTCCAAAGCACAGTGCCCTCAAACAGATACTGAAATCCAGGAGATGTCAAAATATCCGTACCGAAGTGTTTTGGGTTGCTTATCTTTTCTTACAAGCAGGACTCGCCCCGACATATCCTATGCAGTAAATATCTTCAGTCAATTCCAGAGTAATCCAGGAATAATCCACTGGAATGGTCTTTTAAAGTTACTAGGATATGTACAAAGCACCAAACACTACAAATTGAAGCTACTTTGTCATAACATAAATCTAATAACATATACTGATGCCGATTTCGCCGCCAATCGTGATGACAGGACGTCAATGGGGAGACAACTTTTAAAGTTAGACAAATCTCCTATCATGTGGAGGGCTTTTAAACAAAAATCTGTCTGCTTGTCTACCATGGAATCAGAGTTTGTGGCTTTAACAGAAGCAACTAAAGAGCTTCTTTGGTTCAGTAGAATCATAACTGAGTGTTATGATAAACACATTTTTACAGGCCCACAAACTAAACCAACCTTGTTAGTAGACAATATGGCCTCCATTGATTTCCTTAAGTCTCCCATAGAAAACTACAGAACAAAACACATTGACGTTAAATTATTTTTTGTTAGAGACCTTTTAAACCAAGAGATATTTAATGTAAAACACGTAACTAGTAAAGCTAATCTCTCAGACATCTTTACAAAACCCTTAACGAAGTTTGATCTTAAAAGATTCATTGAAGTGATCTTTAGTTATAAGTAATATATAATGTTTTTAAATATGTTTTATTTAAAAGTAAAAAGTAAAATGTATAAAGATGTTAAAGGTATAAGGTGAAAAAAAAACTCCCCCTCCTTTGGACTTGGGTCAAGTATTAAGATGCTTGTTTAGTTTTTTTTTAAGTTAAACCCTGAAGTTTAACAAGTTTCATTTTTCAAATCTGAGATTTTGTATATTTCAGTGTTTTCGTTTTATAATGTTTGAATATGTGATTATACACTTGTTTTTCTTGTTATTTCATTTTTTTGTCTCATATGCATATGTTCTATTTTTATACATAAGTTTTTCAATACCCTCATTCCCAACATCGCAGACAATTTAACTCCCGCTGGAATGTGATCAGACCTCAGGATGGTTCATCCTCCGGGGTTCGAGCAGCCCCAGGAAGCGGCTCGCAGGGGTGCAATTGTAAATAGCCAGAGTAGCCTGCAGGGGGTAGTGGCCTTCTTGAGTGTTCTGATCACAGGAAGGCCTGTCGCGGGCATCGTTTCTTTTAAGTTTGTAAGTCCCTATTTTTTGAACAATGGAAATGTCACATAGGTCCCGTCCGTGGTGTTGAAAATTGAGCTGTATTTTTTTTGCATATATAAATATGAAAGGGGTTGTTTTACGTTAAGAAATTGCATAACAAGTGTCTTTCACATTTTAAATCTTTGTTAAAACATTTGCAAATGTGTATTATTTCGAAAGTTTAAGCATGCATGTTGTTGTTGTTTGTTTTTATGTGAGCGCTCACCGTCCCTATCATTATCATATTCACAGTCATTATCATGATCATGATCGTTAGTGTAATTATCATTAAATGTGTCTATTTTGCATATCATGAATTTCCCATACATTATCAAAGTGTTTTTGCATAGTAATTCATGTTTTGCTATTCTTTATATTTGTAATGTTTATGAATCTGTCGTATGATAATCATTTACTCTAGTGTAATTATGCAAATGTTTGTAAATGTAATCTTGTATTGTCAAGGCAAGGATCAAGAATCGACATACTAAAGAATGTTACGGTATGTACCGGTAATCGTAGTCACTTGCATGTGACGAGGTAAAACGGTAACAAATTTTCATGAACTCTTTTGAAATGTTTGTGTAGGGTCACCCGGGGTAAAATGGGTATAAAAATCAGCTTTTTTAATTTTACTGTTTCATAGCAGAAATATTATGGAATAAATTCATGTTTTTGTTCAATATTTTTGACATTGTGTATCTTAGGTCTAAATTAAACATAATTTGTGTTTACTTTTTTAAAAAAATTTTGTGTAAAACACTATACCTATTTTACCCCGGTGTATACCCATTTTACCTCGTGGTTCGGGGTAAAATGGGTATGCACCGGGGTAAAATGGGTATATGCTGGTTAAAGTTGAATAATAAATTAAATATACTTAAATACACTATAATTAATGTGTAAACCATTTAAAAGTTTTGTACTTTCATCCTCTGAATCATTTGTAAACTTGGAAGGTGAGGGGAAGGGGCTTCAAAAACTCCCCACTTCAATTTGCTTACATTTTTTTCTTGACATATAAAAACACTGTTATGAAACTAATGTAAATAAGATGAGAGTACTGACAAATCCTATCCTTCACCACATCAGTTTACGCACATGCTGTGAATCGTGTTTCTCTTTAAAAGTATTTTTTTTATTTAATAAAATTCAAAAGCAGATAGATATCAGCATGAATATCTGTAGGGAAAAAATGAGAAATTAAATTACACTGGAAAATCAATGTTTAATCAAAAGCAATTTATGCAGATAGGTATAACATAATAAAAATTTACATGCAAAGTGTATATTGGCAAGGACTATTGCAGCTCTGTTGAGATAGCTCTCTGGCAATTAGGATGCGTTCACATCAGCAACATAGTCTTTCTCAGGAAAGATATAAAAATAATCCAGCAGATGACTTTGTTGCAAACTTCACAGTATTTTCACCTTCATCAGGGATATCAATAAGACCTGTGAATTCTTGAACAGACTTCTTTACATTAACTTTTACAGGGACTCAATTGCCAATCACTGGATTCATTGCAGTGAAAACCTTTGGTTTAACTTCTATTTTATGGGCTGCTTCGATTCTTTTAACTGTTTGTACTTTTTTAGACTTGCAGCTACCTGCTCTGTAGTTAAAACTTCTCCTACCTTTGCTTGTACTCTCTTGCATTTTCTCTGAGTTTTTTTATAGCCTCGCCAGTACTAGAAAATGTGTTTTAATTTAATTTTGCGATATTTTTCTTACCTTGTGTTCCTGTACATTTAGTCAATTTGCATGTATTATTATGTCACCCGAAATAGCCTAATTTATAATATAAATGATAAATTGATGATATAAGTAATAGCCTAATTTCATATAACAAAGCATAATTTCAGTTTAAAACATAGGATCAATAACAATTTGCCCTCAAAAGTTTCTTTCAACTTTGATCAATCTTCATACATTCATATCTTGACCTATACCCATTTTACCCCATATGACAAAAAACGCTATAAAATTTTTGTGAGTAAATAAATTTACTTAATTTAACAGTTTTCAGTTAGAAGAATCCTTCTTCTGTAAATATCAAACAGTTTATTCCTAAAATTCTTCTTGTATATTTTTCTGGAAAGAAGTTTTTCAACCACTAAAAACACTTTGTTCTATCTTCTGAAAAACAAAATGGTTGCTAAGCCCATTATATGCATCGCCAGTTTGTTTTTATAAGGTTTAAGTATTGCCAGATATGTAAGCACTTTGTTCATAATTTTAATTTATTTTAAAAATTTGTCTGGTAAAATAATAAAATAAATAAATAAAATATACCCATTTTACCCCGGGTGACCCTACCTGAAAGACTTTGAAATTTTTAAGTTACTATGGTAACTAAAGACTCTTGTGTTATGAAAGAAAGTTGTTAATCTTGTTGTTGTATAGTTATTAAATTGTTATTCATATTGTGTGGTTATTAACATTGTTAAAAAGTTGTTCATTTTTGGAAATTAACCTTGTTATATGATATTATGAATTTGTTGCATTTATGCACGATAATATTGATTGTTCTTCATTAGTAACTGTCAAAGTATGATAGTAGATATACTGATATCCTATGTTTTTTGTAGTACGAGTGTTAAGGGGGGGGGGGCGATTGTCAGCATACTCACTACCCTTAACACTCTATAATATATACATATTGTAATAGTATAATGTAGCATGACTTACTGGTTTTTATTTTATTCCAATACTATTCTATCATTATCTTACTTCCAATCTCTTTATTTTTATTTTTCCTGGTTCCATGGCATATTCCATTTTTAAATCGGTTACTTATTTGTTTACTTTCAATTTGAACATCTTACATGTGCGTTCATGGTCGCTTTCTTCCGTCTGATCGAGATTTGCGATTTTTGCAAATTGCAACTTACGAGTAGCCGTATCTCCCTTTCGCAAAGCAGGAACGCATCCGCTCAACTCGGCAGACGCAAAGGGGGCGTTGTCCTCTGGCGATGTATAGAACGGCGAGGGGTATTTAAATCAGTCGGATTGTTTTGACTGCTGATGGTCTGACGATGTTTTGGTCTAGTAAAGGCCGTTTGTTGTCATAAATATTAGTTATGTAAGTTCAGTTGTAGTTTATATTAAGTAGTGAAAGATGGTGTTGTCTTATTGAATATTCCTGTTAGTCGATAGCGGGAATGTGATGATAAATATGTTGCTGTCATGAACTGTGTTAACATCCAAGGGTTTTTTTACTTTCTTTGAACTATTCCTGGACTTTATTTTTTCGTCATCGTCCGATTTGAAAATTTCTTCTTCCAGTTATGCCATGGTGAGTTGTTCGTTTTGCAACCTGTACCGGTCATTTGGGCTTTACTTTATGTCATGCTATTTGTTTAATTAAGTATTTTTATTGTGTCAAATATGACTTTAATTTTATAGATAACATAATTTCAGAAATTATTTTTTTTTGGTTGAATCTTACCAGATATGATTTCTCTTTGTTTATTATTTCATATATACATATATTTTTATTTTGAATATGTTTTTTTTCTTGAAAAATAAACGTTAGTTTATATTTTAATTAAATGCTTCTTTACTGACTTTATAACGCAACCACATATTGCCAATATTTATTTTCAGGTCACCAATTTTAATTTCTTTATCTCTGCTTGAGTTTTATTTAATTTTAGAACGGTTCTGGCCTCAGAACCGATCACATGAGGTGTAAAATATGGCTTCTTTTCTCTTTCCGCGACAAAGTTTAACGAACCACACCGGGTGTCATTGAAGATCATCCATGAAATTTATGAAATAATTCAATTTAGCTACTAAATGTATTGTTGTAATCGCAAAAATTACTTTGGCTGATGGTCAATACAGAGATAATAGAATACAGAAAGATGTCGATTCGAAAAAAATACTGGATCATGACCTGCTTTAGAAATTTTTGTGGGTCAGAAAAAAAATTTTGGGGAAAAAAGAAAATATACATGTATCTTCTAAAATTTTCAGAAAAAAAAAAAAAAAATCAGAAAAATCAAAAATGGTGTGTATAATAGGGTGGTGCGAAAAAACAAAAGTTTTTATTTCCGAATCGCTATAGTGCGGAAAAGTTGCGATTGGTAAATACAAGAAAAGCAAAAAAAGAATTTTTCAAATCAGACCATATCTTCCGATCGCGCAAACCACCTAAAAATCCAAAAAAATTGAAAATTTCCAATTTTTTCAGAATTTTTTAAAAAATATTACATATACATATATTTTATCACTATAGTGAAAAATATTTGCAGGTTGTACTGTTTAATAATAATAAAAAAATAAATTGCGTTTAGAGAATATCTTCCGATCACGCAAACTCATTAAAATTCGGGGAAAAATTAAATTTTCAGTGATTTTGATGCATTAAGAAGATAACTAAATAAGTTCAGTTTGCGGTTCCATGTTAAATTTTAAATGTAAATTAATACTATTGAGCACATTAGTCCATTTTTGAACAGAGGTCTTACCACGACGAGATTGCTGCAGGGCGAAAAGGTTTAGTAGTTTGCGGTACTCCTGTTAACCACGTTGCGAAACAGCGCTGAAGTCGTCATACGTGTACATAAACATACCCATCTCTCCCCAACCTCGTCCACTTGCACAGTGTGCCATTTCGTATTAGTGAGCCCGTGAACGAATTTCGTTTGTTAATTGGGTGTATTATGTTATTTTAAATGCATTAACAAATAACATGGATAAGGATATGCATATGTCGTTGATCAAGAAAAATACTAGACAATCTTTTCATTGTTCTATATTAAGTTATCCAAGCGATTTTCTACCAAATTTTCTTCCAACACATGAAGATGTTCTTCGATGCTGCTTTGAGGAGAGGTTTCTATTATCAAGTAAACTCAACAACATTAAAGTGAGTTCCTCATCTCTGAGCAATACAGTGGCACAAAAAATAAAATATATCTAATATCTATTAGAAGGCGTCAATCCCAAAAGTTTCTGAGAATAGAATCATTCAGATAATTAATGCTTCTACGATAAGTGTTATAAACTAACGAAATCTTATATTCTAGACAAGGAAAAGCCAGTTTTATATAAAAGGTTGATGAATTTAAAAAACAAGGAGCTCAACTGTGTGACATTACAGCCTGCAAATACGTAATGAATTAAAATTGTGCCTAATGTCTCCAGGCCCGTAGCCAGGATTTCCTTTCGGGAGGGGCTGAATCTTGAATTTTTTTCTGATCTTACAAAAGTAATGTGTATGAACAAAAGATTTAAACAAACCTAAAATGCGTTTGTGCATAGGATACTTGATAACCATGTCAAATATTGTTATGTCGTATTTAATTTTTCTTTTTCAATTTCTGTTGCAATTTTTGACATTCAAAAGCATTTCCAGTTTCCAAACCGGATAGTTTTTAGGGAAAAAAATCCGCGAAATCTAAAACGCACAAAATAAGAATTTTTGAGATGAGCCTTAAGTATCCTATGAGAAAAAAGTTAAAAAATATTGAAATGCAAACAAATAACATGAATTTATTTAAAACACAGGATTAATACGAGCGTGGAAGAGTCAGTCATTGCGAGTGCGAGGTCTTGAAACAATTGATCCAAATATGAAATTAATTTCCTTCGCATTATTTTTTCCAAAGAAAAATTAATTACTACAGTCATATTTAATCATAAAAATCATCTTTGTAATTTATATTCTCTGATTATAATTATTATAAATGCAGTACTCTTGGTACAATAAATTTATTAATGCATCGTAAGCAATCATCGCAATTTCTGCTTAGACAAGGTGCTGATTAACTTATCAAGATCTACTGCAATGTCCCAATGAATGGAAATCATTGCAAAGTGACTCAGTCTCTCATCGGCCTTAATGATTCGAGGCAAATATTTAATAATTTTCATTGTCGAAAAAGATCTTTCAGCACAGATTGTTATTACTGGGTTTTCAAAGAAGGCTGTGAACGAGTGTATAATATTATTGCAATACGTCCCATTACGCAGTACTAAAACGTTTAAGACCTCTGTGTTGGTGTCAACAATTTGTTTGCACCCTAATTCATATTCAGCTTTCACTTGCTACATTGACACTTTATCATGAAAATTTTCGACGAGACTGTCTACACGGAGAATAAAGACAGTGATATTGTAATACTCTTCAGCGGATGTATTTTGAGGGTTTGCATGTGTTGTCTGTTGTTAATCTTGGAATCTTTATTTCAGCTTGGAAGATCCGAAGTTTTGATGCACAATAAAATATCTCACAAAAAATTTCTACTGCCTTTTTCGCTATATTTATCCAAAACAATTAGGACATTTTAGACAAAAGTTACAGCCGATATCATGTCACGGATATTTTCTTGAAGAACTCACTATGACTTTGTCAAACAGAAAACTTTCTCACAAACAGACAGCCTTATGAGAAAATCATTCTTCTTTCGACTGCCAAAAAAGCTCCAGCTACCAAAGAAATCTTCCATGTGTTTTTCAAAATATTTTCTAAGCTTATGCAAATGTATGTAGCTCAACAAAAGTTAATATGCTTTCATGCCTCTTAATAAATTTTGTATCACAATGCGGAGAAGTCATTTTCTTTTTTTTTAATGGGATATAATTATGCAATTGCTTCTTGAAGCGCTAAATTTGCCTTTAGGTGGTTTTGAAAAACTTGTGTCACTGTTTTAACAAGTTCATGATACTTTCGGACTATGGGAATCAGCATACCAGGGTTGGTAAAAAACCGGGTTTTTTTTTTTTTTTTTTTTTTGTTTAAACCAGGTTTTTTTGGTGTAAACCGGGTTTTTTTAAATATGTTTTCCTGTTACATATACATACAAATTTATGAACAAAAGTAAACATTTTTGAATATATAAGTAATAATTTGATTTAAAGGTAATTCTAATCAATATAATTATTTAATATGCAATCAATTATGTATAAAATTGAAATTCTTTAAAATCTAAACATTTTTAGAAAAAGCTGTGTCTTATATTTCATAAATAAAATGTGCTACATAATGAAACATTGATACCCTGAAAATCTTAATGAACAATTTTTTGATTACTAGCACTATAAATAAATACATGATATAGATTCATATATAAAACTTCATATATATCATTTTCAAATGGTTATTCAAAATAATTAATTTGAAATACTTGTTATATGTGATGTCTGATTTTTTTTTGTTAGAAGACTGCATGAATTAATTAACTTTTATTGAAAAATAAAGCTTTTTATAAAAAGTTTTTGGAAGGATTTGAATTTAGCAGTAGAGTCTTTACACACTTCATGCATTGTGTTTTCTAAAACTACCAGTTAAAAGATGACTGTTAAATAGACAAAAATATCTATTTAACAGCTTTTTAGACTATTGAAAAACATTGATGTTAAAATATACAGTAGCTTTATAAATGCTGTCATCTACCAAAGAATTTAAACAGCCATCGGACTGCATGCTCTGTTATAACACTTAGTATTTTTACACATCTAAACTAAAAATTGCATTTTTTAGGCATTTTTATGAGACTTTTTTTCTATTACGTCTCAAGCAAACCTTGTCTTGCCCCCCCCCCCCCCACCCCTTTCTGCCAATTTTCTTAATTGATCTAAGTAATGGGTTTGGTTATGCAATAGAAGATTTAAATATATCTTTTGCATATTTTAGTTAAATGTTTAAACAGGTGCTTTACTAGTGCCTAATTTTTCAATATCTTCTTATTCGGCTTCATATCTTGAGTTTTTTTTTTTTTTATTCTTAAAAAATAATCCCTCCAATCAAGAAAAATTTCTTTTAGAGCTTGACTGAAATTTTAAAGATCATTTATGTCATTATCTGTACATCTGCGTTTCTCAAAGGAAAATATTTTTTAAATCTAAATATTGCATATTTTTCATCTATTTTATTTTTTCTAACTTTACATGATTTAAGTGTTTTCTGTAGAGTTTCAGATATGTTCATCAGTGCATGAAATATGCATTCTACATGGATACTAACATGACCTTGACTAGACTCACTATGTCTTATGGTGACTATTGAGATAAGACTTAAAAATAGAAATTACTTTCATCCAATAATTTGAAACACTTAAATTACAAAAATAAGAAAATATTATATTATATTTGTTTAAAAAAAAAAAAAATTGGTTTGAACTGTGCCAACCTAACTGGCAAAAGAATAAAATTATAATGCAAAAAAACCCAATCCCAATGTAAGAATGCAAGAAAAACAAAGGCTTGTTAAAATCACTAATCACAGAGGAAATAAAAAGCTCATTGTCAATTATTCAATAGCATACATAACAAAAAGAATTTCTGAAATGATGAAATCCTTAGTAAATCCTAACTAATCAAGCAATTTAAATAATAAAAGTGCATTTGTAACTCGAGTCTGCCCTTCTGGCTATATATATATATATATATATATATATATATATATATATATATATATATATATATATATATATATATATATAATATGTATGTATATATATATATATATATATATATATATATATATATATATATATATATATATACATATATAGCCCTTAAAAAAGAAAAAGAAAGAAAGAAAACTGATTAGTTTTTTCTAACCAGCTAATTTTAGAAAAAATAATTATTCTGCCATATAGATTTACAGCTTACAAGAAAAGTTGAGTTGATTAAAATTTTTTGTCCTTTTAGAAACTTATTAATTCATCATTTTTCTACAGCTTTGCTTGTAGCTTCTTCATAATTTGGATTTTGCATTTTTCAATAATGTGTAAAATAAAACATTTGGGTAAAAGAATAAAAAAACCAGGAGAAAAAAAAAACCAGCATGGTTAAAAAAAAAAAAACAATTGGTTTAAACCATGGTTTAAACCAACTTGGTTTAAACCAAACAACCCTGCAGCATACTGTTGGAAAAGCCAAGATTTAAACATGGTTTTCAAAATGAACTGATCTAATTTTTGGATACTCTGAAAAATTTTAGAATGGACCCCGCTAACATGACCAGACTTACTAGCTGCTTCACCACACGCCTTTGTGATGCATTTATACATATTAAGACAAAATTCATCACAATGTTGTAATGTTACTTTTCTTGAATTTTTGGTAAAGAAGACATTTATTGGAATAAAACCTAAAAGATTTTTTTGAATTACTGGGTTTTCTGAGTTTTTTAATAGTCCACATATCTAACACAAAGATCAAGCTGTTCTGCGCTTGAGTTTCATCAGCAATTAAGCTACGCGTTTTGTTTGTACTAGCAAAATAGATCATATTATTTATTTTGATGTAATTCTTCGATAATTGTATCCGAGGATATTTGAGCGATTTTATTCTAAATTATTTGTCTTGGGTGAAGTAAATAGCATTTTAACGGATATTTATAATATCGCATTTCAATTCATTCTCTCCTGACTTTGCTCAAAATTTGAAAGACTCTTAGCTAACAGTCATTTTTATATTGATTTCTATAACGTTATTATATAATAATCATCATGGTAATCTCAAAGTAGCGTATTTTTCTCTGCACAAAATAGGATTATTTCAGTATTGGTCCAAGAGGCTGCCCTGATTTTTTCTTTTCCTGAAGCTCTTTGAAAACTCAATAATGAAATATTAATTTGCTGTATTCCTAAAGAGATCTTACTTTTGTTTGCTAAACTAACATACGGTTTGTGATAATCTAATTGCATATGTTGTAAGAACGCATAAGAAAATACATTTAGTCTTTTTGCAATTTCTGAAATATGTAGAAACTATTCTTCCTGTTTTTTGCGTCCTTTCTGTACCTTTTTTTTTTTTTTTGAAAAAACAAAAAGACAAGTTTACAATAAATGCTTTTTGGAATATGTAAGAAAGGGAAATACTATTTCTAGATCTTTCTTCCATTTTTCTTATTTTTATTCCTTTCCTACAATTAGTGGGAAACTATATGGCTATTTAGAAAGTAAAATTGAACCAAAAATGTTTCTTTTCATGGCATCATCTACGTCATCTCTAGTTACATAAGAATATCGAATCGAGTTCTTGCCATACTGTAGGCTCATGTCGAGTACTTGACGAATCCCCACCAAAAACAATTTGTTTCGAACGCTAACATTCAAATAATTTTAAATTTTAATTTCTAACAAGATTTGCTACCAGAAAAAGTTGATATTATTGGAATTGGCTTTGCGTAAGTCAGTTCAAGATTTAGTGAACCCATGGTGCTGTTTTGTGATTTTACAATTAAAAAAAAGGTACACATCGGAAATTTTTTATTTGCCATTTCATATCATATTTTCTAGTTATTTAAAAGATTCCATTAACAATCATTAAAACTTTTCTTTCTATCTTATCTAGTCATTTGACTGTATTTCCCGTCATTAAATTCGCGGCTCAAAAAGTTTATTTTAGATCAAAAATTGTATTTGATAAAATTCGTTTTTTTTTTTTTTTTTTTTTTTTTTTACTTAGAATACATTTCACTTCAATTACTAAATTTAATTTCAGGCTGTAAAATGAGCCAGTGTAAATTTTCACTTCGTTTCTAGACACAATTCAAAATGCCTATACTGACTTTACAAATAGCACCCCCTAGCCCATCAGCACCCCTGTCTGCATCTGTAGATTGGCTTCACAGTATGTAACTGGTATAAATTTTATCCAAATATGTATGCTGACGGGATATAAAATTCTCTCCGGTGGCACTATGAAAAACTTAAAAAAAATCTCTACATAGAGGTAACCATCCCTGAAGTTGATAGTTCTATAAAATACAAAGAAAGTTAACCAGACAAAGCAGATACTTTACGCACATTTTCTTACTGTTAAAGATTCACATGCAAACAATTCGCAGAAAAGTTGTTCAGTGAAGAAACTGGCAGATACCACCATGGCGTTTTTTGAAACCATATTGTTTTTTCTTCGCACCATTATTTTTCAAAAATAGATTCTAATAGTTTATTTTTAATAAAAAAGTTTTGTAATTATAACATCATTATCAAAGGTACTATCTTTAAAATTGAATTTTTTTCACATGATTTTACATTATAGGCGGCTATTAAAGTTTTTAGCTCCCTTCTGTGCAAAACATTTTAAATTGACCCCTCTAAGTTTCGTTTATATACTTGAAAATAAAGAAAATTAAGGAAGATCATAACATGCAAGTAAATGTTTTATATCTGTCTCCTAAAGTTAATATGCCATATGTGTATTACACTAATTTTTCTTAATCAAATTAATGATATGGAATTACACTTAATCGAATGGCACTGCGCATAAAGATTGTTAAAATTGAGTTTTAAAAAGAATTTATATTTTTTGTGGTAAATGTCTATTAAATAAACAATATATCCAAATGACCGATATAATGAAGGATTACTGTAACTGTAATTGAATAAATGGATATTTTTACAGCTAAAAATATAATTGATTTTAATGTAATGGAAGATAAAAACAAACAAAATTAATTTTATTATCACAGAATTAATTTTGTAAAGTCTTTTGAAACTTTCGGGAGGGGCTTCAGCCCCCTTAGCCCCCTCCCTGGCTACGTGCCTGAATGTCTCCAGATCTGAAGGAGTGTCCGATTGAGACCAATTGTACATGGATTCAGAAGAACCACATGACATATATTTTGATGGAAGAAAGGACGATACTTTATTTATCCTCTTCAGTTCTGAGACAAATATCACGAGGGACAACATATACCAGTTTAAGATTACTATAAAACATCTTCAAACATGTATCATTCTGCATATCAATGGACGCATATGGACACATTTATTGAAAAAGTCTAGAAGTGTTTAAAAAAATTTTAGAAGCATTTAAATTCATTTAAAGGGTGTTCTTTAGTGTCTTAGGTATACAGGCTTAGGTATACAGTTCTTAGGTATACAGGCGCCATATTCGTGTGTTGGTAGAATATTTGGCAGAAAATCTCTTGAATGACCGAATATAGGACAGTTAAAAGATTGTCTAGTAATTTTCTTGGTCAACGACACATGCATATCCGTATCCATGTCACTTGTTGATGTAATTAAAATAACACAATACACCCAATTAACAAACGAAATTCGTTCACGGGCTCACTGATACGAAATGGCGCAGAGGACGAGATTGGGGAGCGATGGGTATGTACACGTAGGGCGACTTCAGCGCTGTTTCGCAACATGGCTAACAGGAGTTGCGCAAACTACTAAACCTTTTTGCCCTGCAATGATCTCGTTATGGTAAGATCTCGATTGTTCAAAAATGGCCTAATGTGCTCAATAGTCTTAATTTACATTTAAATTTTAATTTTTATTTACCACAAACTGAACTTATTTAATTATTTTCTTAATGCATCAAAATCACTGAAAATTGAATTTTTTCCCGATTTTTAAGAAGCTTGTGCGATCGGTCGATATTCTCTAAACGTAATTTATTTTTTTATTATTATTAAACAGTACAATATACAAATAATTTTCACTATAGTGATAAAAAATATGTATATGTAATATTTTTAAAAAAATTCTGAAAAAATCGGAAATTTTCAATTTTTTTTTAATTTTTAGGTGGTTTGCGCGATCGGAAGATATAATCCGATTTGAAAAATTCTTTTTTTGTTTTTCTTGTATTTACCAATCGCAACTTTTCCGCACTATAGCGATTCGGAAATAAAAACTTTTGTTTTTTCGCACCACCCTAGTGTATAATGACCTGCCTGACTCTTATAAAATTTGCCTCTTAATTATTAACTAGTGGACATAAAATTAAACATTTTGAACTTAAATAATTTATCTTTTAATTAATTGCATGATTAGATCCATTATTAACAATATTATAATAACCCTATTATCTTTTGTGTACTGATGGAATAAATTAATTATTCATGTAGATAATTCAGCCTTAAAGCCATTATATTAGTTTGTTTCAAATATTAAACTTGGAAAAATATTTGCTTTCTTTGTATAAAAAAGTCAATAAGTAGTACAATTTGTAGTACGCAATATTCGTGAAATTTTTTTTTAAACTTAAAGGCGGGGTCGCATACCAATAAAGTTTTGGAACTGCTGGTCTATGCAATGGCGCCACATGAATTTCCCATAAGAACCATTTTCCAAACATTTAAAACGTCAATTTCAGCCCAAAAAACACAGCTTTTGCATGCTGGGACAGACACAACATTCTCCTGATTGAATTCATGCCTCTTGGTAGCATAATTAATTTTCAATCATACTGTGAGACTTTGACATAATTTAGATCTGCAGTTGAGAAAAAACGTATGGGTGTGAGGGTGACAAGTGGAATCTGTTTACTTCATGACAATGCTCGTCTGTCCACGGTGCTTCAAATCAAAACACTACTAAAAAAATTCAAGAAGGAGGGGAGTTAAACCATCCATGCTACAGACCAGACCTAGCACCCAGTAAATTCCACCTATTCCTTTACCTAAAGAGAGAACTTGCAGGGCGAAACTTCCAGAACAATTTTGAGATCAAAATTGAAACTGAAATGTGGCTCTGACAGCAGGCACCAAATTTCAATGACAATGAGATAAAGAAGCTTGTTCCCAGGCTAAACAAGTGTTTAAGCAACAGAGGCAATCAAGTAAAAAAATATTGCATGTAACTGTAAATAATTAGTAACAAACATTTTATTAAATAAGATTTTTTTGAATGTGTATGTGGCATTGTATCATTACTTTTTAAAAAGTCCTCACACATCCAAATTCACTACGAATGACAATGTAAGTTCACTGTGAGGGTATTAAAGGCAAGAAATTCTGTGCATTAGTTCTTGAAATAGGATTATTGAGGATATCCATGAAAATGCAACATAAAAGTGCCATCTGTAGAGCGATTTATAGCAAAACATACAAAAATTGTCAAACTGTACCTGAATTAGAAGCTTGATGAAAGTTCATGTATTAGCTCTTGAGATAGAGCTGTTGAGGAAATCGGGAAAAATTCAGCATAACTGTGCCACCTGATAGGAGATTGGCACCAAAATGTAAACAAAACTTGTTCGTATCATGGATTTAAGGAATCTGGTGATTGATAAAATTTTGTGCACTAATTCCTGTGGCAGAGCTATTCTAGAAATCTTGAAAAATGCAACATAGCAGAGCCACCTGTTCGGTGATTTACACCTAGATGTCAACATCACCAATTCATATGAAAGACTAACTGAATTTGAAGTTTGGTGAAAATCTTTGCATTAGTTATTGAGATACAGCTGTTGCGCAAATCATAAAAAATACAGCAGAGCAGCGTCACCTGTTGAGTGATTTACATGAAAAACTAATCACATTAAAAAAAAAAAATGAGATAGTCCATTTAGAAGGTGCATAAAATCTATTTTATTCACTCCCACAGTGAACAGATGCCATACATGAGAATGTATATGAAAACTGGTTTGATATACTGTGAGAGTAGATAAAACAGATCTTATGCATCTTTCAAAATGGAACACATAATTTTTTTTAAAAATGGAATTGGTCTACTATCGTCTACTACACTATATGGCCAAAGATGATTGGCCACTCACGATTTTAGGCATTTTGTTAAATATCTAAAATAATACATCAGGAATTATTCAGAAACTCCTAACTATATAAACATAATGGTACAGGTCATACATTTCTGAAAAATTCCACTTTTTACCAAAACTCCATAGGGGACCATCAACATATTAAAAAAGAACAAATATCTTTTGAATAACCCTGTCAAAACTAATGTACTAAAAGCATTCAAACTATAGATTATGATTAAGTAGCTTATTTTTTTAAACTGTGTTCATTTTTATGAGGATAAACATGCATGCTCGTAGAGAAGTTAAGATTTTCATAAAAACTGTCCCAAATTTTACGCTTATAATTTGCAGAGTTCTTAATATAAAATAATGTTATTTTCCAAAAATATGACAAATAACATTGTACACAATATCCTATAATCAGAATTAAAAAATAACAAAAAATTGTATGAAAAATGAACAGGTTTACTAAATAATTTTTCATTGTGCATGCGAAAACGCTATCAAAATATCATTTGCATATTGTGTTTTATAAATGTATAGAACTTTTGTGAAAATCTCAAAAACATAACTTAAAAATTCTGAAAGTGATTGTCGATAGGATTAGCTCAAAATCTGTTATTCCCAAAATGAAGCAAAAGATGAAGGGCTGTATCCATTTATTCATTAATTAGTGTCAATATAGAATACACAATATGGCATATTTGAATACAACCCCTCATTTATTTGCTTCATTTTGGGAACAACAGATTCTGAGCTTATTCTATCGACAATCACTTTCAGAACTTTCAAGCTATGTTTTGGAGACTTTAACAAAAGTTGCTCTATACATTTAGCAAACAAATTATGCAAATTATATTTTGATTGCATTCATGCATGCACAGTGAAACATTATTTAGAAAACCTACTCATTTTTTATACATTTTTTATTATTTTTAAATTCTGGTTACAGTGTATTCTGTACAATTTTTGTCAGATTTTCTGAAACGAATATTATTTTATAGAAAGAACTTTTCAAATTACAAGCAAAAAAACTTGGTAAAATTCTGGACTGTTTCTATAAAAACCTTAATTTCTCTACAAGTATACAAGCTATCTGTACAAAAAGGAACAGAAATTATTACAATAAGCAATTTAATCATAATCTACAGTTTGAACGCTTTTGCTGCATTAGTTTTGACAAGGCTATCCAAAAGATATTCATTCTTTTTCAGTTTGTTGATGATCCACTTCAGGAAAAATTTTACACGGAAATGTATGAAATGTACTATTATGTTTACACATTTAGAGTTTCAGGATAATTCCTCATGTATTTTTCTAGATGTATAACAAAAATGTCTAAAATTGCAAGTGGTTGGTCATCTTTGGCCATATAGTGTATGTATTCCATCCGTACAGACAGTTTATAAAGTCATGACCCAATTCACTCATTTCTTTAATTAATTCTAGTTCATTGTCATAAGAACACAAAGTGTGATGAGTTGCTATAAACATATCATTGAACAAAGAGTCAAAACATATGTTTTTTTTTTTTTTTTTGGCTTGGCTATCATTTGTTGTATTTTGAAATTGAATAGCCATTTCATTTTTTTTTTTTTAACTTTTTTCCAATTAATTTCCAACTGCATGCAACAAAAGGACTTTGATCATGTTATGTATACATTCGTACTTATCAAAATAAGACAAAAAGGGGTCATTCCATGTCAAATCACCCAGATTTTTCCAAAAATGACACCCACCATCACCAATTTTGATAAAATTCAGTGAATTTGTAGAATTTCTAATGCTGATTCCAAAAATATCAATTATATTGAAATTGATCAAACGGTTTGTGAGTTATGAGCTTTTAAATAGCTCCCAAGATGGCTGATTTGCCGCCATTTTGAATAGCACATGTGACAACAATAAAGTCCATAACTTCTTTCAGGTTTAAGCTAGAGCTTTCAAATTTTTTTTGTTTTGTTCAGAATAAAGTAAACTTTCATTTAAACAGATTTTTGTGAACTTCATTTTATAAAAATGCTGTCAAAAATGATTTTTTGTCATTTTTTTAAGTAAAAAAAGGGGCAACTTCAATGGCTGATTCCCCCCAATGTACCCCCTTCAATTTTCATCTAATTGCATAAATAAGCAACTCAAAGTGTGTTTTGATGACTAATAAAAAAAACTTAATGGGCGGTTCACAGGTTTTTATTTAAAAAAATAAATTCAATTTTACTGACTTTCCCCAATAACAGAAAACACAAGATAATATTGATATTTCTTTTACCAGAAATATCATACATATTTACATCTAAAAGTTTGATAAGGTTTAATGTTACATAAATATATATATTTAATGTGCCTAAAAAAGGGGAATCCCATAGAAATAAATAGGAATACCTATAATGGATTCTTACAATCGGACAAATTGAAATCTATTGCAGTCTCAGTAACTTATGAATAAAAAGGAAATGATGGAAAAAGTTCTACAAATAGTTGAATTTTATGACAAAATTGTACTTTTATTTTATACAAAATACAATAAAATTGCAACTCTTAAATAAAAATTACGGTACTTTAAATTAATACAAAATAACATATCACATACACAATAAACATGCTATTAAAAATATATCTACATCAATAATAATTTAAAGTAAAGGTAATTAATATTTTTAAAAATCCCTGCCAATAGGCACATGTAAATTTTGCAGTTAAATACAGTAGACTCCCTCAAATCCGCACAGCTCGGAACCAGAAGTTTTGTGGATTTTAGAATTTTGCCGATTTCCGGTCATTACTTTACCTTTTTTTTTAAACAGGAATTTGAATGCAATTAATAATGCAATCAAAACTAAAATGAATGCTTTACAATATAATAAAATATTAAAATAAGTAATAAGTAATAAATTAAAATAATAAAAATTTAGATAATTTTCAAAGTGATTAAAATATTAAAAGTAAAGATCAAGTTAATAATCAATAATATATGATTAAATATTCATTATAAACATGAAATATATCTTTCCTAAATTATTCAATGTAGTTACTAATGTACCTCATAAAGATGCATTACTAATTCTCAACAAAATCATAAAATAAAGAAGTTTTTTTTTCAGGTTTAGCCAGATTTAGATTTAATAACCAAAAAAGCTTGATTAATACATAAATATAAGAAGATTGTGATTACCAACGATATAAGAAAAATCTGAATTTTTTCAGCATATATTTCTTTTTCTTCGTGGGGAAAAAAAACATGAATTCAGTACTATTAACAAAAGTTACAAATTAAAATAAAATGGAATTGATATAAAATTATAAAAGTCAAATTTTGTCTCTATATCTGAAATAAATGTTTCATTATTTACATCCGTAAATTATATGTAGATTTTTTAGAGTTGTGGATTTTAAGGTTTCGGATTTGAGATAGTTTACTGTACTTGTTTCAGTAACAAAAACTAAATCAAATTTAGATATAAACCTAGTTCAACAATTTTATCTGGTTCTTTTTAAAATTTAATTTTTCTGTAAGAACTGGTTTTATCACAATTATGTTAAGGCAGTGTATATAAAAAAATATTTTTGTACCCTCAACAACTCAAAATTTTCTAACACATTTTCAGATTCATTTTTAAAAGTGAAAACATGATATTTGTTGATGTGATTTTTTTTTTCAGAGATTTATAAGCAACCTCAGGGCTGCTACAGGCAACTATTTTTATATTCTGTGTGCACCAGTATTTTTCTAATATAAAATTTGAAGTATATTTTACTTGCAAATGTTATCAAAGCATCTATTATGGATTTCATTTTTAAGAAAGTGGTTGGTGCCAGTTAGAATTAAAATAGTCGCCTGTGGCAGCCTTGCAACCTGTGTTTTTATTTTTTGTTCAATGAATTAGATCTTGATTTACAACAATTATTTTCTCAGTATGACCATTTTTTCCGTTTCCAGTACTATCGCTTAAATTCAATTCAAAATGCCCACTTTGACAGCATTTTTTAATATAGTATGCCTTATATATATATAAAGAACCTGCCAATTGAATGTGTTTGAGCAAAAATGGATTTTAAAACGAATGAGAAAATTCAATGATTTTGCTTTGCCGAACTGTCCCATTCACATAGAAAGCAAGGCATTTTTGTATACAAAGCTTTTTGTGCCAATAATATTAATGTACATTTGAAGTCGCTGCAGATAAACCATTTGTCTATCTCATGCTGAATACAATCAGATTGTATTCTAAAAGTCGTTAGATAAGTTCTCAAGCATCCACAAGTATACATTTACATTATCTGTGACTATTATATGATGCTTGTTCTCGGCAATGAATCTTAGAAATCACCTCTAGTTGATCACAAACAAACTATACATGATAGAAGAAAACTAAGAACAGTTGTGTAATTAGCATAGAAAAATGCATTAAAGAGGTGCATTGATTCTTAATCATCTGATATGTAGACTAGTGTAACTTTTACTTAATGTATTTTTTATTTAAGAGTTTTAATTTTATCACATTTTGTATCATATACAAGTATGATTTTGTTTTATAATGCACCTATTTGTAGAGTTTATTCTATCATTTCTTTTTTACTTATAATTTATTGAAACTCTGTAATAGATTTCAATTTGTCAGGAAAGTACTTCTATGTCTTGCAAAAATCCATTATTGGCATTCCTATTAATTCCCTTTTTTATAGGGGATTCCCCCTTTTTAGCCACATTAAACATACATATTTAAGTAACATAAAACCTTATGAAACTTTTGGATGTAAATATATATAAATATTTCTGGTAATAAAAGAAATGTCAACTCTTTATCTTGCGTTTTCTGTTTTTGGGAAAAGTCAGTAAAATTGAATTTATTTTTTTAAATAAAAACCTGTGAACCGCCCATTAAGTTTTTTTTATTAGTCATCAAAACACACTTTGAGTTGCTTATTTATGCAATTAGATGAAAATTGAAAAGGGTACATTGGGGGAAATCAGCCACTGAAGTTGCCCCTTTTTTTACTTAAAAAAATGACAAAAAGTCATTTTTTGACAGCATTTTTATAAAATGAGGTTCACAAAAATCTGTTTAAATGAAAGTTTACTTTATTCTGAACAAAACAAAAAAAAAAAAAATTGAAAGCTCTAGCTTAAACCTGAAAGAAGTTATGGACTTTTTTGTTGTCACATGTGCTATTCAAAATGGCGGCAAATCAGCCATCTTGGGAGCTATTTAAAAGCTCATAACTCACAAACCGTTTGATCAATTTCAATATAATTGATGTTTTTGGAATCAGCATTAGAAATTCTACAAATTCACTGAATTTTATCAAAATTTGTGATGGTGGGTGCCATGGTCTGGGTGATCTGACATGGAATGACCCAAAGGGATTGTAAATTATTCGGAAGTTTGTTACTTCATTTGGTGATAACTTTTAAAATATGTTTTGGTGATATATTGGAGAAAAATTATTTTGAAACAGAAATACATTATTTTTTACCTTTATTTTTAAATTTACACCTTAATTAAATTTTGAAAAATTTTAACCAAATTAATCAAGCAGATTAACTTGATTAAAAAACTGATTGTGACTGTACATTAGAGTGGTCAGAAGAAATCAATTTTTTAGGGGGGGGGGGGAGGGGAATCCCCAAAAATTGCCTAGAAAATGAGATTGGTGAAATTCCAGCTCATTTGGATAATGTTAACCGTGTCTCATCCAGGTCAAAATTTAAGGGGGGGGGGGGGAAATGCATTTTTTTTTATTTTATGAAATTAGTACAGCTGAATCTAGAAACAAAATACTGGTCTCATTATTATTATTATTATTATTTATTTATTTATTTTTTTTTTTTGTAAAAAATCAAAGATTTAAGCATATGCACACTTTTCAGCACCAGCCTCGATCTGAAAATGCAGAAAAATACTGTAACATTCCATTTCATCTTCTTTTCATCTTTTTGTTTTCATTTTAAAAACTAAGTAAATATAAAAAATCGGAATTAAAACTTAGAGAATTGAAAGAAAAAAAAAATTGCACAGAAAATACAAAAATGAGAATATGTAATGTCTAAATGCATTTTATTATTAAAGTTGTTTTACAGAAAAGGCAGCATTATAAAGAAAAAAATTATATTATCCCTTACAGTTGTCAAGGTAAGATGATAATTGCTTAGATTGGATGTCTTTTGAGGAGTCTTGTAAAGTTTTTCTACAGATATAACTTTTAGAACCGAAGCAATTTTTTGTCTTTTGTTAAACAGGAATTGAAATCTTGAATAAATTGTATTCTTCTTAAAGCTGTGTCATTGACAACCTTAAAACTATTCACCTCGTTATCTTTTTTTTTCTTTTTTTTTTCAAATGTTTATTTTCACACCATACATTGGGGTTAGTATTTAAAAATTGCATATTATTATAAAATCTCTTTAAAAATTGCAGTTTGAGATAGATAAAACAAAAAAACTGATTTCTAACTTTATAAATAACCCACTTCGTTGAAATTGCTCTTATATTCCTATCATCACCATTTTCTTCTTCATATCAAATGCTGTGTCTGCAAACTATTTATCTATTTTTATATAGTCATCAAGTCATTTTAATAATTACAGGTCTTGATTGGAAGGGGGCAAAGTGGGAATGGGTGCATTGAACCATGCTTTCACAATAAATATTGATTAGAAATAGGCAAATGTCTCTTTAATAAACTTTTTTTTTTTTTTCTAAATTTATGAGAGCTATTCCCTGAAAAGATATATTTTGAGTATGGTCTGTGTCATCCCTCTGTCATTATGAAGCACTAAGCGATGTGTAAAAATATCTTTTGTAAGAAGACGCCTTATGAAAATTACACAAAATCGGATAAATTCTTGTAATCATCCCTGGGCTGTTTATTTTTAGATGTTTTGTAAAACATGAAAAATTCCCTTTGACTTAAATATTTTATTTCTAATATTTCATGTTCAATAGCATTTTTAAGATTAATCTGATCCAACTTAGACCACCCAATCTGTTTTAATATCTGGTTGAGGGGTTGTGTCCACTTTACAATCAAAAGCAGTTTTTAGGTTAATTTTTAAATTATGGTGGTAACATATAAATACAGAAGACATTTCTTTAATAACTGCTAAAGCAAAATGCAGGTTTCTCTGAGGCAATTAGCATTTATTGCAGGGGTATCAAAACACATAAATTGGATTCTACCAACTTTTTCCCACTCTTCAATTGCTGAAAATGCAGCTTTTGCCTGAATTATTCCAATACCATTTTCAAACTGAGGAACTCCTATTGGCTGTTCTTCATCTCCCAGCTAATTAAAAGTGCTATTTACTCTACATTTTCTTTATTCAAAAATTGAGGTAGCAGTTTACTACCCCAGTGTACAACAGTTCTAAATAGGTATCTTAAAATCTGCTCTTAATCAGCTCAATTCTTTGTTTTTAAAATAGTCGTTCGCGGAGTAATATTACACTTCTTAAAATTAAAATTTGTGGGTATACTATACTGAAAGTCTAGTAGCTTCTCTGGTGTTCACTTTCTGTTGTCGATTTTATAAAATAAAATATATAAAACTTGAAAATGAAATTTCTGCCATTATACCAATAAAAGGGGAGTGGAATGTTTCGTCAATTTTATAAATAATTAATGATAGCAGGTAACAAAAACAACTGTGTAATAAAAAGATAAATTCAGTTCATTCTGAATGTGCTTTCAAGTGTTATTCAAATAAAGGAGCTTGTTTTCTCGGGGCACAGAACTAGATAACTAATAATTAACTATTACTATAATTCATGAAATATTTTTAAAATTACTAAAATTGTTTATATTCTTTTAGCTTTAATGCAATTATAAAAAAAATATACAAAAATAATAGAAATTATTCATTTGTCATTTTCCCAGGGTTTGTATGCAGGAGGAGAATTGGCCTGTTTTAAGTGTTTCAGTACCACAAATTTTATAAAGTACTGGTTGCTGAACAAAATTTGTGGAATGGAATTTTCTTTTCATTAAATAAACCAAATATTATTTTATGAAAATTCTGGTAAAAGGTTAAGAAAAGTCCTTGCAGCGCAACCTTGTTTTCACTTCTTATAAAATGCAAAATTTGAAAGTATGGTTATTGAGCTAACCTGAAAAATACCATATGTCATTAAATATAGGTTTTGATGAGATTAAAAATTCAAAACAACAACATTTTCTATGAAATAATGCAAAAATTAGGTTTCCAAGAAGAATAGTTTTTACTAAATAAAAGAAAAACTACAATTTTTTGACAAAATCGCAAATTCTCAAGAATTTAACCTCAATGAGGCACAGGTTAATGTTTTTCCAATGAGTTGTAACTTTGTCAATCTCATTTTTTAACTAATTGGCAACATTTAGGAAGGTCCCACAGAAAATAGGATTAAAATAAATTTTTCCCATATATATTGTGACCACCCTACTAAACACTGACTGATAATCAACAGTCTTTAACAAACTATTAAAAAATAATAAGCATTATAAATATGTTTAGTAGTATTAATAATACTATTTTTTAAAGAGGATTTTTTAATTAGATTATCTTAGGACTTACCTTAATAAAATGACGCAAATCAGATGGTATAATTAAAATATGAGGCATTACTGGAATTCCTGCACAGTTCTCAAAACGAAGGTAATCAATATTTATTTCTTCATTTGGTGGATATAATGGATAAAAGCTTAAATAAATAAAATATGTATATAATATTTATTAAAATAAAAATTATATAAAGATATATGATTAAATTCTATAAAAACAAATTAAATATTGAATTAAAATTGATTTACTTCTTTTGAGTTAGAATATGACTGCATAATCTTCCTAATCTGTCTGGTAATTGTGGGCTGAAAGATAGAATATAATTTCTAAATATATTATTTAAACAAGTAAAATAACAAATTTTAAATTATAATAAATTCAGAATGTTTGTGAAACTTCCTTTATGAAAATAATTTAAAATACACGCACACACACATTATATATTATTAAAATATATTTTAAACATTATTAGTAATGGATATTTTCTTTCTTGATACATCTAAAAATTTTCTTTTGCTTTTCAAAAATATCATTGAAATCTGAAGGGTTTTTTTTTTTTCTTTACTTCATAAAGAACCAAAATAAATCTTTTCAAATAACATTCTCTTTATCAATTTTTATCGATGAGGTACTGTTATTTACTTTCTTTTAACAGCCTGTGTACCTTTTCTATCACATTTAATTACAAGAAGTGCAATATAACTATCATTATTATCCATCTTCTTATACAATGTGTTTACTGAATTGTTATTTTAATCAGAAAATAACCAGGTAATTGAAATTTTTACTGTTTCCTGAAATCAGTATATGCAAAAATCTCCATAAAAAAAAATATTCAAGTTTCCCTGCCCTTCTTCCTTCTTCTTATCCAGTTAGTCATGCATTTTTAAAATTTTGAGGAAGCTTCAAATATTTCTGTAAAATTATGATGAAATATATTTTACTTGATTTAAGAGTGAATTAACTGAAAGAATCTACTGAAATTATGATTAGAAGAAATGAAGTTTATAATTCATTTAATATCCCTAAACTTTGAATGCATGTGTTAAAATAATTTTTTGCAACTAATTTCATTCATCTTATACTTTTCAATATGAGATCATGCCACATGATTCTCTATCATTAAGCTATTTGAAAGTTTATTCTAATTTTTGTTATATAAATGTTGGCAATGCATATTTTCCTGTTTGTGATCGAATAAAGCAAGAACTGACAGGTAATATAATAAACTTTTAAATTTAAAGACGATTTTATGCTGTTTTGGAAGCAATATAACAGCATTTTTCGGATAAAGATCTCAAACATTGATTGAAACATTGATTATCTTAACTTTACTTTGTTGTTTGTATATCTTTTAGACTTAACAACATTGTATACACTTTAGTAAAATTGTGATTTTTATTTTCATGTTTATTTATAGCTTGATTTAAATTTAATTTTTTTCTTAATTGTTTAACAAGCTAAATATTAAAATTTGAATTTTTAGATGATTTGAATGCTTAGATTAAGTACTGATTGATTGTAATTAAAATCATAGTTTAAATTCCTGAATTTTTTGAACTGATACATCATTAAATTGAAATTAAATAAAAAATGTAACATTGACATTTATTTAGAATTGCATTGTTAAAGGAAAACGTACTGTAAGAAAGGTTTCCTTAAAGCACACACTAAAAAAATATCTGAAAAAATATTGAAGAATCTATGTATGCAATAAAATAACATAACAATCAAATTTAGTAGCAGAAATCTGATCAATTTCTCACAATAAGATAAAAAAAAACAGTTTTTTGGTCAAAGCACTCTGTGCATATTTTATGTACTCTTAAATTAGACAAACAAGTCGAGATGATTTACAAACATTTAACTTTTGATTGAAATCATTATGATGCAATTTTGTTTCTTTTTCTTTTGAGGAATTTATAGCTGTATACATTGGAATAAACACACAGAAAATCCTTTGCATATTATTCAGAAAATATAACCTGAGTATTATTCAGAGAATATATGGGGGGGAGGGGGGGGGAACTGGGATTGATGAATTTACAAAAGAACAAACAAATTTAATTCTACCTTATAAATAAGTAAATCAGAGTAAATTTTCCAAACACATTAATATATGTGTGAAATCTGAGGAAGTTTTTGTAGGACTGGTTTGTAGAAAACAGTTGAATAATTCAATTACTTTCTTACTGATTTAAATCTATGTAAAATATTTATTCATTCCCATTTTAACACTTGGACAAAAGTATCTATACTATTAATAAAAGAAAGTTTTGCTTTGTGTGTGTGTATGCAAGTCTGTTTGCGATGCCTAGCAAAATCTATATGAGGCTCTAAATTTTTGTGAAACTAGCCCAAAAGTTCTCATGATACACTTGAATTTCAGAATTTAAACATTTTAATAATTAGTTGAGACATTAATTAAAAACTCCAAATTAAAAGAATGGAAAATCACTTATAATTCATCAAAAGCATAGATTTTCATCAAAAAGTTGAAGAGAAAGGGTGGGGGTTAGTAGAATTACACTGCCCAACGAGTGTACTGGGCTTTTACATACATATATATATATATATATATACAGTAGACGCCCTCAAATCTGCACAGCTTGGGACCAGGGGTTGTGCAGATTTCTGGTCATTGTTTTGTTTACAATTTTTAAACAGTCATTTGAATGTAATTAACAGTGCAATTTGAACTATAGTGGATGCTTATAGCATAATAAAATATTAAAATAAGTAATAAACTACCGTAAAATACCGTTAATCCGCCCTTCCCGATGAAACGCCCCCTCCCCACTTTATAAAGAATTTGAACTTTTCAAAAAATCCCGAGAAAACGCCCTCCCTCCCGATTTTCAAAGGCAATTGAGAGTGGGATGAATAATTTTGAAATGAATGAATCATGAGTCTTTGATGAAATGTGCATTTTTTCAAGATTTTTTAATTGATTTCATGCTTGTTTTGGCTTTTTTTACTAATTTCTCCTTTATTCTGCGTTTTTTCGACAGAATTTACGTTTTTAAATAAAAAAAACTCAATTTTTTTCAAGTATCAAAATTCTTGATTCTTTCAACGAATCATTCATTTCATGATGATTCATTCTTGTAAATTTAGTTGAACGATCGCGAAAAAATCCCGTGTAAGCGCCCCCCTCTAACTATTGTACGATTTTCCTTTTCGTTTGGGGGGGCGGATTAACGGTATTTTACGGTAAACTAATCAAAATTTAGACAATTTTTTAAATGATTAAAATACTAAAAGCAAAGGTCAAGTTAATAATCAATAATGTATGATTAGATAAATATTCATTATAAAGATGAAATGTAATTTTCTAAAATTATTCAATGAAACTTGCCTCATAAACAGGGCTGGCAAGTTTCTGGCGGGGTGGTTAAAACCAGCAGCAGAAACTAGTTTCTGCCAGTAAGAAATAATACTAATGAAACTAAACTGGCAGAAACTAAGAAATAATACTAATAAGAACTTTAACCTGCAATGATTTATAATTCGCACATGTATTTAATATGTTAAAAAATTAAAATAAAGATTATGAAAGTTATTCAAAGTAGCAAAATGGTTTCAAAAAGATCTTATAAGTATACTTTGTTCATATAATAATTTTCTGGCACCTGAAAAACAGAAATTTTTGTAACGATAATTTGATGCTGTACAAGTTTGACTATTGATATTATTGTTTACGGTTAAATTTCTATTTTAAAAGTTAAAAAAAAAAGAAATTTACAATTTTACAAAAAATTCTATGATATTTAAACATCACTTTTCAGAATATTTAAAAATAAATAATACACTGCAATACCTTAAAAATTATCTACTACTACATACAATGAGGTTTTTGTGAAAATGTATTAATAAATAATTGTAGCACAAAAATAACTGATAAAATAATGTAATGAAATATTTTGTAGAATTATTTTACAATATACTGAAAGAAAAAAATTATTTTTGTGGAAAAAGTAATAATATTCTAATAGCATTCCATACTATAGGATAAATTTTGTTAACTTTTCTTATCCCAGACTGCTTTTTAATTTGTTCTGAATGAAAGAAAAGTTCGAAAATATTCTTTCAAGCTTAGCATCACTTGCTAGTAATGTCATTATTGAGAATGTAAAACTTGAAAAATTTTCATTTTCACTGGTATTTGTTTTTAAAAGCGATTACTTAAAGAAGGCAAGACATTTTCTAGAACTTCCTTGGGGAAATAGGTTTCTGTGAAAGGAGTCAATTTTGCTATAAGGGGTTATTATGTGTGGCACAAAATTTAAATTAATATCAAAAAGCAATTTTCTTTATGCTCATATGTCTATTATGTTCCCATATACTTAGGATGAAGTAAATAAGCTAACATAAAAACTCACTGCACAGGGATGGAAACTGCAAAAAAGCAAAATGACTGAAAACACGCATGAGCGAAAAATTGCACCATAGTGTATTCACACGCGTGAATGAAAAATTGTACCACATTTTGTTTGTGAAAGATAACTCAAGTAACAAAAGCAGGTCTTGATTTCCAAGCAAATGAAGACAAGCACATTAGTTTGTATATTATATTACAGGAGTGGCAATTTTAAATTACAAATTCTCATTTTCTCCTTCCCCCCCTTATCACAAAAAAATTACATCTATTCCTAATACCATAAATACTGCCCTCTCCAACTCTCTTTTTAAATGCAAAAATTGAATTTGTTTATTTGCAAAAAAAAAAAAAAAAAAAAAAAAAAAATAAAATAAAAAATTAAATGCAATAATTATTGTTTTAATAATAATGTATAAATAAAGCCAATATTATTTTTTTTAAGCTATTAAGAGAAATTTTCTTTACTTAAAAAAAAATAATAATAAATGTGCAAGATACAAATTAAATTATAAAATAACGCTTATTTGAGTGTAGAAGATAACAAGTATCACTATTGTTCGCATTTCTTTTAAAAAAGGGCAAAACTGATTTATTGAAAAAAACATTTTTCGTGAAAAAAGAATGCTTTTGTTGAGTAAAGGGGTTTTTGCTTTTTGCTTAATGAATGGGTGCTTTCAGAAGTTGCATTCACTCAGAAAGATTTGGAACAATCAAAAACAGATTGTGAAGAGGGAAAATCTGTCTTTAAAACAGAAAAAAAAAAAAAAAAAAAAAAAAAAAATCGAAGCAGGAAAGTTAGTTTTTTGAACAGAAAAATTCTATCCTGGCATTAACTTTTTTTTCGTGCTCCTTTGACGAAAATTGAGTTTTAAAGAGGTGTTTTGATGAAATCTGTCGTTTTTTCGGGATCTTTTGGCGAAAGTCACCATTTTATCACGATTTTTTCATGAAAATTGCAGTTTTTCACGAATCTTTTGCCAAAATGTGCCGTTTTATCGTGCTTTTTGGATGAAATTTGTCGTTTTTTTGTGATTTATTGAGGAAATTGCCTTTTTTTAAAAAATTTTGTAACAAAATTGGCTGTTTTTCGAGAATCTTTTGACGAAATTTACTGGAAGTTATTCGTTATTTCGCGATTTTTTAACGAAATTTGCCCTTTTGTGATTTTTTTGACGAAATGTGCCGAATTTTCGTGATTTTTGTTAACGAAATTTGCTGTTTTGCGATCTTTTTGACGAAAATTACGCACCCCGTGAGACACATAAGCTCCATTTTTTGGTGTCCCGTCGCTGATTTTTTGCGTATTTTACACGCTATAGTGAGTCTGCAGCATCCCTGTAAACAAAAAAGCGGAAATCCGCCGAAAAGCGGTAAATTCCCATCCCTACACTGCATGAAATGAGATTTGAATATTACATTTGTGAGTTTCTGTGATATTTCTATCATTAAATAAAACTAAGCAAATTTTATGAGCAGCTGCAATAGAACAGTCATGCTTTTTACTTTGATCTAAAGCAACAACAATAGATTTTAACATTTGTTGCCACTGGCATGGCAAAAACACAGCCCTGCTCATAAATGCAATATTAAATCACATCAAAATCATAAAATAAGGAAGTTTTATTTCAGGTGTAGCCAGATTTAATAACCAAAAAATGCTTGATGAATACATAAAATATATTGGGTAAGAAGATGTTCAGTAATGTCAACAATATCTTGAATTTTTTCAGAAAAATATTTATTCTTCCTTCATAAAAAGAACATGAATTTAGTAATATTAACAAAAATTACAAATAAAAAAATATATGGAATTGATATAAAACTGAAAAAGTCAAATTTTGTCCCTATATCTGAACCGAGTTTTTCATTTTTTACATCCTTAAATTACGTGCAGATTTCAGATTTGCAGATTTGAGGGAGTCTACTGTATATATATATATATATATATATATATATATTACATATATATATAAGGCTTATCTTAAATTCTACTAAGAAAAACTCAAAAATTACACAGCTAGATGCAGAAAAAATTCCCCTTTCAAAATTTCTTAAAATTATTTTTAGACTCCCGTAAATAGTTGAAAAATCCATTAAAATTCCATTTATAAAATCGTTTCTTTCTGTTTCCAGTAACACAGATTTTTGAAAAATAATGCATAGTGAGAGCAGAAGCTTGCAATGCATACAACTTCTATGGAATAAACACACTAAACCACAAATAATTTTTATACAAGGATTCTTTTGAATGTCGTCAAATTGTTAAAAATACACCATTTAGAGATTTTAAAGCTATGCATCTAGTCCTATCTATTGATTAAAAATATCTATCTAAATGTATATAAAATGTGTATAAAGATATCTATCCAGGTATATCTAAGTTTTATGTAAAATCAGTCTGCAAGTTTTGTTTTATATAAAAAAAAAATATTTTTAAAAAGAATAAGAAATGCTTTGTTGAAACACGAATGTAATACAGTCGACTCTCATTAATTCGAATCTACGCTTAATTCGAACTAAACATGAAGTCCCGAAATTTTCAATGGCAGAATAACGTTAAATTTTTTCATTAATTCAGACTCATTTTCTCTTGACTTCGCTTAATTCGAACTAACGAGAAATCAGATTTTTCAATTTTTCTTTTCTTTCTCATGACTTTCAGATCATTGGAATAACATTCTTTCTTTGATTTTTGTGAAACTTGTTCTGAACGAGTATACATATAATCCAATGTATTTGATATGCACTTTCTAAGTGCCCCATCTGTCCATCAGTGACGCTTTAAATTTTTCTTCCATTGTGCTTGTTTCTAATTTTTTAATTAGTTTATGTATTTATATTTTTAAATTTAATATTAAGTTATATTCTAATGATAACAGACGAAATACATTTAAAAACACTATAATATTAATTCATTTGTATTAGTACTATATTAAGCATGTTTCCATTTCATATTTTCCATAATTTGAATATTTCTTGTGGTCCCAACGAGTTCGAATTAACGAGAGCCGACTGTATATTTAAGTGTAGGTTAAAATTAAGAAAAGGGATGAACAATCAATTTGGAACTTTCAGATTGTTTATAACACATAATTAAGATTTTAAAAAGTAGGGCTGGGTCCCAGCTAAACATGATTAAAAAATAACCTGACCAAATCTGAAAAAATCTTCAGACTTTCCCTGACCAAATCTCAAAAGATTCTCTGACTAAAGAGGCATACAAAGATATTTGTTACTTATTTTCGCAAAAAAGTTTCCTTTGTCAAAATTAGCATATCTTTTCTGTAATTATTATTCAAATTTCTCACCACTGCTTTATATTATGAATCTTTCTACCTCCTCATATAAATTTGTCCTTCCCCTTGAGGGGTCAATTTTCTAATTCAGTTTTTAACCAAGCTACACCAAAATTCAATCTGACTGAAATTAAAATTTCTCACAGACCTTTGATTAGTGAGGTCTATTTTTAACTAAGACTATAAGAGGGAATTCTTCTAGTTGGGGTATGGAAATTATTTTTTTCATGTGACATATTGTTTTAAAGCTTTTGGCATGTACATTACTAAGCACTCACTCCAATCCTTTTAACTCATTTTTTCACCAGTAAAGAGTATTTTAAAAATTTAATTTTTTTATTACTACCTGATACAATTTTCAAAAATCATGAAAAAAATTTACTTAACAAATCTTAACAATTAGCTTTTCTCCCATTTTCATACAGTGAATGGGTATGTATTTCAGACAAAATCAAGTTAAAGATATAAAATTACACAAATTTAAGGTCCATTTTAAAATAATACTAATGGGTTCAGGCAATGAAAGGTGGGTCAGTTAGTTTGTAATAAACAAACACGATTACAGAAAGAATTTTTTTTTTTACAGAATTTTTCTTTTTTTTCTCTTTATGTATTGAATGAAATTTTCATTTACCCATGCTTTTTTTTATATTGAAATAAAGAACTATTTTACTTGTGATTAAACAATTTTTTAATTAATTTTCTATATTAAATGATAATTTATTACTATCATTAAAAATAACAGCACTTGAAACTTTATAAAGTTTCCAGTCTGTTATTTTTAATGATAGTAATAAATTACCATTATATATATATATATATATATATATATGTAATGATAAAAACTTTTTTGCCATTTTCCCATTTCGATTTTACTCTAAATTCTCATAAGAATATAATATACTTTCATTATTATTTCAGTAATTTACTAATATTTAATTATTGGCTAAAGTTACCTTTTTCCTTTAATTCAGTATAAAGTATTATTTATTTTCCTAAAAAGAACTCAATTATATTACTTAAATGTCAACCTCTTATTTCAAAATATTAAATTTATTCTATTAGTCCAATTTTCCTTTTAAGAATAAAAACATTTCTCAAAAGCTTTATTTTTGTTTTACAGTAGACTCCCTCAAATCCGCACAGCTTGGGACTCTTGTATATTACTTAACGTAATATACAAAATATTTAAAGATTTGCAGAGCAGCTTTTACAGCAGAAACGCTCATGCTGGTTAACGAACCACAATTACACGAAAAAGAAGTTTAAATTTTAATATAAGTTAAACTGCAATAGAAAAATTAAATTAATGTGTGGTGATATAAAAGATAACAAACAAAATTTAAAATCTAACAAATAAGTCTGAAAATATTTATTGAAGTCTTAAAACATAACAAAATAAAAAGATAAAATTAAAAAGATATTTATCAATTAACTTTATAACAATAACAACATAACTTAACTACGTGTTCATTACTTATCTGTGACCTCATCACATGAAAACAGAAAAACCAAAATGTCCGGGAGCTCATGGCATAACACATCTTCTTTAAAAGAAATGATACTTTTATTGTGAAAAACATTCGTTGATTCATTCAGAGCTAGCTATCCGTGACACCACCAACAACGAAGTCAATGACCTTGCCGATTCTGAAAAACACATCAGGAAACCGATGACTCGTTTTTCTCTTCGATCGACTTAATACTAGATATATTAAAGGCGTCGGGGGAAAAACAACTTCAAAGTTCAAGACGAAAATGCAAGCCATCAATAACAAAATGTTTCGTTGAAAAATTACAATGCAAACTTAACAGAAAAACTATTTAGCTACATCATGAGATCAGTCGTAATTTATCACGTCACACACATGTTGTAAAAACAGACACGGTGGCCAAGCCTACCGGTATATCTCAAAGGAATAATCGAAACTGATTAACTCATCAATTCGCGATCTTTATATACGCTTATCATTAACACGGGTAACGGTTAACTACTAAAACAGAGATTCAAAATCCATTCACTTTCTGAATCTCATTAAGAGGAAGAATGACGTAAGAGTATCAGAATGATGTAACTTCTGACTGATATGACGTCAAAGATCAGACACTTCGTTATCTCGTAACGGCCGTGTGAATTACGATGAGATAATGAAAGGAAGTGAAACTAGATTCTGAAAAGGCTTGTAAACAGAATAGCATGGATGAAATATACGGCAACTGTAAAAATATATTCTAGAGAACTATTTAGGAGATTTAGAAGAATAAAGATTAAAGTTAAAAAGGTATAATTTATTTTTAATTAAAGATAAACTATTTTTAATAAAAACTATTCTAACTTTAATTTCAGTAAAAGAAACTTTATTTTTATTTAATAAACTTTAAGGAACTTTAGTACTTTAGGAATAAGATTTAAAAAGGAAAATTATGGAAGTGTTGATAATTGCATTTGCACAGTGACAAGAACTAAAACTGAGGAAATAGACAACAGGGACCAGAGGTTGTGCGGATTTTAGAATTTTGCGGATTTCTGGTTATTGCTTTGTTTACATTTTTTAAATAGTAATTTGAGTGCAATTAATAATGCATTTGGAACTGTAATGAATGCTTACAATATAATAAAATATTAAAATAAGTAATAAACTAAAATAATAAAAATTTAGATAATTTTTAAAATGATTAAAGTACTAATAGCAAAGATCAAACTAATAATCAATAATGTATGATTAAATATTCATTATAAATATTAAATGCATTTTTCCAAAATTATTCAACAAAACTTGCATCATAAAAGTACATTCGTAATTCACATCAAAATCATAAAATAAGAAAGTTTTATTTCAGGTTTAGCCAGGCTTAATAACCAAAAATTCTTGATTAATGCATAAATATATTTGGTAAGAAGATGTGATTATCAGTAATATCAGCAATATCTTAAATTTTCCCCCCAAAAAAATTATTCTTAATTCATGAAAAAAACATGAATGAAGTATTATTAAGAATAGTACAAATTAAAAATATATGAAATTTATACAAAACTAAAAAAATTAAATTTTGTAGCAATATCCTAATTGAAAGTTTCATTGTTTACATCCATAAAATATTTGCGGATTTTAGAGAGTTGCGGAATTCTGGTTTGTGGATTTGAGGGAGTCTACTGTATTTATTTTATTAAAATATTGCCTGGGTAATTCCAAAAAGATTGTGCTTACAGACTGTTTACTTCTGTTTAATTTTGCAAACTATCGCCATTGGGAAAAGTCTGGGCCTGAAGCTTCTCCTACTAGCCAATGGAAATGTTGGGAACTTTCCACTCATGCTTTCTGATTCCTCTGATTGGACTTACATGCTTGCGTGAACCGGGAGCCTGGGCAAGAGTCTCGAATGTACAATCAAAATTGGAAGACAGGTAGGAAGAAAAAGCAGAATGGACTGACCTTATAACTGTTAAACAATCCCTGCCGATTATCAGATTATTTTTGAATGTTTTTTGGAGTTGTGATGTATTCCCAGTGGTGTATTTTTGAAGACACCTTTTAGTTTCCTTATTAATTGCAGTGACACTGATTCAGAAAGGAGATGCTTATCTGCGTAATGCATTTTTTTTAATGGAAATGATTGAAATAAGAACATTTTGGTATTTATTTTCGAATGATGAGTGGATTAGCAAGTGAAATGGGACAATAATAAAGATTTGATGTCACTTATACCTGTATATTCTTCATTTATTGGAGAAACCACCAATTAAATTCACTCATCTGCCTTTGTATGCCAGCCACAACATGGATGGAATTCAATTGTTCTTTAACTGAGAATAAAAACTTTAAATCAGCCAGCTACATTATGAAATAATCTGTTCCTTCTGTTGTTTCACCAGATGTTCTTCCTATGATCCCACCGACTTCTTACACACACACATATATATACAGTAAAATCTCTAAATAACGGACACCTTGGGAGCGCAGAAATTGTCCGCTATTCGGAGGTGTCCGCTATTGGGAAAACCTCAGCGATAGAAAAATTGCTAATGAATGCTTAATGTTTCATTAGTCGATTTAAAAATGTCCTAAAACCTCTATCATATGATTAAACCAGAAATTAAAATAATTTTTAAAGCAATAAAACTGAAATAAAATTGTGCATGCCTTTATCCTTTGCTTATTACATTCTTACAAAAAAAAAAAAAAAAAAAAAAAAAAGTTACAAAAGTATGTTTTTATTTGCGATTACATGTAATTTGTTTTTCAATGTGAAGTTTTAACTCTGTCAGTAGTTTTAATCCTTTTAAATAATCTTTTTCTAAAAAAAAAAAAAAAAAAAAAAAAAAAATACATATATATATATATATATACCGGGTGTCCAGTAAATGACTGACCCATTTTGAATGTAAATTGATGGAATCCCATCAACAGATGGTTTTCTCATCGCCTCCTATACTCTTTTATTCATTATTTCATTCACTCATAATTTATTTTAATATTCATTTATTTATTATTTCATAACAACAATATCCAATAAATATTAACTTACCTTTCAATTCCTTTCCGGCCGTTATCAACTTTATAACATCCAATAATCTATTTAACTTCAATAGCCCTTCATAATTTGTTCCACGGACTCCATCTTTAATTTCAACCTATATCGACAATAACTTATTTCCGACTAATCATATTTTTCCGTAACGATATTTTCCCCGCCAGATGGCGACTTGGAATATCGTAACAATAATCGAATCTTTCATTCGTTTTACCGAATCGATCTTTCGATTCGTACACATGTCGTCTTCTCATTGGCTCGTTTCGTGGGCGTGCTCGCAAACGATGTTTTCAATCCGGCTAGCTTAGTATAAATACACAATGTTAATTTCTGTTCTTTGCCGCTTTTATCTTCCTACTAATGGAAGTAGTTCAAGTCACTGAATTGAGGCTGGTCCTCAATCTGGATGTATTATAAGATACTTGTTTTATTTAAGTTTACTTTTAATTGTTTTAACCTGCACAATTGATGTCGACTATATGTTCAACTGTTAACATGTTCATCTGTACTAATGTGATGGAGTTCACCGTGTCAAGTCTTCTGTAATGCCAAGCCTGTTTCTCAAGTAATCAATAAATACTTTAGTTTTATTTTTGACTTTTGTTTTCTGTTAAAGAGATCGACATTAAAGTCTGCTCACATTTATTTTTAACTTCCACTACAGTGTTAGGTGCCAGCAAAAGCTCCACATGTGCTGTCTGCTTCTGTAATGAGATTTTTTAGCGTATATATAAACCTCCAAAGGTTATATTACGCACATTATAAATAACAAAAAAACTGTTTGAGATAAAAATGCGCGGCTTGCTGTATTGTTATTAGAATATAAATAAATTTTAAAATATGCACTTTGTTAATGTAATATAATAATATTTAAAATAATATCTTAGTCTCAAGACTGAGGAGGGGAAATATAATACAGATGGTTCAATCACAAATATTATTTTAAATCACTTTCCAACCAACGTACCCTATTTCTGAAGCTGATTCGAGAGTCGATTCAACATATAGATTCAGATTCGACAACATATAGATTCAGATTCAGCCGAAAATCTCTTATTTATGAAAATTAGAGTCATGTCTGTATTCAAACAGCCTGTTACCGCCAGCGCGATATTTTTTTTCCGAAATTTGAACTACATTAACAAAGTACATGTTTAAAAATTTATTAATTTTCTAATAACAATACCGCAAACCGCGCATTATTATCTCAAACCGTTTATTTGTTATTTAAGTTCAAAATGGGTCAGTTATTTACTGGACACCCGGTATATATATATAATTGTTTATTGTATTTTTATGTTTCTTAAAAGCATACAATCTCCAATCATCCGGGGGTGGTGGTGGTGGTTGAGGGGGGGGGGGGGTATGTAGGGGATACATGTAGGGAGGAGAGAGGATTTTCTCCAGCTCATCCCCACATTTATCTGTGATCACAAAATTTGTGATACATTGCTTTTGATAAATTTATAGAATTTTTTTCCTTATTAAAAATATTTTTTATTCTTTTTTGCCAAAATTACTGTCCGCTATTCGGAATGTCCGTTATTCAGAGGTTAAACATACAAAAAATAAAGTTTTGGGAGTGGGAATTGGGAAACTGTCCGTTAAATAGAGGTGTCCGCTATTTGGGAGTGTCCGTTATGGAGGTTTTACTGTATATATATTCATATATACATATAGAAAATTATGTTGCTAACAAAATGATGTTTTTCCAAATGAAGAAAAATTCATATTGTTTAAACTAAAGTTAAACAGATTCAAGATAATTTTTTTATATAATTGTAAGAAGTGTTATCAGTACATATTTTTAAAAATTTCAAATACATGCTTTTGGAGATCTTCCTAGTTAGACTTTAATTGACATTTTTATTATTATTTACACTGATTTTAATTGGCGTAAAAAATTGAGTAAAATTATAATTAACATACACGACACATTAATAACATACACCCTCTATCATAATGCACATTTTTGGGGACAAAACTTTAATGTTTGTGATGCATTAACTTGACTTGTTATGCTAATGTGAAGATCCTGCTGTTTCACACATAATTTTCTCATATTTGGTTTAATGTTCATTAAATCTAACTGTAAATCTAGATAACTATTTTGTTTATTTCTGAATTTGATTTGTAAAGAACCAAAAATGCATATTATTCAAATTAATAGCTCAGGCTAAACAAAAATAAAAATTTGTTTCTATGTTTATCATTTGCAACAGAAAACCAATTATGTCAAAAATAGTTTATTATAATAAACTTGCATGAAAGGTCAAACAATTACATAAACATTTTTGACACTTTCAGAAAAAAAAAATACATAAAATAAAATAATAAAAATAAATAACTGTTCATAAATTAAAAGTACATATTTAAAAAAACTTTTAAGAGATATTGTATTGTTTTTCCTTTGTACAAAAAAATATTATGATCTAAATGTTGTTCATATCCATCGCATATGTTATTTAAGAGTTTCTCAAGCATTTCATCAAAATTTAATAAATTAAAATCTATTTACTTTATGTAAGGAAATTATTTTTCTTACAATATTATGTTCTCTTTGTCTAACAACATTGAAAAGTCCACATATTAGAATTTATATGCATATGTACAGTGCTGATACTCATTTTCACAAAAGTAAAACTTCCCTGAGTAATTCTCCAAAACTAATATTTTTTATCGACAATTATTGTTAATGTGGCATGACAAATAGCAATAATTTGTTCCTGTATAAATGATGTTACTAGACTTTTAGAAACCTAAGACAGACTAAAAAATAATTCCCCTATCCTCCTTTTCAGGTGCATTCGTAATTATGTAAATAAGTAGCACCTATTGTTGTCGCTCAGTCCGTCTGTCTGTCTGCATATAACAACGCAAAAACTACCAAACCGAATCGTTTGAAATTTAAAATACATAATTATTACATAATTTTGTCGAGTCCTTTCAAATTTTATGAAAATCGGATGGATAGATCAATTACAGGGACAATCAAAAGTTTTCCGTTACATTACGGTCAATGGGGAAAAAAGTTTCAAATGCATTTTAATCATTTGAAATTTAAAACGTATAATTATTACATAATTTTGTCGAGTCATTTCAAATGTTATGAAAATCGGATGAATAGATCAATTACAGGGACAATCAAAAGTATTCTGTTACATTACGATCAATGGGAAAGAAAGTTTCAAATGCATTTTAATGGTGTTACACTCATTTGAACATAATAGAATTGACATGAATCTATAAAGTGTGTACTAAAATATACATTCTGTACAATCTGTGATGCAAAGAATATTTATTATCAAATTACAGGGCTACACAAATGTATTCCACTAAATAATGTTATACGGGGAAACATTGTTTGGGGCATGTTTTAATTATATTAAACTACTTTACATTTTATAAATAAGATATACTTAATGAAGTATAATAAAAATTACTCCCTGCATATTTACAGGAACAAAAAAGATTTTGACCCCTATACTGTATCCAAAGTACGCTCTATTATATCAGCAAGATCTGAATATTTTAAAACTTCGTTATCGTACGAATGCACCCCATTTGCTACGCTTCACGTGCAATTTCCAACTTGTTTAATTTAAGAAAACAAATTCGCCATGCTTATTGCAAAATATAAATCTTGTGAGATATTCATCAATGCATTTACCAAATGCATACTTTAAGCTTAAAAAAAAAAAAGCATATAAATATGTAAACTTATATTTGAATGCATATTTTTCACTTTCTGTTTTAGCATGTTCAATTTTCAATATATTCTTTACATTTTTTTTACAGGATAATAAATCTATCACTATAATATAAATAAAATTCATCAAGATACTAGGTATAACATGTTTCTATATTTTTTGTGCCTCATAAAATCCAAACTATCATAACAGGGTAAGTTTTCGTCACACAAAAAGGAAAATTATATTGTTTTACTTGTTGGAGCACAAAGAAAGTTTTTCTATAGATAATTAATAAGAGCCACTGATCATATAAAAAACTGGATGTTATGTATGAACTCAGGATGCAGGAGTTTTCAATACTTTTCTTATAATTACCAATTAAAATTATGGAGAAGCAAAATTAATTAAATGCTAAAGCATTAAAAATCCCATCATCCAAAGCACATACATAATCGGTCAGATCGCATAGTGTAAAAAAATAAACTTTTCAAAAATCGAATACTAATTACCTTTGACGATAATAGTGAATCAAAATAAAAAATAAAATATAAAGGAATCACTCACCCATCATGTTGTAGATTTCAGTGAACACAAGTCATATAACACAAAATTATTTATTTATTTATACAGTATACGATCCGTTATCCAGAATGCTTGGGACCCAGAGCATCCTGGATAAGGGGTTTTTCCGTAATTCGGAACACTTTACTGTAAGTATAAAAAATGCACGAAATAATTTCATAAATAGGTAAATATGAATACTAATACATGTAAATACCTTAATTTATAGATTAATTTACACAAGATAAAAAAAATAATTATAATAAAGGAAAAAAATATACATATGAAATTTAATTTTGAGATTCTGAAACAGAATCTTTTGATTGGGATTTAGCAAACATTTCTATGATAGTCTTTTGCTTACAGTGTGTCTCTTGCACTAATTGTTCTTGTATTTTGTACTGAGGCATGATTTGCTGCTCATGGAAGTAGCTCCTCTGTTGCATGCCTAAAATTAAAATAAAATACTAATTTTTCATTTGATACTTTTTCAACTGATTCATCCTGCTGGTTGTCCTTCTCATCATCAGATTCATCAGATATATTGTTTGTCATCATTTCACAAATCTCACTGTCAGTCATGTGATTAGTGGCAGGAATGTTTTCATCCGCTTCTAAACAATCTTCCACTGCTTCTTGATTAAGCAATTTAGTTTCTGGACAATTAAAGCCTTTGGCATATGCCAACAGATCAGCAATAATTTGCTTCTCTTTCGAAATCTTGAAGCCTTGAAAGGCTCATTTTCGTCATCGAAAAATAATGCAGGTGACCACAGATTGTACCATCCATGGATAAGTGTATCCTTATCCACAGCCTGCCATGCTTTAGCAGCAATCCACAAAGAATCTTTGATTGTGAAGCTTCTCTGGAATTTTTTCATCCCAATTCTTTTGTTGCACTCTGTGAGCATTTTTTTTTTTAAAGAAGTCATTCTTATAGTGAGTTTTTAAAGATCTGTTATGTACAATTTGGAGGCAAACACATTATCCATTTCTAAGAATTCTGCTTCAGGATGGGCTGTTTTTTTCTTTTTCATGATCTTTTGTTGAAATTTGCCGTTTTTCACAAATCTTTTGTCAAAATTTGCCGTTTTATCGTGATTTTTTGGACCATATTTGTTATTTTTTCGCGATCTTTTGGGGGGAAATATGTCTTTTTGGTGGTTTTTGTGACAGAATTACCCATTTTTTCGCAAATCTTTTGACATAATTTGCCGAAAAATAGTCGGTATTTCGTGATTTTTAATAAAATCTGTCGTTTTTTCACGATTCTTTGACGAGATTACGTGTCCCTTGGGACACATAAGAGCTATTTTTTTTGTGTCCCGTCGCCGATCTTTTGTGTAATTTACGCGCTATAGCGCGTCTGCGGCATCGCTGGGGAGAAAAAAAAAAAAAAAAAATTATCACTTTTAATCTAATCACTTTAAAACTAATCAATCTAATCGTGATTATCGCTGAAAATTAGCTGATTTTTAACGAATTTTGCTGTCTTTCCATGATTTTTTGACAAAATCTGCCGTTTTTCGGGATTTTTTTTGTTGACAAATTTGCTGGGTTTTTTTTTTTTGTGATCTTTTGAAGAAATTTGTCTTTAATCGCGATTTTTTGACAAAAGTTGCCGTTTTTCGCGATTGACGATTTGACGAGATACGTGTCCCAAGGGATGAGTAAGAGCTATTTTTTCGCGTCCCGTTGCCGATCTTTTGCGTAATTTACGTGCCGTAGTGCGTCCGCGGCATCGCTGAAAAAAAAAACTAATCAATCCAATATCATGATTATCGCTGAAAATTAGCTGATTTTTAACGAATTTTGCCGTTTTCCATGATTTTTTGACAAAATCTGCCGTTTTTCGGGATCTTTTTTTTGACAAATTTGTTGTTTTTTCCGTGATCTTTTGAAGAAATTTGCATTTAATCGCGATTTTTTGATGAAAATTGTCGTTTTTCACGAATCTTTTGTCAAAATTTGCCTTTTTATCGCGATCTTTTGGGGGATTTTGTGACGGAATTACCCATTTTTTGGGAAATCCTTTGAGAATATTATGCCAAAAAATAGTCGGTATTTCGTGATTTTTAACGAAATTTGTCGTTTTTTTGTAATTCTTTGACGAGATTACGCATCCCTTGGGACGCGTAAGAGCTATTTTTTCGCGTCCCGTTGCTGATCTTTTGCATAATTTATGCGCTATAGCACGTACGCAACATCACTGGAAAAAAAAAAAAAAAAAAAAAAGAGTATTGATTTGCATTCCGGATACCGGGACGCCGGATAACGGATCCTATTCTACTTATTCAAGATATACAGATTGTATTAGATTTGTGGAAAAATTTAGGTAGGTAAGTATATATATGTGTAATTCAAAATAAAGTTTATGTTTTACTATTGTTCTTAGAGATTGACGATCACCAAAAGTTCAGCTTGGATGTAGAAATAGTCTATGACAGTTTCGGCATTTTTATGAACAGAATGATAGATATGGATAGTTCATTGGTAACAATGATGGGGAAATGTTGCCAAATATACTAATTTCTGTAGAGAGATGAAATTCGGGAATCTTGACAAAAATTAATGCATGTAACGTACACACAAAACTTTAAATTTTTTGGAGATTCATGATAATAAAATATGAATATTTGCTAGATGTTGATCTCACTGATTGTTGGTGTTAAAGCTGCTCCACTGTTCCCTTTGGCAAAACTAGCATACTACCAGCGTCACTGAAGGTCGCATCCGATTTCATTTGTAATAGGATTATTGTGGAAGCAAATGTGGAAGTATTTTAATGCATATTTTGACTTTTAATTAACATATAACCGGATGTTAGTTTAATTATGTTAATTTGTTTTTTTAAATAAAAAAAAAAGGACAGGTGTGGATGGAATGTGATTTTGGTCTTAGAAAATCAGGTTTCTAAAATTCTAATAATAATATCCCTAGATCAGATGTAAAGCTTTTGAGGAGAGGGGAGAAAGAGCAATTCTTGTGTATTATTTCCATACATTAACATAAATAAAACACAAACTGAAATTGAAACCAATTCTTTTGGATTTATAAATATTTTGATAACTAGTTCAATATATAAAAAGTAAAGGAAGGCATTCGAATTACAACAAACACAAACTAATAAGCAAAATTAAATATCAACTTATTTAAATGCAATTAAAGAAAGCACAATTTTATTTAAGGTAAAGAAATACAAAACTTACAAGGATATTTCTTCTTTTCCAAGATGAAACAAAATATCTGTTGATGTTATACCAAATAAAACACCTTCAATATTTAATATACATGGATCAGATGCAAAATACAGCCTCTACATTTGAAAAAATAAAACATAAGAGAAAAAGTTTTTTCAACTGAAAACTGTAATATTTTATTTAATTATATGCAAAAAATAAAATAAAATAAAAACATTATTTTCAAAAATCACATTATGTTTTAAAATACTTATAATTTTTTAAAGCACTAATTGAAATGAAACAAGGAAATCATCGTAATTATATTAAAAGAATAAAGAATCATTTTTGCTATAAATATTTGGAAATATCTTATGCAAGACAAAACACAGACTCCAATTTAAAATACAAAAAAAAAAAAAAAAAAAAAAAATAAAAAAAAAAATAATTAAAGTACAAAGGTAAGATAATTTAAAGTACTTATTTAAATAGAGCAATCTTGTTCATTGAATCACAATCAAAATTTCATTTCTCCTATTTCTGAGTTTTCATTTAAGATTTATAAATTGAAATATGAATTACCTAAAATTTTAAGTTAATTAAAAGAGAGAGGTACATTGAAGGAAATATGAGGGTTTTCATATGGATACGTAAGCATGAAAGTGGCTTGAAAGGAAAAAGTTGGAAAATTTTTTATGCTATACAATGATGATGAATTATAATTTTACCTAATTTTAAGACATTCATAAGAGAAAAAGTATCCTACTCATTAACTGTCTAATAATTGTTATTATTTTCATAGCATTTTGATGCAACTGACCACATTACACAGTTATTCTTACCAAAGGGGAAATTTCTCTCTCTCTCATGTTAAATACTGCTGCATCAATCACTCCTTTGTCTCAACATTATCACTGTGCCAAAACTATAGACAGAAGTTATTTAAATAAATTTTCAAAATATTCTATCCCAAAGAGAACTTTATACAAATTATCTTTCCTTTTAAATATTTTTACCATTGTTTCTGCTTTATAATCACATATGAAGAGAATGAAAGCCAAAGGTTTCAGAAGATCTAAACTCAGAAATTCCCCACTCCTCTCCTTTACTACCTATTCTCAATATGTTTCTATGTATTTTTAGACCAATGCAGAAAATAACCAAAATTTTTCCTAAACTTAGTTTTCTACCTTTTGGAAAATTATTTCATGAATCTATAAATGTCAATAAATAAATAAATAAATAAGACTATTTCCTCTTTATAAGCTTTGTAATAAAAGTAATCAGCTCCCCCTCCCCTTAATTAATAATACTATTTAACAAAACATCTTTCTCATGAAGTAAGTAGTAATTTTTATATTTTAAGGGATGCTGAAGAATATATATATTTTAAAGAATGCAGAACTGAACAGTTTCTGTCAGCCACAAAACTTTGAAAAAATTTCCAAGACATTGCTAATCTCTAACACATTTCTGAAATGGGCAATATATCATATGACTTTTATCATTTAAAAATTACTTTTGGTATTAAAATAAAGGACTAAATTAACATTTATATGACTGAAAAATAAGATTACCATATTGAAAAATTAAAGTGTTAATTTACAAAATAAAAAACAGAAATTTTGTAAACATAAATGAAATTTACTTTGGAAATTCATTTACCATAAAGTATAGAAAATAAGCCCTCTTTTAGCAAACAGGGCTTTTTGACCCTTAAAAAACCTAAAATTTAAAATTTTCTGGGGGAGGGGGCACATTTTATTGCTCTGGGGAAAGGGGAGTGTCCCCCCCCCCAGCCACCCCCTAAATTCATATAGAGATTTTAAAGTTATGCATTGAGTAATATCTTTAAATGCTGTTTAATAACATCTTAATTTATACGAATCTAAGTTTTTTTAAATTAAAAAGTTGATTTTCAAAACAGGAAAATAAATGATGAATTGCAGTTAATTAAAATTTTTAAAAAGCCTCACCAAACAATCGTTTTTGAGCTTTCAGATAAATTATAACATATTGAAACCATTTTAAAGAGTAGTGAGCATCAAAAATATTGCGAGAGGATTTTTTAGAGGGAGCAGTCAAATACTTAAAATTGTAACGTTTTCTATCATTTCAAATGTGCACTTTTCACTAAGCCCTGGGATAAATTTTACTTATTAAATATAATCTTGCAGGTAGTTTAAAACACATAATACAGGTTTTAAGGAGTAGGCTGACAGCAAATTATGTATGGGGGGGGAGGGGCAATAATTATTTTAGGGAGGGTGTGATCAACTATTTAAAACCGTACAGCAGGGCTGTCCAACGTGGCGCCCTTTGACCGTTTTCTTGGTGCCCTTTTGAAGATTTCTTGCTATTATATATTTTAGAAGTAAAATTCTATTATAAAGAATGCTTTCTTTTAAATCATTAATATTTTATCAGAGATATTTTTAAAACCTGTATTAGGCCTGCTGTTGGCTTGCTGTTGTACATTAAAAACCAGAAACATACTTTAAAAAATTAATCATACATTTTTTTTTTTTTGCAATTTTTATGTAGTTAAATTTCTTAGTAGTTGGAATTAGCTCTTTTTAATACTTAAAACGTTAGGGAAAAAAGTTTTCATCTGCCCCCATCACTATTGAAGATACATGTGCATGAAAACTCAGCCTTTTTATTTTTACTGTTGTCACACGCCCATTGACAGTTTTATATGAAGGATAAAGGGGCTTAATTGTTCTTTCTTGACTTTTTAAATTTTAGAGGGTTTTAATTTTTTAAAATTTTGCTTAGAAAATATTATAAACAGCACAAAATTATTTCTATCTATGAAAGCACTTCCAGACTATCCTTCTGAAACCACTATCATGCTTGTCTATTTTTATAAATTTTATAAAACTAATTCACGCCTTCAAAGTAAATCAAACCGTATTTTCACATCCTAAAAGAAACCTAGCAATATCTCTGATTTTTACATTCATTTATTTGTTATTATTGTTATTATAGATGTGAATAAAGTTTCTGGCGCCATAACCCAGAAACATTTTTGATATAGACTTTTTATTAAAAAAAAGTATAGCTTGAAATTTAATATGAGTACCACTGTACGATTAATTTGCATTATGTTAAGATGTCGTGTATACTAATACTATGCGATAATATTGCCACATGTTTTCAGACATGTAAATAATGGCACCCTTCATTGAGTGCCAAGAGCCAAGATGCGTCCCCTAGTTAGTGAAAGGTCGGATAGGCCTGCTGTACAGTTTTATATACAGATTTTTCAGAGCCCTGGGATAAACAATGCTTATTTAATATGAATTTTTAAAAGTGTACTTATCCCTATTTTCAAATAATAATTTCCTCAAATATCTTTCTTAAGTTTACAAACAGTTGTTATGTCGTAATAACACAAATAAACTAATTAATCTTACTTAAATTATTTCTAAATCATAATTTTAACAGTTCTTACTTTTGGGGGTTAAAATTTTATAGAAGCTTTGTTTCATGCCGGATTGTTTACAAATCGCGACTTCGGTCCGGTTTGTTTACCTTTTCTCGCGTCTTGTTTGTTTACTTTTCGCCACGGCATTTTAGGGTTAGCGGTCATTTATATTTTGTAATTAAACATGAATTATATTTTCAATATTTTGATTAATTTTAGGCACAGAATTTTTAATGGTTCTCCTACTGTCCACTGGGTTAAAATCAATATAAAAAATACTGTGTGTGCGATGTTTGCATTACTTGGGTTGGTTGGTTGCATAATTGGTGCTTTGCAGGTTGAATTTGCGCACCTTCGGTCTGTAAACCGTCACATTGTTCATAAAAACTTAACCTATTGTAAAATTGATATTGTAAACATAGTCATTTTTTGTAATAAGAAAATTATACAATAATGAAAAAATAGAATAAATTTTGAGCCACTGAATATTAAATTTTTGAGTTGAGTGACTGGATGCATATTTTTTTTAGTTTTAATTGTTTATTAGTTATTTTGATTTTTTTTAGTTTTAAATGTTTTATTAGTTATTTTTGCATTAACTAACATAATTAACTCTTTTATACTTTGCCTTACTTTTTCTGGTATTTTCCTTTTAAAATACTTCGAACCTGGCAACATCGATATCATCAGAAGGTTCCCGCCTAAAGATTGAGAGTCACGTGATGACGCTACGGTGAGGTGCGTCATATCCCACAGAGGAATACAACATGTGTAACGAATTTCATTCGAAATAAAAAGATAATTACTTCATTTTTTACAAAGCAGCTTTAAAAACAAAGAAAATATTAATGTTGCTTTACACCTAATTAGTTTTACTTAATTAATTGAAGCAAAGTTTTCTTATAATGTCATTTTTATTCCGCACTAATTTAATGATGCGGATGCAGCGGTGGAGAAGGGTGTAAGGTGGACTCCGCGGGATTTTGGAAGAGGAGATGAATTCTGGTTCCTGACGTTGACAAGTGAGGTTGCTCGGAGTCTGAAGCTACAATTTTCCCCTTTGTTTGATCGAGGATGATTCTGTTCCTGAGGATGGGCCCATCATATTCGATGTTCACTTGATAAGTTTTTCATTTTCTACTAACCTTTTTGTTAGTTGCACAGCATGCAGCATCTAACGTTTTATTTTTACTAACTTATTTTTTTTTCTTTTTTTTTTTTGAGGGGGGTTAAAGTTTAGAAAATGGCCAAATTTTTTTTCTTTTAATATTTAATTGTTAGGCATCCAGTGGCTCTATTATCTTTTTATTTATTTTATTGAATTTTTGATAATTGAATTGTCAATGTTATTCGGCTGTAATAATTGTTAGAATTATCAACACTTAAGAACATCCTTTCAATAAATATGTTGGACATTTAATTATATTTTGTATGAATTCCATCAAACAATAAATATTTTGGATGCCTAATTAGCCTTGTCATGCTTTCCTGCAGATCTTGATGAGTCATTTATTTTACATAGATTACGATGCATCATCTTCAGTTATTCAATGGAGTTAATTTTTCCCTTTTTATATATTCCTTTAAACATTTCAGCTATTGTCAAATTAAATATTTGTAATTAGTAATGATTAATTATAATTTCATTTATTTCATCTTGTAATTGAAGTTGATGTTTCGTTTCTTTTTGTTTTTAATGTTTATTCAGATACGATCAATGTGATTTGATGTTAATCATAAATAAGTTAAATTTTTTTATATCCTTGTGTTTGAATAATTCCTTATTATTTTTTCACTTAGATGAAATTACCGTATTTTCGGGCGTAAGCGCCGCGACGCATACGAGTTTAAAAGTTAAAATAATGCTTACTGCGGCGCTTCTGCCGGGCGGCGGATACGATATATTTTTTTCCCTTGCAGCGATATTCATTAAAGAGGTGATTCTGATCGGAATTTTTCTGAAAATTGTGAAAAGTCAATCATCAGTAAGAAAATGCGAATCATAAATAATATCGCGAATTTCGACAAATGATAGCCTAATTTCTGTCAATCATTCGCAGAAAAAGCAAGAATTTTATCAAAGGATCGGGAGAAAAAAAACACGACTTTTATCAAAGGTTCGTGGAAAGGCATGAATATGTAAAAAGAAAAAAAATGTTCATTTCATGAAAAGATCACTTGAAAAACTACAATTTTATTATCGTAAAATCCCGTTAATCCGCCCTTCGCAATCAAACGCTAGTCCCCACTATAAAAAAAATCGCTGAAAAAAAAACGTTAATTTTGCCAAAGAATCACGAAGAATAACCACAAATTTATTGGAAGGATCGCAAAAAATCAAGAATTACGCCGAAGTATCGCTAAAAACCCCACATTTCGATGAAAGATTGCAGTAAAAACGCGAAATATGTCAAAAAATCTCTAAAAAACAAAAATTATGTCAAAAGATCGCAGAAAAATCGTGAATTTCTCAAAGGATCGTCAAAAAGAATTGTCAAAAAATTGTTAGAAAAAACGCAAACACGTCGTATCTATAAAAAAACGGTAAAAAAAAAGAAATAAACATAAATTCAGGCGAAAAATCGCAGAAAAAAGGAGATATTTGAAAATAAAAGCATGAAATCTATTAAAAAATCTGGAAAAAAACGAACATTTCATCAAAAATTGATGATTCATTCATTTCATCATGATTCATACCATTCTCAAAGGCGAATGAGAACGATATGAATCATGATGAAATGAATGAATCATAAATCTTTGATGAAATGTGTGTTTTTTCAAGGTTTTTTTTAATAGATTTCATTCTTTTTATGCTTTTTTACAAATTTCCCTTTTTTTCTGCGCTTTTTCGACAAAATTTATGTTTTTTTTTTTAAAACGCAAATTTTTTCAAGTATTGCTTCAAGTATCGAAATTCATTATTCATTCAATTCATCATGATTCATCCCTTGCTCATTCCCATAAAAACGCAAATTTTTTTCAAGTATAGCGAAAAAACTCTACAAATTCGTTAAATATCGCGATAAAACAAAGCAAATTTCGTCAAATATCGCGATAAAACCCCGCAAACCTCGTTACAAACTATAAAAAACGTATTAAAAAATCGCGAAAAAAGGCTGCATGAATTCAAATTTAATTTTATCATAAAAAATATACAAGATTTTAAATTGGATTTATATTACAAATGTTAAAAAAACGCGAAAAAACACGGAATATAACGCAATTTTTAACATTTTGATGTATTTTCGTAAGTGCGGCGCATACGGCGGTGCGGCGCTTCTGAGGAATATTTGTTTTATTTTAATGCATTTTCGGAGGTGCGGCGCTTACGGTGTGTGCGGCGCATATGCCCGAAAATACGGTAACTTGATTTTCTTTGTTCTTGCTGCATATATTGATCCTGTCTGATTAAACAGTGCATGTATTTTATTGGATTTAGGATTTAGGGTTACCAAGATTGTCTGATCAGAACTGGGGGTTATTGTTATTTTTTTTACATTATGATTTTTTTTTATTCTTCTTAACACAACGCAACTTAGATTAATTCCTTATTTGACTTTATTTGCTTTTCATGTGGGTTAATTTTTTTTATGGGGTAATAAATAGTAATTGGGCAATTTTAATTCTTAATATTTTAATGATTTGTTCAGCTATGTCAGTTATTAATGGGATCTCTGCCTTTAATTAACTTTGGTAATTGGTAGTTGTGGTAAGACACAACATATATTTTTATGGTGCCGTGCTGGTCAGACAAACTTATGGTCTTAACCAATTTTTTTTACACTGCAGGAAAGTTTAATTGATTTGTTTGTAACCGGTGGATAGTGGAGAACATTTAATGATATATATTTGTATTTATAATTGCAATTATGTCTAAATCAGAATTTAACATATCCGAAGATGAGTATGCTTTACCTAATGATGTACAGATTCAGTGTAATTTGGAGGGAGATGATATACCAACTAATAGCAATAGTTTACCAATGCAAGGGGATGAATTGGGGGCAACGGGAGGCAGTGGTATTCCTCAAATTGTTCACACTATTTCTCCACAAATATTGGAGTGCCGTATTAATGCTTTCCCTGAATATTTAGCTATGATTAGCACATTTTCAGGGAGAGAAGAGGATGGGTCAGTAGAAGATTTTATTAATAACATTGAGGAAATAGGGAGATTGGCATCTTGGGCCGATACTCAATTAATTATTGCAACTAAAATGAAACTTTTAGGTGAGGCTGCAACATTTGCGAAAACCCATCCCATAGTGAAGAAAGCTAAGTCATGGTCAGAAGTTAAATCAGAAATGATTAAACATTTTGGTAGAATTGGGGATGGCCAAAATAACATTTTAAAATTTACACAAGCGTCACAAAAACATTCGGAATCCACTAGAGGATTCCTTTCAAGACTATCGGGGTTAGCACATAGCTGTTTTCCTGAGAATGACCAGATTAGGGAGAATCTTCTTTTTAATCAGGCACTTAAAGGCCTGCATGCGATTTCACGTAGATTTATTATGAGTTTAGCCCCAAAAACTTCCTCCGATATTTGGAAAGCAGCGCTGGAAGAGGAAAAATGTCTAGCATTTGATCGAAATAATGCTGAAATAAATGTTGCAGCAGGGTTATCAGAGATGAAAAATGGGTCGAACTCTGATCTTGCAGAAATTAAGCAGCTATTTACATGCGAACATGCTGCAATCAGACAAAAAAATAAATGAGTTAGAACAACAAGTAAAAAATCTCACTATGATAATTAACAGTCAACCACCACCACAACCGCCTCATAATCCACATTTTCAGCATTATCAATTTCCATAAGCTCCAATAAATCAACCTCCAATGCAATATTCACAACAATATTTCCCCACACAACCGCAAAATTCTAGTAGGCAGAGAAGTAATATTACATGTTTTTCTTGTGGGAAAATTGGACATATAAGTAGATTTTGTAAAAATAAAATTTCAGAAACACAATCAAACAATTTAAACGGATAGAGTGGCAAATGGATTTAGCACAATCCGATTTGACTACAAACTCCAAGTGCGTGAGAGCAGACTCTGCTGCAAACACAAGATTCTCTTTACCGTTAATTGATTTCAAGGTGGGTGAAAAAGATTTTATTGGATTAATAGATTCTGGGGCATCTGTAAATTTAATTGCTTTTCAAACTTTGAAAATTTTATTGGGGGATGGATTGGTTGAAGACAAACAGGATTGTTTTATGAAAATTACGGGGGTAACAGGAGATGATACAATAATTACAAACTTTGTTATTATTAAATTAAATATGGCAGGTAAAATTGTCAAAACAAAATTTTATGTAATAAATAAATTGGATTCTACACATTATAATGTAATTTTTGGGAATAATTTCTTAGCAGAAAACAAAGTTAAAATTAATTTTGAAAAGAATGCAATAGAAATGGATAAAATTAACATTAGATTTTCTAACTATCAGAGTGAAAATTTTTGTAACTTAGTTGAAATAGATTATATAAATACTGGGAAAAGTAAATGTAAACATAAATTACCTCCAAAATCTGAATTAATAGTAGAAGTCACAGTAAAAGGTAAACAAAAACAATCTGAATTTGTACTAATATCCCCTAATAAATATTCATTAAGCAGTAAATGGGCAGTTAGTAGTTCTATACATGAATTTAATGAAAATGGTAATTATTGGGTCAAATTAGCTAATTTTTCTGATGATGTTATTTATATTAATAAAGGAACCAAATTAGTAAGTATAGAAGAAGTGGAAGGGATAACTTTACAGAATGAACAAATAAATTCAACTGAAGTAACGGAAATAGATAAAGATTTTGATCTAGTGGGTGGGCAATTTAATTTAACGCATTTAAGTGAGCAACAGAAGGAAGATATGTTAAAATTAATAAATAAACATAAAAATATTTTCGCAAATTCAGTCAAAGATTTAACCGGTTGTAGTACTATAAAACATCGAGTTTACCTTTCTGATGATATTCCCATTCGATGCAGACCATATAGAACTCCTTATGCTCTTAAAGAAGAATTGAAAAAACAGGTTGATGATCTTTTAGATGCAGGTATAATTTCTATGAGTGACTCCCCATACGCTTCTCCTGTACTTTTAGTTAAAAAGAAAAATAATACCTATAGGCTTGTATGTGATTACCGTAAATTAAATATTAAAACTCAACCTCTACCTTATCCATTACCTTTAATTTCTGATTTAATAGATACCTTGGAAGGGGCAAAATTTTATTCTTGTCTGGATTTATGCTCGGGATATTGGCAAATGCACTTAGATCCCAAGGATAGACATAAAACAGCTTTTTGTACTGAATTTGGACACTTCGAGTGGAATAGGCTGCCACAAGGACTCCGCAATGCTGCTTCGTCATTTCAAAGATTATTAGAGATAATTTTAGCAGGATTAAAACAATTTAACATAAATACTTACATTGATGACTTAATTATTGCCTCCAAAACTTTCGAAGATCATTTACTTAAATTGGACTTAGTTTTACCAGGCTTAATCAACATAATTTGAAAATTAACCCTGCAAAGTGTCAATTAGCTCAACAACAAATTAATTATTTAGGTTTTTATATCAAAGATGGCAAAATATTTCCAGAAGACAAAAATTTAAAAGCAATAAAACAATTCCCTATTCCTAAAAATAAAAAGCATGTGCGTCAGTTTCTTGGCCTTTGTAATTACTATCGTAAATTTTTGGATAAATTTGCCGAAACTGCTCTACCTTTAACTAAATTAACTAAGGATAAAACTAATTTTGTTTGGAATGAGGACTGTAACAAAGCTTTTGAAACTTTAAAAGCAGGTTTGATCAATTCACCTTGTTTAACTATACCTAATGTAAATAAAGACTTCATATTACATACAGACGCATCTGGTTTTGCTTTGGGTGCAGTTCTAAGTCAATATGATGATAAAGGAGATTTACATCCAGTAGGTTTTGCTAGTAGAACATTGAAGGATGCTGAAACTAGATATTCTGTTTTTGAGAGGGAACTTTTAGCTATAGTGTGGGGTGTGGGACATTTTAGGCAATATTTATATGGAAGAAAATTTATTTTATACTGTGACCAACAGAGTCTGTCCCGCGCACTTGAGTTAAAAGATTGTGGTAGAGTTACAAGGTGGGCTTTGGCTTTACAGAACTTTGATTATGAGATAAAACATACTCCCGGCAAAGACAACATCCCAGCTGATGTGCTTTCGCGAACAATTAATGTTGCTAAGGTCGAAAATATAATTTCTCTAAATAATATTACTGATGACATACTAACTGAATTACAACAACAGGATGCTAAATGTAAAGAAATCATAGACTTACTAGGGACACAGGATAACATAACCATAGGAAAAAACACATATTTTTACAAAAATAAAGTTCTTTATTGTCACCAGAATTTCAATTCTAAATTTAATGTAAAAGATAAACTAGTAGTACCTAAGTCCTTAGTTCCTGAAATTTTAAACCTTGCACATGATTCTCCTGCGTCGGCACATCCGGGATTTATGAAAACCACAAATAAAATTCGTAAATGGTATTTCTGGCATAACATGAGACGTCACGTTTTAAATCATATAAAATCTTGTATTTCTTGTGTACAGCGTCGTGGATATAAGAAAGGTGACAAAGCTCAATTGCAACGAATGCCAATTCCAACACGTCCTTTTGAAATGGTAGCAATTGATGCTGTAGGACCCTTAACGTTGACTTCTGAAGGTAATAGACACATATTAGTGATGAGTGACTATTTTAGCAAATGGGTGGAAGCTTATCCGGTAAAAGATTTACTTATAAATTCCATAGCAGGGTCGTTAGAAAAGTTTATTGCCACACATGGGGTGCCGGAACATCTGGTGTCAGACAAGGGTAAACCATTTGTTTCAGATGCTATTACAAAGGTATACAAAAAGTATGGCATTAAGAAGCACACAACTACGAGTTATCATCCTAGTTCAGATGGTGTTGTTGAACGTGCTAATGCTACTATAATTAATGCCCTTAAGCATTTGGCTACTGCGACAGATTATCAGTGGGATGAGTATTTGAGTTCAGCTCTGTTAGCTTACAGAACATCGTACCATTCTACAATTCAGGATACTCCTGCTCATATTGTTTATGGTAGGGATTTAGTTGTTCCAGTAGATTTATTGGTTAAAGAAAATAAATTTTCTTATGCTGACACTAGAGAATACAGTGAGGATATTGATATTAGATTACAACAGTCTTTCAAAATCATAAAAGAAAATTTAGAAAAGGCCGCCGAAAAACAAGAAAATTATAGAAACAGGACTGCTAAAGACAAAAAGATTTTAGTCGGTGACTTGGTACTTTTATATACCCCTGTTTTCAAACAGGGTGTGGCTAGAAAATTTCAACAAGTTAATAAAGGTCCATACAGAGTTAAATATAAAACAAGTCCAGTAAACTTCCAAATAATGCACATAAATAATCCTAAGGACATTCAAACTGTTCATGTTGATCGGTTAACACGTATAGAAGAAAGATTTACTTACCCAGCTTTATATGAAAACAAAAATAATAACGATAAAAATGACAACTTAATTAATGACAATAGTAATATAAATAATTCTGGCCAGCAAATTACCACTCACTATACTATTCCGCATAAATTACCTACAACTAAGTCACAAACCTTAAAAATTCTCTTTAAAGCAAATAATACACCTACCACCACTTGCAATTCTAATCTTGATAATCCACTTACTGCTTCGAATGTTCAAAGAAATGCCATAAGACAGGGTAGCGAATTAGAGACAAATACCGACTGTGACCAAAATGATGTTTCTAGGTCTTCGACCAATATTAGGGCGGATTCTACAAAAACAGAATCTATTGTTCGGAAACATCAGTATAATCTCAAGGATTTACCAAAATGTTCTTATAAATGTTAATTTTATGTTTTGTTGTAAATATTTTTGTTAAGTGTTAATTGTTAATCATTTCATTTTATGTTCAATTAATTTGTGAAGCTAGTTATACAAATGTTTGTTATAATGTGAACAAAGTGTTTAATGAACTGAATGTGTTGCAAAGTATTTTTTTTCTCTCCTTTTATTATTTTGGTTGAGGAAAAGTTTGTATTATTTTTAAGTATTATTTACATTAATGGTTAATAGTTACAACATGGGTTGTAATTACACATGTAAGATGTAATGATTCAGTACGAACTTAGTCCTATAATGTTACGTCAAGTAGAGATGTTCCTATATGGTTGGCAGCTACTTCATTGGCAGACTACTCTGTTGGAGAATGAGCAGAAGGATTTGCTTACAAGGTTGCCTGACTCTTCTAACATGTTTTGTCCCATGATGTCCAGTGATCTGTTCATATTTTTGTTTCATGTTAATTGTTTGGGGTTGTTTTGTATTGTTTTGTTTTTTTAGGGGAAGGGATTTTTTTTTTTTTTTTTTTTTTGTACAATATTGAAGTGTCATACATGCATGCTGAGCTATGGCATTTTACTATTGTGTGTTGAGGCATTGCCTCAAATTACTTTTGGTTTTTAGCCAGTCCTAGGCTTTATTTAGGAAAAATTTTTGTATTTTGAATTAGTTTTTAGTTGCTCGATTGCCAATGTTCTCCCAATTTTTAATGTAATTCCTTTGTGACAAAAATTTTTGTGCCAAAAATTTTTAGGCGGATTCGGGGGTATTGTGTTATGTCGTAATAACACAAATAAACTAATTAATCTTACTTAAATTATTTCTAAATCATAATTTTAACAGTTCTTACTTTTGGGGGTTAAAATTTTATAGAAGCTTTGTTTCATGCCGGATTGTTTACAAATCGCGACTTCGGTCCGGTTTGTTTACCTTTTCTCGCGTCTTGTTTGTTTACTTTTCGCCACGGCATTTTAGGGTTAGCGGTCATTTATATTTTGTAATTAAACATGAATTATATTTTCAATATTTTGATTAATTTTAGGCACAGAATTTTTAATGGTTCTCCTACTGTCCACTGGGTTAAAATCAATATAAAAAATACTGTGTGTGCGATGTTTGCATTACTTGGGTTGGTTGGTTGCATAATTGGTGCTTTGCAGGTTGAATTTGCGCGCCTTCGGTCTGTAAACCGTCACATTGTTCATAAAAACTTAACCTATTGTAAAATTGATATTGTAAACATAGTCATTTTTTGTAATAAGAAAATTATACAATAATGAAAAAATAGAATAAATTTTGAGCCACTGAATATTAAATTTTTGAGTTGAGTGACTGGATGCATATTTTTTTTAGTTTTAATTGTTTATTAGTTATTTTGATTTTTTTTAGTTTTAAATGTTTTATTAGTTATTTTTGCATTAACTAACATAATTAACTCTTTTATACTTTGCCTTACTTTTTCTGGTATTTTCCTTTTAAAATACTTCGAACCTGGCAACATCGATATCATCAGAAGGTTCCCGCCTAAAGATTGAGAGTCACGTGATGACGCTACGGTGAGGTGCGTCATATCCCGCGGAGGAATACAACATGTGTAACGAATTTCATTCGAAATAAAAAGATAATTACTTCATTTTTTACAAAGCAGCTTTAAAAACAAAGAAAATATTAATGATGCTTTACACCTAATTAGTTTTACTTAATTAATTGAAGCAAAGTTTTCTTATAAAGTCATTTTTATTCCGCACTAATTTAATGATGCGGATGCAGCGGTGGAGAAGGGTGTAAGGTGGACTCCGCGGGATTTTGGAAGAGGAGATGAATTCTGGTTCCTGACGTTGACAAGTGAGGTTGCTCGGAGTCTGAAGCTACAATTTTTCCCTTTGTTTGATCGAGGATGATTCTGTTCCTGAGGATGGGCCCATCATATTTGATGTTCACTTGATAAGTTTTTCATTTTCTACTAACCTTTTCGTTAGTTGCACAGCATGCAGCATCTAACGTTTTATTTTTACTAACTTATTTTTTATTCTCTTTTTTTTTTTTTTTTTTTTTTTGAGGGGGGTTAAAGTTTAGAAAATGGCCAAATTTTTTTTCTTTTAATATTTAATTGTTAGGCATCCAGTGGCTCTATTATCTTTTTATTTATTTTATTGAATTTTTGATAATTGAATTGTCAATGTTATTCGGCTGTAATAATTGTTAGAATTATCAACACTTAAGAACATCCTTTCAATAAATATGTTGGACATTTAATTATATTTTGTATGAATTCCATCAAACAATAAATATTTTGGATGCCTAATTAGCCTTGTCATGCTTTCCTGCAGATCTTGATGAGTCATTTATTTTACATAGATTACGATGCATCATCTTCAGTTATTCAATGGAGTTAATTTTTCCCTTTTTATATATTCCTTTAAACATTTCAGCTATTGTCAAATTAAATATTTGTAATTAGTAATGATTAATTATAATTTCATTTATTTCATCTTGTAATTGAAGTTGATGTTTCGTTTCTTTTTGTTTTTATTGTTTATTCAGATACGATCAATGTGATTTGATGTTAATCATAAATAAGTTAAATTTTTTTATATCCTTGTGTTTGAATCATTCCTTATTATTTTTTCACTTAGATGAAATTAACTTGATTTTCTTTGTTCTTGCTGCATATATTGATCCTGTCTGATTAAACAGTGCATGTATTTTATTGGATTTAGGGTTACCAAGATTGTCTGATCAGAACTGGGGGTTATTGTTATTTTTTTTACATTATGATTTTTTTTTATTCTTCTTAACACAACGCAACTTAGATTAATTCCTTATTTGACTTTATTTGCTTTTCATGTGGGTTAATTTTTTTTATGGGGTAATAAATAGTAATTGGGCAATTTTAATTCTTAATATTTTAATGATTTGTTCAGCTATGTCAGTTATTAATGGGATCTCTGCCTTTAATTAACTTTGGTAATTGGTAGTTGTGGTAAGACACAACACAGTTTTGTTAAGAAAAGAGTTCGCCCCCTGGTTCTGGTTCTGGAATATAAAACTAAAAAATTCTAGACCACCTCCTTTTTTTTTTTTTTTTTTTTTCCACCTGTGTGCATAGTACTTTTGCTAAACAGGGTAGTAAGTAGCAGGGATTTGTTTCAAGATTTTTTTTTTTTTTTTTTTTTTTTGAGATTTTGCAGCACATATTTTAGGTTTGTTGAAGAATATTATTATGGGCCCGAACAACGCCGGGCAGCTCAGCTAGTGTTTAATTAAAAAAATTAATTTTTTGCATTTAAATCAGATTTTTATATATTTTTAAATAAATCTCACACAGTATTATTTTATATGACTTTTCTTTTAATTTATAAAATATAAATTATACTTACTCACCGATGTGTGTAATAAATATTATCAGTATATACACTATATTGCCATTGATTATGGGACACTTGCGATTTTAGACATTTTACTAAATATCTAGAAAAATACATGAGGAATCATCTCGAAACTCTTAGTGTATAAATATAATAGTATAAGTCATACATCTCCGTGAAGATTTTTTCCCGAAACTCCAAAGGGGACCGTCAACAAATTAAAAAAGAATGAATATCTTTTGAATAACTCTGTCAAAACTAATGTAGCAAAAGCGCTCAAACTCTAGATTGTGATTGAATGCCTTATTGTAATAAGCCTTGTTCATTTTTATGCAAATAGCATGCATACTCGCAGAGTAATTAAGGTTTTTATAAAAATGATCCCAAATTTTTCCAAGTTCCTTATAATTTTCAGAGTTCTTAATATAAAATATTATTTTTTTCAGAAAATATGACAAACAATATTGTACACAGTACCCTGTAATCAGAATTAAAAAATAATGAAAATTGTATAAAAAATGAGTTGGTTTACTAAATAATTTTTTACTGTGCATGCGTCAACGATATCAAAATTCCATTTGCATATTATGTTAGCTAAATGTATAGAGCAACTTTTGTGAAAGTCACAGAATCATAACTTGAAAATTCTGACAATAATCGTCAATTGAATAAGTCGAAAATCCGTTATTCTCAAAATGAAGCAAAAACAAGAGGGGTTGTATCCATATATTCATTGTTTAGTGTCAATATAGAATACACAATATGGGATGTACTACTGCATTTGGATAAACTCCCCCATTTTTTTGCTTCATTTTGGAAACAACGGATTTTGTCCTTTTTCTATAGACGATTACTTTCAGAATTGTCAAGCTATGATTTTGAGACTTTTACAAAAGTAGCTCTATACATTTAGCTAACATAATATGCAAATGAAATTTTAATATCTTTAACGCATGCGCAGTAAAAAATTATATAGTAAACCTACTCATTTTTCATACAATTTTTATTATTTTTTAATTCTGATTACAGGATACTGCGTGCAATGTTGTTTGTCATATTTTCTGAAAAAAATATTCTTTTATATTAAGAACTCTGAAAATTATAATGGAAAAACTTGGAAAAATTTGGGACCATTTTTATAAAAACCTTAATTACTCTGCGAGTGTGCATGCTATTTGCATAAAAATGAACACAGTGTATTTCAATAAGGCATTCAATCATAATCTAGAGTTTGAGCGCTTTTGCTACATTAGTTTTGACAGGGTTATTCAAAAGATATTCATTCTTTTTTAATTTATTGACGGTCCCCTATGGCGTTTCGGTAAAAAATCTTCACGGAGATCTATGACGTATACTAGGGATGCACAACCTGTGGCCCGCGGACTTCTTCAATTTACAGCTAGAAAAAAATTGCAATTTTTGTGGAAAAGTCGCAGATAAAAGTCGTAAATTTTGTCAATTTACCACAAAAAAATTTCAAATTTCGTCAGTCACTTAAGAATTGCAAATTTCTTAGATCGGGCGCGGAAAAATCACGAATTTCATTGATCAAGTGCGGAAAAATCGCACTTTTCGTTCATCAGGTATGAAAAAATCACGAATTTTGCTCATGATGCTCGGAAAAAAATAGCAAATTTAACCGATCAGACACGGAAAATACGCGAGTTTTGTCGATCAGGTACGGAAAAAATCGCGAATTTTGTCGATCAGACGCGGATAATCCTACATTTCATTGATCAGCCAAGAAAAAAATCGTCAGATTTGTTAAAGATGCACGAAAAAATTGCAAATTAAACTCATTGGCTGTGGGAAAGTTCGTACGTTTTCTTGGTTTGCCGCGTGAAAAAAATGCGTATTTCGTTGATCGGGCACGAAGAAATCGCAAATTTTGTCGATCAGGGGCGAAACAATTGCAAAGTTCGTTGCTAAGGCACTGGAAAATCACGAATTTTGCAATAATGCGCGGAAAAATTGAAAATACCATTGACCGGCTGCGAAACAAACGTGAGTTTTGTAAGATTCTCAAGAGAAAAAAATAGTGAATTTTATCTTGCCGCGTAAAAAAATGCAGTTCTCGTCAGTTAAAGGTGGAAAAGCGCGAATTTCGTCTAGATCAGACACGGAAAAATCGCGTGTTTTATTGATCGGGTTCCGAAAATGGCAAATTTTGTCAGTTGGATACAGGAATTTTGCGAATTTTGTCGATCTCATGTGGAAAAATTGCAAATTTCGTCGATCAGGCTCAAATAAAATTATGAATTTCGTCGATCGGCGTTGCAAAAATCGCAAATTTCATCGATCAGGTTCGTAAAAATTGCGAATTACGTCAATCGGCTTTATAAAAATCGCGAAATTTGTCGACCTGGTATGGAAGTATGTCAGCCTTACTCATATCCTTAACACTCATATCCATAAGCACATATACATATTGTAAGGGAATAATATGGCATGACTTACTGGTTTTTATTTTATTTCAATACTATTCGATCTTTGTCTTATCTCCAATTCTTTTATTCTGTTTTCCTGGTTCCATAGCATATTCCACCGTTTAAATTGGTTACTTATTTGTTTACTTTCGATTTGATCATCTTACGTGTGCGTTCATGGTCGTTTTCTTCCGTTTGATCGCGATTTGCGATCTTCGCAAATCGCAACTTACGAGTAGCCGTATCTCCCTTTCGCAAAGCAGGAACGCTTTCGCTCAACTTCTGCAGACGCAAAGGGGCGTTGTCGTATGGAGATATCTGGAATTGCGAGGGGTATTTAAATCAGTCAGTTTGTTTTGACGGTGGATGGTCTGACGATGTTTTGGCCTAGTAAAAGGCCGTTTGTTGTCATAAATATTATTTATGAAAGTTCAATTGTAGTTTATCTTAAGTGGTGAAAGATGGTGTAGTTTTATGACATAATTTCTATTAGTTGATAGCGGAAATGTGATAATAAATATGTTGCTGTCATGAACTGTGTTAACATCCAAGGGTCTTTTTACTTTCTTTGAATTATTCCTGGACTTTGCTTGTTCGTCATCGTCCGTTTTGAGAGTTGCTTTTTCCAGTGATGCCATGGTGAGTTGTTTGTTTTTCAAACCTGTACTGGTCTTTTAAACTTTACCTTACGTCATGCCGTTTAAATTAATTAAGTGCTTTTATCATGTTAAAGTATTACTCTAATTCTATGGATAATATAATTTCAGAAATTATTGTTTTTGATTGATTTTACCAGATATAATTTCTCTTTGTGTATTATTTCATATATACATATATTTTTATTTGAATATGTTTTTTTTTGAAAAATAAACGTTAGCTTAACTTTTAAATAAATGCTTCTTTACTGACTTTATTACACTACCACAGATTGCCAATATTTATTTCAGGTCACCATTTTTTATTTTTTTTTCAACCTCTGCTTAAATTTTATTTAATTTTAGAACGGTTCTGGCCTCAGAACCGATCACGGGTTATGGGCCAAAGCGACTACGCTTTTTAACCTGTTATGGTGGCCATAACCTTCGTTGGCAATATCTTAAATTAGTGGTAGCATGCGGCCATTAGACCTCCAAGCGATTTCTAGTGGGGGGGGGGGCCGCAATAGCATTTGTATTTTAATTTATAATCATAACTAATTATTCTAGTATAAAATAGAAAGGTTTTTTTGGTAAAATTTTTTTTGTCGTACTAGTTGACTGTTTTAGAGTACGTTTTTTTTGAAAAAAAAAAAAAAATTTCTTTTCCTTTCTGTTTAAATTTAATTAAGAGCATGGCAATGACCAACGTACAGGTTAGCATAAACAAACTTAACTCTCACAACTATGCAACTTGGGCAGCGGACGTTAAATACCTGCTACTCGACAAAAATGCTTGGGGCATCGTAAATGGTACTGAAGAAGCTCCGAATACCAGTGATGCAGTAGCAACAAAAGACTATCAGGCACGGCTCAGGTCAGCACTATCCATAGTATACCTAAACGTCGAAAATGAGTTCCGGAGGATAATTGAAAACATCGATGACCCTCATGAAGCGTGGACAAAGCTGAAGACCCACTTTCAACCTGACAACCGTGCACGTCACATGCAGTTGTTTGGCGAGATCCTGTCCTGCAGAATACAGCCTGACGAGCCAGTCGATATGTTTGCTGCACGCCTACAGAGACTTGCTGATCAGCTGGCTGCCATGAATGAGCCGATAAAGGAAATTTATCTGACATTCCAGTTGTTGAGATGGCTCCCTAAAAAGTTTGACAATCTCGTCCAGGGAATCTTGCGATGGCCCGAACAGCAGTTCAAATTTAAAGATGTCCTGACCGAGCTGGTGGCCGAGGAATCCCGCATCAAATTACGTGAAGAAGACAGAGGTGACCTGGTCCAATCCCATTTTTCTCGAGCTCGCACACCCAAGAGGTCCGTATATAAGCCTAAGTTCAAGGGAAGGTGCCACAGGTGTGGCCAAGCCGGCCATGTGCTTCGACAGTGTAAATTGCCTCAACAATCTTCCAATTCCGAATCCTGCCTCCATACCACTTCCAGAGACTCCTCAAACTCCTCGTTCCAGAACTCCTCGGTGTCCAGAGGCTCATCAGTGTCCAGTCCAGTTCGAGTCCAACCCAGTTCGAGTAATTCCAGACCTAGCAGAGATGTGCATCGAAAGAGAACCAGAAACCAACGTCAACGTAAGCCAACAGGCCAGGTAAATTACCTCATTCAGTCTAATCTTAGTAATATTCAATGTGGTGGAGACGCCTGGGTCTTTGACACAGGTGCCTCCCACCACTTTTGCAAAGATAAAAACCTGTATGTAAAATTCAAACCTTTGCAAAATGAGGAGCTGGCTGTTGCTGTTGACGGAGCAACTTTTCCTATTGAAGGAACTGGTCTAGTGGACTTAAAAATAAATGGGGAAATGGTTCGCTTCGGCGATGTTATGTATTGCCCAAGTTTAAGGCACAATTTGATATCTGGCCCTAGGCTTGATAAAACTGGTGCCAAGTTCAGAGGAGGTGAGGGCAGGGTTAGAGCATATCGTGACAGTGGTACCCTATTTCGTGCTTTTCTTAAAGATGACATTTACTGCCTGTACCCAGATCCTAGCCCTAAAAATAAAACTAAAACTCGAAATAGTCAAAGTCCTAAAAAGGTGCGTTTTCAAGCCTCTACTGTCCAGAAGGACGACTTTAAGTTATGGCATAGATGTTTCGGACACATTAGCTCCACTTTAATCGAACATACTGTTAAATGTAATGGAGTAAGGGGCTTACCACCTATTAAAAGTAAAGACTTTGAATGTGAGACATGTAAAATTAACAAACACAGGCGAACTTCCTTCCGTCCCATAAATCAAATAAGATCAAAACGACCCCTTGAATTACTTCATACTGACTTGTGGGGACCGACACAAATAACAGGTAGAAACGGTGAGAAGTACTTTTTAACCATAACTGACGACTTCTCACGTAAAGTATCAGTCTACCCCTTATGTAACAAATCACAAGTATTCAAGGTGTTCACTAATCATGTAAAAAGAGCTGAAAGATTTTTAGGTACTAAGGTAAAAGAGGTCCGTAGTGACAATGGGCGGGAGTTTGACAATGAAGCCTTTACAGGGTATTTTGAGGAAAACGGGATACACCATGAGTTTACCAACGTGTATTCTCCGGAACAAAATGGGGTCTCGGAACGTTTAAATCAAACTATAATGGACGGGGCACGCTCAATTCTTAATGAAAGCAAACTCAGTTTAAAATTCTGCCCGGAAGCAGTTCTATACATCGCGTACACACTAAACAGGGTATGTCACAAAATGCAGAAAAAGACACCCTTTGAGTATTACTGTGGCAACAAACCCTCAATAAGACATTTACACCCTTTTGGTACCGTGGCATACGTAGGAGTACCTAGGCAGTTAAGAAATTCAAAATTTGATCCTAAGGCCAAAAAGGGGGTTTTAGTGGGTTACGCAATGTCAACTAAAGGCTACAGAGTATGGATTCCCGACACAAACAAAATAATAGAAACTATAAATGTTAGATTTGGGGGTGAATCCGTACCAAGAAATGTTCACAGGCATAGCGAGCAAGGCCCAAGTTATTCAATAGGCACAAACCCTTTTACAACTTCAGAGCAGCACAACGGAAGCGACCTGGGACCTACATATATTTTAAGTTCAGAACAACCAGAAATTGACCCTTTGACTGACCTTCAACCTGACAGATTTCCTTTAGAAAGATCACCATCTCCAACACCTAAGCCAGGCACCTCAAAAGCTGTTGAACCCGCCTCCGTTCACTCATCTGACGATGAAAGTGACGAGGAGGGCGAGGAATTCCAGAGAACATTGAGGGATGCTGTATGGTTCCGTAAGGCCGTAACTAGGCCTGATAAGTCGAGAACCGACATCTATTACTATGAGATGGGTGAAACGCAACGTTTAAGATCACTCAGAGAAGTGCGGGAATACTGTCAGTCTAATGGTATAAAATTTGATCCAACCATGTTCAGTTTCAAAGGGGAAAATAAATACCAGGGTATTGTAAAATCTACTTCCAGTGCTAGTTCAAGTCCTAGTTACACACCTCCACACACATCCTTATCAGAAACACGTAAAAATAACATATGACTAGAAGACTCCATACCCAACACGTATAAGCAAGCCTTAAAATCCCCTCAGTGGGAACTCTGGAGACAGGCAATGCAGGAGGAAATGAACGTAATAAATAAAAGACATGTACGGGAATTAACATCATTACCACCCAACACTGAACCTCTAGGCTGCAGATGGGTCTTCACCATCAAACGAGACGATAAAGGGCAGGTGGCAAGATACAAAGCAAGACTAGTAGCCCAAGGCTACAAACAGGTCAGGGGTGAAACCTATGACGAGACGTTTTCACCAGTCATAAATTTTAGTTTAATCCGCTTTTTCTTTGCCGCCCTTGTCTCATGTCTCGGATGGATTCACACGCAATGCGATGTGAAAGGAGCCTATCTGTATGCCCCTCTCTCAGAGAACATCTACATGAAACAGCCTCCTGGATTCGAAATAAAAGGGAAAGAAAATTTGGTCTGTAAACTCCAGAGGGCACTTTATGGCCTCCATCAGAGTGGCCGGGTGTGGTTTTATGAATTACATAAAGTTTTAATTTCTCTTGGTTTTAACAAACTGGATTGGTGTAATTGCATCTACACATTTTCTAATTACGCTGTTTTATTGTTATATGTTGATGACTTTGTTGTTTTAAGTAAGCATCAGAAACACATAAATGAGATTTTAAAATTACTAGCTGAACATTTTGACATCAAAATCCTGGGGAAAACACGTAAACTCCTTGGGGTTGAGTTTGAGGAGGATGGGGAAGGTGTAGTGTCAATCCATCAAATGCAATATATTGATGATATCTGCACACGTTTTAAGGAATATAACTTTCCCATCACATCACTTCCCATAAGTAAAGGAGTAGTGTACTCCAAAGCACAGTGCCCTCAAACAGATACTGAAACCCAGGAGATGTCAAAATATCCGTACCGAAGTGTTTTGGGTTGCTTATCTTTCCTTACAAGCAGGACTCGCCCCGACATATCCTATGCAGTAAATATCTTCAGTCAATTCCAGAGTAATCCAGGAATAATCCACTGGAATGGTCTTTTAAAGTTACTAGGATATGTACAAAGCACCAAACACTACAAATTGAAGCTACCTTGTCATAACATAAATCTAATAACATATACTGATGCCGATTTCGCCGCCAATCGTGATGACAGGACATCAATGGGGGGACAACTTTTAATGTTAGACAAATCTCCTATCATGTGGAGAGCTTTTAAACAAAAATCTGTCTCCTTGTCTACCATGGAATCAGAGTTTGTGGCTTTAACAGAAGCAACTAAAGAGCTTCTTTGGTTCAGTAGAATCATAACTGAATGTTATGAGAAACACATTTTTACAGGTCCACAAACTAAGCCAACCTTGTTAGTAGACAATATGGCCTCCATTGATTTCCTTAAGTCTCCCATAGAAAACTACAGAACAAAACACATTGACGTTAAATTATTTTTTGTCAGAGACCTTTTAAACCAAGAGATATTTAATGTAAAACACGTAACTAGTAAAGCTAATCTCTCAGACATCTTTACAAAACCCCTAACGAAGTTTGATCTTAAAAGATTCATTGAAGTGATCTTTAGTTATAAGTAATTTATATTGTTTTAAATGTTTTATTTAAATGTAAAAAAGGTAAAATGTATAAAGATGTTAGAGGTATAAGGTGAAAAAAAAAACTCCCCCTCCTCTGGGCTTGGGTCAAGCATTAAGATGCTTGTTTAGTTTTTTTTAGTTAAACCTTGAAGTTTAACACATTTCATTTTTTTTTCAATCTGAAATTTTTGTATATTTCAGTATTTTCTCTTTATAATGTTTGAATATGTGATTATACACTTGTTTTTCTTGTTATCTCATAGTTTTGCCTCATATGCATATGTTCTATTTTTCATACATAAGCTTTTCAATACCCTCATTTCCAACATCGCGGACAATTTAACTCCCGCTGGAATGTGATCAGACCTCAGGATGGTTCATCCTCCGGGACCCGAGCAGCCCCAGGAAGCGTCTCGCAGGGGTGCCATTGTAAATAGCCAGAGTGGTCTGCAGGGGGTAGTGGCCTTCTTGAGTGTTCTGATCACAGGAAGGCCTGTCGCGGGCATCGTTTTTTTTAGTTTTGTAAGTCCCTATTTTGAAAAATGGAAATGTCACATAGGTCCCGTCCGTGGTATTGAAAATTGAGCTGTATTTTTTTTTGCATATATAAATATGAAAAAGGGTTGCTTTACTTTTAAGAAATTGCATAACAAGTGTCCTTCACATTTTAAATTTTTCTTAAAACATTTGCAAATGTGTATTATTTCAAAAGTTTAAGCATGCATGTTGTTGTTGTTATTTTTGTTTTTATGTGAGCGCTCACCGTCCTTATCATTATCATATTTTTCAGTCATTATCATGATCATGATCATTAGTGTTATTATCATTAAATGTGTCTATTTTTGCATATCATGAATTTCTCATACATTATCAAAGTGTTTTTGCATTGTAATTCATGTTGTTGCTATTCCTCATATTCGTAATGTTTATGAATCTGTTGTATAATAATCATCTACTCTAGTGTCATTATGCAAATGTATGTAAATATTAATCTTGTATTGTCAAGGCAAGGATCAAGAATCGACATATAAAGAATGTTATAGTATGTAACGGTAATCGTAGTCACTTGTACGTGACGAGGTAAAACGGTAACAAATTTTCATGAACTTTTTTGAAATGTTTGTGTACCTGAAAGACTTTGAAATTTTTAAGTTACTATGGTAACTAAAGACTCTTGTGTTATGAAAGAAAGTTGTTAATCTCATTGTTATATTGTTATTAATTGTTAATGTTGTTGAGTTGTTCATTTTTGGAAATTAACCTTGTTATATGATATTGTGAATTTGTTGCATTTATGCACGTTAATGTTGAGTTGTTTTTCACTAGTAACTGTCAAAGTATGATAGTAGATATACTGATATATTATGTTGTTCAATATGAACTTTGATGTTATTTATATTATTTGATAATACTTGGTAATTACTTAGTTTTTTTTAGTATGAGTGTTAAGGGGGGGGGCGATTGTCAGCCTTACTCATATCCTTAACACTCATATCCATAAGCACATATACATATTGTAAGGGAATAATATGGCATGACTTACTGGTTTTTATTTTATTTCAATACTATTCGATCTTTGTCTTATCTCCAATTCTTTTATTCTGTTTTCCTGGTTCCATAGCATATTCCACCGTTTAAATTGGTTACTTATTTGTTTACTTTCGATTTGATCATCTTACGTGTGCGTTCATGGTCGTTTTCTTCCGTTTGATCGCGATTTGCGATCTTCGCAAATCGCAACTTACGAGTAGCCGTATCTCCCTTTCGCAAAGCAGGAACGCTTTCGCTCAACTTCTGCAGACGCAAAGGGGCGTTGTCGTCTGGAGATATCTGGAATTGCGAGGGGTATTTAAATCAGTCAGTTTGTTTTGACGGTGGATGATCTGACGATGTTTTGGCCTAGTAAAAGGCCGTTTGTTGTCATAAATATTAATTATGAAAGTTCAATTGTAGTTTATCTTAAGTGGTGAAAGATGGTGTAGTTTTATGACATAATTTCTATTAGTTGATAGCGGAAATGTGATAATAAATATGTTGCTGTCATGAACTGTGTTAACATCCAAGGGTCTTTTTACTTTCTTTGAATTATTCCTGGACTTTGCTTGTTCGTCATCGTCCGTTTTGAGAGTTGCTTTTTCCAGTGATGCCATGGTGAGTTGTTTGTTTTTCAAACCTGTACTGGTCTTTTAAACTTTACCTTACGTCATGCCGTTTAAATTAATTAAGTGCTTTTATCATGTTAAAGTATTACTCTAATTCTATGGATAATATAATTTCAGAAATTATTGTTTTTGATTGATTTTACCAGATATAATTTCTCTTTGTGTATTATTTCATATATACATATATTTTTATTTGAATATGTTTTTTTTTGAAAAATAAACGTTAGCTTAACTTTTAAATAAATGCTTCTTTACTGACTTTATTACACTACCACAGATTGCCAATATTTATTTCAGGTCACCATTTTTTATTTTTTTTTTCAACCTCTGCTTAAATTTTATTTAATTTTAGAACGGTTCTGGCCTCAGAACCGATCAAAGTATTGTGAATTTTATCAATCATGCGATGAAAAATAACAAATTTCGTCGATAGGCTTCGTAAAAATCGCGAATTTTGGCAATCGGTTTCGTAAAAAATGATAATTTTGTCGATCAGTCGCAGTAAAGTCGCGAATTTTGCCGATCAGCTTCGTAAAAATCGCAAATTTTTCCGATCGGCTTCGTAAAAATCGCAAATATCGCCAATCAGCTTTGTAAAAATTGCAAATTTCGTCGATCGGCTTCGTAAAAGTCTCGAATTTCTCCGATCGGCTTCATGAAAATCGATAATTTTGTCGATCATGCGAAGAAAAATCACGAATTTTGACAATCGGCTTTCTAAAAATCGATAATTTCATCGATCAGCGGCAGAAAAGTCAGAAATTTCGCCGATCAGCTTCATAAAAATCGATAATTTCGTCGATCAGCCGCCAAAAAGACGCGAATTTTGCCGATCGGCTTCGTAAAAATCGTGAATTTCACCGATCATCTTTGTAAAAATCGCAAATTTCGTCGATCAGCTTCGTAAAAAACGCGAATTTCGTCGTTTAGCTTTGTAAAAAATCATGTTTTTGTCGATCCGCTTTGTAAAATTTGCAAATTTTGTTGATCGGTTTCATAAAAATATTGATTTTTCTTCATCGGTTTCGATCACAAATCACAAATTTTGTTGATCGGGCACAGAAAGATTGAATTTTCTCTATCAGTTTCGTAAAAATTGCGAATTTTGTTGATCAGTTTCATAAAAATCCATAATTTTGTCGACATGCATGGAAAGCTGCAAATTTTATTGATCGGGCATAAAAAAATCAGGAATTTCAGTGATGAGACACGAAAAAATCTTATTGATCGGATCCTTCCGTCTGCTTCGTTCATAAAGATCATATTTTTTTTCGGCACCAGCCACTTATCTTTGTTTTTTACTTAGCACTTTAATAAAACAAAATTTACTCTCCTGAATAAAGTCAAGAAATAATATTGCATCTTGAGAATAATCCTTGCTATATCTGTTATACACAAATGTAAAAACAGCTGATAGATACTTACCAATTTAAGTGGATATTTTGAGGTTAAGCGAAACCTAAAGAGGTTTTTCCCACTTTTCTCTGAAAACATATATTTTATCCAATCATACGCCAGAGATCACCTTCAAAATCAAATTATCTCCATGTTATTGATGTGGCCCTCGACTGCCCAGTCTTTTTTGTAAGTGGCCCTTCTCTTGAAAAGGTTGTGCACCCCTAACGTATACTATTATATTTATACACTAAGAGTTTCGATATGATTCCTCATGTATTTTTCTAGATATTTAGTAAAATGTCTAAAATCGCAAGTGTCCCATAATCAATGGCGATATAGTGTATTAATAATATTACACAATTTACATAAGTGATTCAAAGGTAAAATTTTAGGCTATGGAAAAATCTTTATTACACAAAATGCATGGAAATTACAAATATGATGTCAAAAATTAATTCATCCATCAGTATTTTAGTAAATATAAAATTAGCTGCGGCACAAATTTTTTTTTAAAAAATTTGCATCCAAACTATGTTTTTGTTTTGTTAAAAAGTTGATTCTGAAAAATAAGTTAGGAGCTTTATCAGTTGATTTCTAATTTTAAAATATACCAAATCAAAGGCTGAAAAAACATGTTCTACTGAAGGAGATGAAACTATTGCAGTAAAAATCTAGTTGGAAGTTTCTTAGTATAAGTCTTTTTGATAATTGTAACAAATAACTTATCTTTTACCCTTTTAAAGGGCTGAGGTAGACTGAAAAATCATTGAATAGTTTAGATTTTTCTCAAACTTTAATATATTACAACATAACCTAAGTAGAGCACACAAAGTCATATAGTTTTATTTTATCTCAACTTGGATAAGTTTTTTTTTTTTTTTTAAATACTAATAAGTAAATATTCCAATATTTAATATATTCTGCTTAGATTCCTTTACTGTTGCAAGATTATTTTATAATTTCATTCAAATGAAATTTAAAGCAATATTTTCTAAACTTTGCATTGTATTTTACTTTTTCAGAAGGATTAAGCTTTATCTTTTCCCGAGTTCTGTAAGCTGTTTGATTATCTGTATTGTATAAAACTAAATTATATTATATGTATGTTTGTTTACAAATTTATTTAAAAATAACTTAAAAAGCTGTATTTAAAAAAATCAATTGATTTAAATGTTGACCAAAATCAAGCTGATTTAAATCAACAAACCCTGATTCCAACTCATACTAAAATCGCCTAAAGACTTCTGAAAGGAAAGTTAATGCTTAATGACAAATCACACAGCGGGGAAAAAAAAAAAAAGACACAAAGACCATTTTTATTAAAATAAATGATCATAAGAAAACATACTTCACAGCTGTTTAAAGTTGCAATGCATAAGGAACACCTTTATCACTAATGATAATTTTTAAATATAAAATATTATCTAAAGAGATGAATTTCTTATCCGAGAGGATGATAGGAGGAAAATGGAATTTTAGCTTGGCTTGAAAATTATCAGGAAAAGAAAAGGAGAGGATTTTCAGAAGCCATTGCTGCTTATTTAAAATGATTTCAAGTCAGGACACAGGAAAAACAACTTTTCTGTAAGGTGCAATGTTCAGTAGCTATGATCTTGAGCTGGAAATTGTTAATGTATAATGAATGTAGCATTACACTAATCTATTTTTGGTGTTTAATACTATTGTTTCATAACTTTTTTTTAAATATGATTATTTGATTATTAGATTTTGAATATGATTATTTAAACAGTACTTTAAATAGAACAGTGATTAATAATAACAGCAACAAGAAAAGCAAAACTTTGCATACAATTAATATAAAATATATGCATCTTCATTCTTCTTACCTTAGTTGAATGTCTAACTTTAAAAGGAGGTGTAGGATACACAGGGAAATGGTGAGCATCTCTTGTAGATGGCACAATGACTACTTTAGTACTTAGGCTAAATTAAGAACAAAATTATAGTGAAATATAGTTTGACTACATCTATGATGAATGAGAAAGCATTTTAAATCAAATTTTCTGATTCAATAAAGATTTTCATAACTTATTACATTAAAAAAACTAGGTATGACCTATCAAATTTCGATGAAATAAAATGTTTAAGCAGAAACTGTTTCACTGACTTATATTAAATATAGAAATTAATTACAATAAAATATGCACCCTATATTGGTAAGTCTAACTGTTAAACAAATGATATTTAACCTAAAGTTAACAAAACATTATTTCAATAAAACTCAGTTGTAGAAATTATTAAAATTAAACTTTAATCATATATGTAAACTGAAAAATATAGTAAAGATCAGTTATTTTAATCCAGTTACCACTTAAGGCTTGTATGCTTGTATTCCACAAGGAAAAACAACAAAATTTATTCTTCTTTGACTCAATCATAGACTTTTTTCACCTATGGAATCTAAACCGATATTATTTTCATTATCTCAAAATTTAAAAATGCAGCTTTCATGCCCCTATTCACCTTATGAAAAATTGATATTTTAATTTGATCATTTTAAAATCATTTTAATTCAAAATTTGAAGTGTTAATTGTTGTTAGTTAGAAATATACTAAACTCCTTATATTCTTTTAAATGTAAATGAAATTTTCTGAAATAATCTGCATGCAAGAAATATGACAGACAATATTACTGTGACGTCACATGATAAAATGACTATTTTTAAAGTCCTGTAGTTGCATGATTGTCTAACTCGGCGAAGTGAATTCTTCTAGAATCATCAAGTTCTGTAAAATAAATCACTATTTTTTGGACAAAGACTTCTGATTACATCATGCACATTGTATGTCACTACTCTTCTATGAAGACACTGTAAAATTTTGTAAAACATTGCATTTTATGAGTTAGTGATTTCGATTACATTATTTTCAAAAGTGAAGTATTTCAAAATAGCTGGGGAGACAATGCTGTACTTCTATAAAATCTATTCCACTTTTAAGAATTGAATTACACACTTTTTCTTAATAAAACATAATTTGCATTTGCCAAAACATTCCTGTATTATGATTTATTCTTAAACAACATCTATAGAAAAGTGTACATATCATAATCGCAGAAACCTAGCAAAAATGAAATGTCATCATTCCAGAAGCAAATTGGGTGTCTAATGATTCATTTGCCTTTATTTGTTTATTTATAATAGCTAAATGTTTTATAAAAAATCATTCATTTATATTTTTTTAAAATTCGGAAGATGATTTTATGCATGGATTAATAAATTTACATTCTTTCAGCTACATGATAAACATAAGAAAAATGAGTCACAACACTATTCTTTAAAATAAATTTTTGGAAAGAGACAATGTTGTATTGTAAGTTTGTAATAAACTAAAAATCATTTAATAGATAAATCAGTGGCGTAGCTAGGGTGGGTGACACCCGGGGCGGACGTAAATGGTGTCCCCCCCCCCCGCACACACACACACACCACCACCACCACCAACATAAACGTGAGCAGGAAGAAGAGAATTATTTTTATATTTCAGATAGTATAGTAAAAATTTATCTGCTATACATTAGCATACCCTGATTGTATTCATGTTTAAAACCAGATTACGACAAAATTGATATATTTTTACATTTGAGGATCCATGAATCCGTTTTTGTTATTTATAACTTATTGCATATATATGTGCGTGATTAGAATTTCAAAACTTTGGCAATATTGTATTAGCTCTCTCACACACACATACACACAAATTTCATTGAGATATTATCGAAAAAACACCAAAAACAAAGTTTGGGACCACTTGGTTTGGAATCTTTTAAAAAAAGAAGAAATCAACATACATTCATATAGATGGGGGAAATGGATTCAGGGAGCATCAAAATGTTAATTATACCAATATCCAGAGCTCTATAATATAGACGCACGAGTGCACGCCATGTGCAGAAAAAATTTATGAACTTTGCAGAAAATTTTAGGAGCGAAACAATTTTTATTTTTTAAACTTTTTTAGCGTCAAAAAATTAAAAATATTCTGCCAATTTTATGTACTATTTATTTGCTATTGGCGTCCAATTAACAGCAAAGTCGAAAATTTAAGTCATTTCATGCTGAAAACTTTAAAATTCCTCAATCCGGTATATCGAACACCAAAAATCGTGAATTTCATAAATCGCAGTTGTAAAAAATCAATTTTGTCAATCGTTTACAGGAAAAACCCTCCAATTTCATCAAATTATCAAGGAAAAAACACGAACTTATTCAAAGTTCTGCGGATAAAGCGCAAAATATCGTTAAAGGACCATGAAAAAATGCAAATTTCATCAAAAGACAGGGGGAAAAAATTCGCCAAAAGATCGTGAAAAAAATGCGAATTTCTCCGAAAGACTTCGTAAAAATTGCGAATTGCAACAAAGAATCGCGTAAAAAACATGTATTTCGACAAAGGACTGCAGAAAAAACTATTATTTCGACAAAGGACTGCATAAAAACTCGTATTTTAAAAAAAGATCACAAACAAAATACAAATTTAGACAAGAGATCAGTAACCTTATTTATACCCGGTTCTAAAAGTGATACTACTATCCTTAAGTAAAAAAACTATAACCAAACTCAAAAAGTACAAATAGATAATAGATATTGACTTCAGGTATCCCATTAAAAAAATCATTTAAAACAATAAAGAGAGAAAATCGTAAAAAATACTCCAACAGGTTTAACATTAGCGTTCGAGTTGCCACATAACTAGTGTAGGCTCTTAACTCGCTATAGTAATGTTATCGATACACGTACATAAAAATACCGCTCCTAAGGGAAGGTGATAACATAAAGCTCTTTATGATTTATATGTAGAGCTGTTCTATATGTAAGCAGGGCCGGATTAAGCACTTCTGGGGCCCGGGGCTACTGGGAATTTTGGGCCCCCCCCTTACGCTATTGGAAATCTTAAGCCTCCTACCACGATACTGAATGTCACCCCCTCCTCAAATACACACACACCCCTTTGTTTTGTTTTTTTAATCCTAAAATACAAATCTTAGATTTTGAATATGTATAATGTTAATCATTTTTTTCTTTGTTATCTTTAATGGTGTTTTTAAATTCGCCTTTTTTCCGCGACCTTTTGACAAAATTTGCGCTTTTCCTGTGATCTTTTTCCGAAATGTGCGTTTTTCCTGCCACTCTTTGACGAAATTTGCGTTTTTTCAGCGATTCTCTGCCAAAATTCACGTTTTTTCAGACATTCTTTGACGAAATTCGCGTTTTTTTTTCAAGCGATCCTCTGTAGAAATTTACACTTTTTCCGCGTCTCTTTGACAAACTTCGCTCTTTTCCGCGATCTTTTGACTAAATTTGTGCTTTTCCCGCGATCTTTTCAAGAAATTCACGCTTTTTCTGCCATCCTTTGACGAAATTCGTGTTTTTTGCGGATTTCTGTCAAAATTCGCATTTTATCGGCAATTTTTTGACGATATTCGCGCTTTTTCTCGTTTCTTTTTCAAAATTCGCTTATTTTCGGCGACGACACTTTTGGCTCTTTTGTCTATATTTGCGGTTTTATCGCAATTTTTTTTAATGAAATTTGTGCTTTTTCTGCCACCTTTTGACAAAATTCTCGCTTTCTTTTTGCGGTTCTTTCTAAAATTCGCATTTTTTTCGGCAATCCTTTGACGAAATCCGCGTTTTTTTAGCGGTTCTTTGTCAAAATTCACTCTTTTTCCATGATCTTTTGACTAAATTTGCGCTTTTTCCTACGATCTTTTCAAAATATTCTCACTTTTTGCCGCACTTAGACAAAAATTACGTTTTTTCGCCATTCTTTCTCAAAGTTTACGTTTTTTTGGCGTACCTTTGAAGAAATTCGCAATTTTCCTAGGTTCTTTGTCAAAACTCACGTTTTTCCGCTATTCTTTGACAAAATTTGGGCTTTTCTCCCCGAGAACTTTTCAAGAAATTCTCTCTTTTCCTGCCACACTTTGACAAAATTCACGTTTTTTTTCGCTATTCTTTCGCAAAATTTGCGTTTCTTTTCACGACCCTTTGACGAAATTCGCGTTTTTCCCTGATGATTTGACAAATTTTGCTCTTTTTCTGCGAACTCTTTATATTTGCACTTTTTCTGCGATCTTTAAAAAAAAAATCGCGTTTTTCCTTCCTTCCCTTTGATGAAATTCGCGTTTTTTTACGATTTTTTGCAAAAATCGCGGTTTTTGGGGCCATCTTTTGACAAAATTCGCTTTTTTCCACGACCATTCGACAAAATTCGTGCTATTTTATGATCTTTTTACAAAATTCGCGCTTTTTTCGCGACCTTTTGACGAAATTAACGCTTTTTCCACAGCCTTTTGAAGGAAATTGCTCTTTTCCGCGAACTTGATTAAATCCGTTTTTTTGACGAAATTCGCGCTTTTTTACGCGAGCCTTTTCGTTTCGTTTTCATCGCCACTTTTGTTAAACCTGGAAATTTTCGGAGATACAGACAGCAATGATGTCAAATGGCAATTCAAGTTAAGTTACAAAAAAAAAAAAAAAAACGGTGATTTCGCGCAGCTCTTACACCCCTGTAATTGTTTTAAACGAAACTTTGGTACAACTTAAGCCTCTGCTGAGGGCCCCTGACTGGTTGGGGCCCGGGGCTGCAGCCCCCTTAGCCCCCCCCTTAATCCGGCCATGTATGTAAGGACCTATGTAGAAAAAAAAATGTTGAAAAAATGTGAAACATGGTAAATATAATATTTCATCTCTCTAATGATCTCCTTTCTTAAAAAAAATTTCTAAGGAAAGAAACCAAAAATCTTATTACTGCTTGTAATAACAAAAGCGTATAAACAATGATTTTAAAGCAGAGTATATTTTAAACAGCTTTTTATACGTAAAAAATCTGTCTCGGTTGAAATCGATCCAGAACGAAAAACACTCCATTGTTGACAGTTTTCTACGTAAAATTTATTGGATTGAAAATCGTAAGAAAGCTAAATATATTTTTACTTTAGACAGATTCCCTTCAATCTTATACAGAAATAAAAAACTTAGAAACAGGATGCAGAGGAACTTGAAAGGAACACAAAGAGAACATTTAAAGGACACCCTGGAGTGCGGTATTGAGCAGACCTGCTCTAACGTATGTACAAAATTCACGAATGACATGACTTTCGAATATTTACATTTATAGAGAACATTCAAACACTTTTGTTTTCAAATTAAATTTTAATTTTTAAATAAAAAAGAAAGTTTTAATTACCTATTAACTGCTTGGACTTGGATCTTTCAGTCTTAGAACAAAAAATTTAATTGATAAAACCCTATATTCTAACAATTATAACATTTCAAATTATAATAATACAAAATGTATAACATCTTTCAGATGAATACTTATCATACATGATTTTATAATGAACGAAATACTACTAACAAAGAAAGGATAAAAAATGAAACAGAAGTGACGCTCTTCGGTGCCAGACAGTCTATGTATTTTCCGCGATGAAGGTCCCGTCATTGGATACATATCGAACATATTTAAAAGATTTTGATTGGATAATTGAAACAAAGAAACATTCAAAAACAAACTAGTTCCCTTTTTTAAGAAAAAAAAAACTCATTTGCTTTTGCTTTATAAGGCTTACAAAATTAATATTATTTTTAAATGTATACAGATAATATTTTTAATCATGTTCTAACTATTCTAGTACTTCATAATTTTTTTCTGTTAGTTTCACGTTGACGAAAGCGAACAGGATCTCTAAAATAAGATCACAACAATCAGAGATGTAGTGAAGGGTATACGGGGGTATACGCCGTATACCTTCTGTAATTTTTAAAGACACGTTTTATACCCTCTGTTACCCAAGAAAGCTTGTAGTATACACACTCTAGACTCTAGGGTATACCCTCTGTCTTCAGAATATACTGTTGCCGCGTTTAGGGTTCTTTTGATCTTATGGTTAGACAACTTCAAACTCTTGTCTCTTAGAAAAGTAGAAAATAATTTATTTACAGATCTTCAGAACAACAGAATCTTCGAAACTCACAAATATTACTAAATATTCAAAAATAACTGCTCAAATCTATCGTACAAGTACAGCTTTAGATCCCAGAGACTCTTCATACAACGTCTCAACACTTAATAACATTCAAAACAACATAGATGAAACTCAAGCAAACTTGCTTAACAATCGCCTTGTTCACTCGATGACTGACTGGTAAATAATAACCACGACAGCTCGTATTGCTCTCCTTATATAGGCTCGCAGCATGCGCTAGAAGTTTCCACAGGCTTCTCGAAAAATCCAGAAACCAAGGAAAACATTCAAAGTATCAGCATACCTAAGGGGGGTTACCATAGAGAGGGAAGGGTTACCATCGCCAACAATTGCCACGTTTGTCGCCAACTTGGCGATATATCGCCAAATTTGACGACCAAAATTAGTCGCCAAAAGTGACGCCAACTTGGCGATATCTTTAATATTTCGCCAATCTGCCGTAGACATACACTGAAAAATAATAGACAAGTTTGCTTGATAACAGAGACAATGTAACAAAAACTAATATTAGTAAAGGAATGGAGATTAATAAGATTATTTACATTATTTTACAGTACAAACACTAACTATTTACAAAATTCGTAACAGTACCCTCTGCTTAGAGCGTATATCCTCTGTTATTTTTATGACTACACCCCTGACAACAATGACTCATCACTCATCGCGAATTCTGCGTAAGTCAATGCAGCGCGTATGTACAGGGACATGCGAAGAGAAAATTGCGTCCGGGGCAAAGTTAGAAATTGGCACTCCTCCTCCCATTCTAACTTTTTCTTATGACAGATCAAAAGTGACGATGGTAGTATAAATTTGGCGGCCCTAAATTTCAGCGCCCGCGACCGCTCTCCCCGCCCCTTCGCTCTCTTCTTCCATTTCGCCCGGCGCTGCGTGTAGAAAAAAATTCTTTCTTTTAAAGTTTGTCTTAGTTACCCACACATTGTGTAAATGGGCTTTTGCTGACTGTTGCAAATCTAATTTAGACGCCGCATTAGGTGTACCATTTCACTTTCTCCAAGAAAATAAAAGTAAGTCTGTTGCTCCTTGTTTTGCTCTAGAAAATTCATTTTACGTCAGAATTTTTTCCAAAATCTTGTAAGATTATGTATATTTTTTTACAAATAAAGATCGGGTGTCACCCCTTCGAAGTTGAAACCCGGGGCGCCCCCCCCACTCCCAACTTTTTCTTGTGACAGACCAAAAATGACGATGGTAGTATAAATTTGGCGCCTTCTAAATTTCAGCGCCCGGGGCCTGCCCCCTTCGTCCTCATTTAGCATGGCGCTGCGTGTATAAGTAGAAAAAAATTCTTTCTTTTTAAAGTTTGTTTTGGTTACCCGCACTTTGCGTAAATGGGTTTTTCCTCACTGTTGCAAATCTAATTTATACACCCCACTTTTTTTTTAACCATTTCACTTTCTCCAAGAAAAGAAAACTAAATCTGTTGCGCCTAGTTTTGCACTAGAAAATTCATTTTACGTCAGAATTTTTTCCGAAATCTTGTAAGATTATGCATATTTTTTTGCAAATAAAGGCCGCTCGGGTGTCACCCCCTCGAGGGTGACACCCGGGGCGGACCGCCCCCCCTTAGCTACGCCACTGAGATAAATAAAAATGAAATAAAATTACAATTCACCAGGTTTTATTTTTAACATAGTACATATTTCAGCTTCAAAATTTTTCACTTTTTTTGAGAAAATGGCAACAATAAAATACAGTTGTAATGGTATTAAAAACTACAAAAAAGTTAATACTTAAAAAACAAATTAAGATACAGTTTTCAGACAAATTGCACTTAAAAATGTTGTATATGACAGTGTAAAATTTAAAATGTGCAATCTTTAGAAGTTTAAAGTATTGTAACAACAAAAAATGAAAAAACGAAGTTTCATTTCAAATTTCAAAGTTTTGTCATTCGCAAAATGATGTATGCGTTACGCATAGATATGTTTGGCCTTTATAATATAGATATGTTAAGATTTTGACACCTGGCATTTAACTTCTGTTGGGAAGAAGGAAAGGAGAAAAATTATTTTTACTATAAAATGACAATTTTCCAAACAAATATTATGTTAAATATGCAGACTGTATATTACATACATAAAATATTAATGAAAATTTTGTTCCAGCTGCTTATAATTCAAGTTCTGCTAGATGGATGTTGATGGGTCAATCCATTTCAAGTGGTCCAGAAAATATTTTTTTGGTCGCTCGACCATTTTTAAAAAATCTGAAATTTTTTGTACAACAACCTTAACATGACAGAAGTTCAAAATGACCGTTCTTTTAATTTTACTATTTTTTGTTTGTGCATGGCGGCCATCTTTGTTTCATCATGTGCAGCGATTTTCTGAGATACTAGGATACACAAAACTGTAAATATCTCGTCTTCTATTTTCCCAATTAAAATAGGGTTTGCAGCATTTTGTTCAGAATAAAATAGGCTAAATATACGGTGATAGAAAAATTTTGAAAAATAAATGTTTATAGGTGAAATTTTAGCACAAAATATACGATTTTTTCCAAAATCTATCCGTTTGCAAGAGGAAAATTTCCATGAAGGGAAACTGTCAACCTTACACAATTTTTTCTACAAATAGGACAAATGTACGTGTACTCATACACCAAGTCCCAGATCTGGGAGTTAATTTCTCTTTGCGAAAAAAATTCCGAAATTCGTCAAAAATTTCAAAAATCGCACTTTTTAGGCTTTGATATCGCTGGTGGGGCACGAGATAAAAATCTGAAATTTTGGCCTATGATAGTATTGTGTAATAGCGCTATGTACAAAAAATTTCAAGAAGGAGATTTGATTACAAGCTGAGATATGACATGGAAAATATGTGAAAACAATACTGTTAAACTATTGTAAACCTACTATATAATTGTTCAACAAGACTGTCAACCTTGCACAATTTTTTCTACAAATAGGTCAGAAGTGTGTGTACTCATACACCAAGCCCCATATCTGGGAAATGATTTCTCTTTCCGAAAAAAATTCCGAAATTCGTCGAAAATTTCAAAAATCGCACTTTTTAGGCTTTGATATCTCTGGTGGAGCACGAGATAAAAATCTGAAATTCTGGCCTTTGATAGTATTGTGTAGTAGTGTTATGTACAAAAAATTTCAAGAAGGGGACTACAAGCTGATTACTACAATTCGACTACAAGCTGAGATACAGTGATTTTAAAAAAATGTTAAGAAATGCTATTACGACTACATTAAGAGAAATGAGATTAGTCTCTTTTATTACAATATTTACACGGAAAATATCGTTTGTTGAAAACAGTTAATTAATCAACATTTAATTTTCAAAATACTACGTATGCTCAACAAAGAGCTTAACAATATTTACGAGAGATGTTATGAGTTCGATCAGTTACTGTTGTCAGTCCATCAGGCTGTTCTTTCTAAAGATTTTATTTGGAGCCCCCCAAGTCTTGTCATCCCTTGTTAACTTGAATGAAATTCTTTAGGTTTAATTATTGAAGCCATGTCAACTCGATCAGTTGCAATCCATTGTCTGTAATTTACTTTTCCTGAAATGTGTTCCGAGTAAAATTGTTGCAATAGCATTTCTAGTAGATTTGTTCATCTGGACAAATAGTGTATTGGCTTAGCATACATTCTGAATTGTTTAAATCACACAGAAGCATTTGAAAAAGATATTTGTAATTAACATTTAACTTTGTACCATAAATAACTAATTTAAAATTTTGGAGGTATGAACAATTACATAGTAAGTTACAATAGTTTGGCAGTCTTGTTTTCACATATTGTCCATGTCATATCTCAGCTTGTAGTCAAATCTCCTTCTTGAAATTTTTTGTACATAACACTACTACACAATACTATCAAAGGCCAGAATTTCAGATTTTTATCTCGTGTTCCACCAGAGATATCAAAGCCTAAAAAGTGCGATTTTTGAAATTTTCGACGAATTTTGGAATTTTTTTCGCAAAGAGAAATTATTTCCCAGATCTGGGACTTGGTGTATGAGTACACGCACTTTTGACCTATTTGTAGAAAAATTGTGCAAGGTTGACAGTCTTGTTGAACAATTACATAGTAGGTTTACAATAGTTTGGCAGTATTGTTTTCACATATTTTCCATGTCATATCTCAGCTTGTAGTCAAATCTCCTTCTTGAAATTTTTTGTACATAACTCTACTACACGATACAATCATAGGCCAAAATATCAGATTTTTATCTCGTGCCCCACCAGAGATATCAAAGCCTAAAAAGTGCGATTTTTGAAATTTTTGACGAATTTCGGAATTTTTTTTGCAAAGAGAAATTAACTCCCAGATCTGGGACTAGGTGTATGAGTACACGCACTTTTGACTTATTTGTAGAAAAATTTGTGTAAGGTTGACAGTTTCCCTTGCATGAAAATTTTCCTCTTGCAAACGGGTAGATTTTGGAAAAAATCGTAAACTTTGTGCTAAAATATCACCTATAAACATTTATTTTTCAAAATTTTTCTTCCACTGTATATTTAGCCTATTTTATTCTGAACAAAATGCTGCAAACCCCATTTCAATTGGGAAAATAGAAGACGAGATATTTACAATTTTGTGTATCCTAGTACCTGAGAAAATCGCTGCACACAATGAAACAAAGATGGCCGCCATGCACAAATAAAAAATAGTAGAATTAAAATAACGGTCATTTTGAACTTCCATCATGTTAAGGTTGTTGTACAAAAAATTTCAGATTTTTTTAAAATAGTCGAGCGACCAGTGCTGGACCACTTGAAATGGATTGACCCTGATGGAATTTATTAGGAACTGTTAGACTGATAATGTTTCAGGGAAGGTTTCAGTATATAACATATTCTATATAGATCAGTTATAGAATTATGATAGAAAGCTCTGTTTTTTTGGAGGAAAATTTTACAATTGGATATATTTTGGTGACCATTATCATTTATGAATGAATTAAAATGGCTATAGAACTCAAAAATAAAAACTTATTTACTTTATTTAAAATCAAAAAGAAGAATAGCTTTGACAAATGATAATATAATAAAATTAATATACAGTCGAGCCTCTTTATAACAAAAATTGTTCCAGTAAAAAATTCGTTATATAGAGAAATTCGATGTATAGAGTATGATGTTAAAAATAGCATTTAATGTGTAAATTTTGAACAAATATTATTTTTGATCTTTTTAATTAAGAATTTGAAATGTTTAAAAGTATATATTAACCTAACATTTTATTTCTTACTTATTTAAGCAGTTTCAAAAAAGAGAAAAGACATTTATTTGAAAGCTTAATGAAAATCAAATGAGGAAGACTTACATAAATTTCAGAGGAAGAAATCTGTAATTTTTTGTTGTTTTGATTTTAAAATTACAATTGTTACGCTCTCAAAAAAAAATTCTCAAATTTTAGCAAGGAATGAAAAATTGTAGTTGATATTTTCCTCCATTTGAAGGTCTCTCTTATGTGCTCTCATTGATTCCTCTCTTATATGTGTAACAATTCAATTGACTGTGTTTTGAGAAGGATGTTGAAAGGTGTGTGGGAGGTGGGATGAACTTGTTAGATTTAAAGAATAAGGAGAGAAGTAATATTTATTTAAAAAAAAAAAAACCTCTCCACTGAAAGATAAATCAAAAATAAGTGATGGAAAATTGATTCCATATGATTTCGAAGCTTTTTAAAAACTGAATAAATTAAGATCAATTTATGAAAAAATTCGTTATATGGAGATAGATATTTCGCTATATAGAGTCTGTTTTTAATGTAATCATGCGAAAAGGGGACTGTTCTTACTAATTCGTTATATGGAGAAATTCAATGTATGGAGTTTCGTTATATAGAGGTTCGACTGTATTTAATTTAAACATGAAATGGAATGTTTATAATGTTAAAAAAATTATTTGATGTGAAAGATTATACTTGAAACAATATTTGGTAATTTATCTTTTGAATCAGATAAAGAAAACACTTTTGAATGGATTTTTCATTGTTAGACAGATAATGTTTCAGAGAAAGTTTCAGCATGTATCATATCGTTTTAGATAGATTAGTTTTAGAATTATGATGGAAAGTTCTGTTACATTGGAGGAAAAGGTTATGGATATTGTTTGGTGACCATTACCATTAATGAAAAAATTGAAATGTCTATAGATTTTAAAAAACAAAAGAAACTTATTAATTTTATTTAAAAAAAAAAATAGTTTTGACAAGTGGTAATAGTACAAAATGAAAATATTTAAACATAAAAGGGAATGTATGAAATGCTTAAAACTTATTCAAAGTGATAGATTGCAATTGAAACCAGGGTTCTTGCTGGCTTTTTGCCAACTTTAGCAATTTGGCGAATATGAAATAAAAAACTCTATTCAAATGAAAATAAATGTATGCAAAATGGATTCGGTGTGAAACAGTGAAAAATTTATTTTTAGCCTTTTATTGTATGTTCCTTTTTGATATTTTCTAAAATAACCTAATTTTCTGTACTTAGAAAATATAAATTTGACTATCTGCTACAAAAACTATTGAAACTAAGTAAATTTTAAATGTCTTTGAAATGTACAAATGTTTCAGACATTCTTTTAGCACTCTTGATAAAAATTCAAAATAGCTACCTTTGACTTGCCATGGTTATATGCACTAAAAATTGTTACAAGATCTTGACTCTAAACGATAGAAAAGATTGACTGGCCAATGATACTTTACATACGACTTATAAATAATATGTTAAATGGCTAATTTCAATACTACATTCCAGCAAAACTTTTCTCTATTTGATATTTCACGCAAATAATTTTGTTTGTTTTTTTACAACTGACAAATGCATATCGCATAAATTATTTGTGTCTGACTGTTGCTAACCTGAATTGGTTTTGAGTCAGGATCTCTATAAATAGAGTTATGTAAATGATATAGTGCAACTGAATATGCAAAGTGACACCATTGTTGAAAAACACAGATAAAAATCTTGAGTGAGTTGGCATGCATACAGACAAAGCAGAAATTGAGCACTCACAATTTGGTGAGCTTGATTTTAATTCATTCGTTAAATGAAGATTTTTGTCATAATTTGGCACAATGGTAAGCAGCTGGTAGAATTCTGGATGAAAAAATATTAGATTAAGAAAAATGCATCTGATTATTTGATAAATATCTTGATAACAGTTTTGTTTTTCTTTTTTTTAAATTCAATTTTAAATTTTTATCTAACTGTTCCATCATGTAATTTACAAAAAAAAAAAAAAAAAAAAAAAAAAAAAAAAAGTACCTTTTATTTAGTGTGGTCAAAAATATGTTAAAATTTAGTCTCAAATTTTAGGGTTAGTCTCAAATTTCCAAATGAACATTAAAATAATAAAATTTTCATTTTTTTTTTCTTTTTTACAACATTAATACATATAGCCATCACTTAGCCAAAGTTTATATTTAAATAATAATAATCACACTATAAGTTCTTGCAGAAAAAATTGAGGTTATTGCTTGTTAGACAAGTAACTTGTGTACAATACTATAATCAGGGATGGGAACTGCAAAAAAGCAAAAAGACTGAAAATACGGGTGAACAAAAAATTGCACCATATTGTATTCACACGCGCAAATTTAAAATTGCACCACATTTTGATCACACGTGCGAATGAAAAATTGCACCACAAGTAAGGGGGTACTTTTTGTTTAATGAGTAGGTGTTATCAGAATTCAGAAGTTACATTCACTGAGAAAGATTTGGAACAATCAAAAAAAGATTGTGTAGCAGGAAAATCTGTTTTTGGAGCAGTAAAAAGAATAATTTGGAAGCAGGAAAGTTAGTTTTTGGAACAGAAAAATTCTATCCACCAGGCATTAACTTTCTTTTCTTGCCCCTGTGATGAAAATTGCGTTTTAAAGCGATTTTCGCGATCTTTTGACGAAATTTGTGGTTTTTTCGCGATCTTTTGACGAAATGTGATGGTTTTTCGCGATCTTTTGACGAAATGTGCCGGTTTTTCGCGATATTTTGAAGAAAGTTGTAGTTTTTCGCGAATCTTTTGACAAAATTTGCCGTTTTATCACGATTTTTGGACGAAATTTGTCGTTTTTTCGCGATTTTTTGAGGAAACCTGCCTTTTTTTCGGGATTTTGTAACAAAATTAGCCATTTTTTCGCGAATCTTTTGACGAAATTTGCGGGAAATTATTCGTTATTTAACGATTTTTTTAGTGAAATTTCCTTTTTTGCGATTCGTTGACGAAATGTACCATTTTTTCGCGATCTTTTGACGAAATGTTCTGTTTTTTCGCAATCTTTTAAAGAAAATTACCGTTTTTCGCGAATGTTTCGACAAAATTTTCCGTTTTATCACGATTTTTGGACAAAACTTGTCATTTTTTCGAGGACATCCGACTTTTGTTCGGGATTTTGTAACAAAATTAGCCATTTTTTCGCGAATTTTTTGACGAAATTAGCCGGAAATTATTCATTATTTCGCGATTTTTTAACGAAATTTGCGGTTCTTTGACGAAAATTACGCGTCCCGTCGCCGATTTTGTGTGTATTTTACGCGCTATAGCGTGTCCGCGGCATCCCTGTTACATATTTCTGAAATCCGCGGAAAAAAGCGGAAATCCGCGGAATTTCTTAAAATAACAAAAAAGCGGAAATCCGCCAAAAAGCGGAAAATTCCCATCCCTGTGTAAAAGTGATGTTCTATCAACACAATATTCAGAGGGAAGCTTACTGTGCATCATAGTTTTGACAATAGGAACAAACTTGAAATAAGGATAATTGGTAGTTGTTTATTATCATGTCAATCACTTTCAATTAAAGAAAACATTACAGACAAACTATAGAATTTAATGCCAAAAATGGATGATTGTGGACATGTAGAGTACATTCAATTGATGTCAAATGAATCTACACTTGTTATTTATGCTATCAAGACATTTAATTTGATACGTTTATCTGTATTTTTAATGTTTTAAAATTTTTCTACTTTTTTCGTTAATTAAAATAATAGTTATATTATTAAACAATGATGTCATGGTAACAAAATACTATATTGCGAAGCATAGAATCTATCATTTTCAACTGACTATAAACATTTATAAACAAGCCAAAACAATAATTAAGAAAAATTAAGAATTTAATTCCAAAGTAACAAAAATCTTAAAAAATGCTTGATTTTGATATCATTTTAGAACTTGAGAATGTTGCTGTTGGAGCAATGAAATATGTTGATTTCAATAAATAAAAATATTTGCCTTTTTTAAAAATCTATTTTGATCACTAAATTATCAAATATTAAGTTAGCTTGAAGTTTTCAAATAATTGTCACTAGCACTGGGCCGATGTAGGAATTTCTTAAATCGATTTATCACCCATCCTACATCGCGATTTTACCTTTAGACTATGAATACTTTTTTAAATGAAACCAATCAACATATAGTGACTGGAGATCTAAATATTATAGAAAATATTAATATACGTAATCTTTTAAACTCAGGTACTAAATTTCGTATTAACAGTAAATTAAATCCAATAAAGTCATTCAATACTTTTAAAGCTGATTTAAATGCTTTTATATTAAATTTAAGTTACAGATACAATACACCTATCCCCCTCTTTACAGATTGGAAATTACATATTTTAAATGATTTTAAATCTTTCCAGGATTGTTTTCTAAATAATTCATCTTATAATTTTCATTATTTCAATAAGGATTTTAGAAACGAAATTGCCAAATTAAAACAAAATTTTGTTTTTTGTCAAGTTGATAAGGCTGCCGGTAACTTTGCAGTTATTTGAAAAAAGTTTTATGCAGAAATGCTTAATGCAGAGTTAAATAATAGTATAACCTATAAAATTTGTAAATCTTCTGTACAAGAAATTATCAATAAACATCTGGCTTTCTCTAAACAAACCAATATTCCATTTCCACGTAATAAAAATCCGTCATTTCCGTTTTTATTTCTTACTCCAAAATTTCATAAAGTACCGACTAAATACAGATTCATTTGCAGTAATGTTAATAGTATTGGTAATAATTTTAATAGGAAATTTGAGGATTTACTTAAAAAATTTTGAACATGCTGAAATATAAAGACAGTAACTGTTTTTGGATTGTTTCAAATAGCTTTGAAATTGTTGAAAAATTAAAAAACAATAAAATTCATTCTATCCATACATATGATTTCGAAAATTTATTTACCACCATTCCTATCAGTAGTTTAAAGGATGCACTTTTAAAAACAGCTGAATTGGTTTTGGATGGTGCCGATTTTAATTCAAACTTGTTTTATAAATTATGCCGGTTTTGCCTTTATAATAATTATGTTTATACTGGTTCTAAAATATACCTACAGATTAATGGGATTGGTATGGGTACTAGTTACTCATCCACTGCAGCTAACTTATTCTTATTTTTTTATGAATTTCAATATAGTATAAATAAAGCTGATCTAAAATTTTTTGCTTACTGATACATTGATGATTTGATCGTTTTGAATATTAATTCTGATTTTAATGTAATTTCTCAAGAAATTTATCCTGACTCCTTAACGTTAAAAAAAACTAATGAAAATAGTTCGGAGGCTGATTATCTAGATTTAAAAATAAAAATTTTAATATATAACAAAATACAAATTTCTATTTATGATAAGCGTAAAAGCTTTTCTTTTACAGTTAATCAGCTCGTACACTGGTCCTCCAATATTTCAAAACGAATCTACATTAACATTATAATCAGCCAAATTTTCCGATTTTATAGAATATGTTCAGAAAAATATCTATTTCAAAGTGAGCTTTTTCAATTTAAAAGTAAACTTCACTATAAAAACAATATTCCTCTCAAGTTCATAAAAAAAGTACTCTGATTTTGCAGATTCTCTACATTTTTGATCGTTTGCTACTCAGTGACAGCTAAATGACTTGTATTACCTAAAGCCTGCTTAAGGACGGTTTTATGATGATGAGCTGCATTGGGTGGCAACAGACCTGGATTGTTTCTGGATTGGTTTGGAATACGGTTTCTACTTTGTTCTGTTTAAGTTGTTTTGAGTTGTGGCATTGCAGCTAAGTTGGGGATGTGGTTTTTATTCAGAGAGCATATTTTGACATCGTTTACAATGTTCCAGGTGAGACATTCGTTTACTATTGTGGCGTAGGGTCCGGTGGGGGGGCGTGTGAATTATAGCCATCGGGTGTTTAACATCTGATTTTTTGCTATTCACCGCTCTGGCCGAAACCCACTGCCACTTAAATATATTTTGTTTTTGTAAACTCGAGTGTCCGGCTGCTTTTGTCTAATAAGACCCATCGCTGATGAGGCTGGCAGCCTATTGTTTTTGTATTTTGATTGTTGAATTTTCAATTTTAAGGGATTTTTGTTTTGTGAGGGGGGTGTGCTGGTTCTTGCTAAATTGATAAATTTGAAATTATATATATATATATATAAAATGGAAAAACAAATTAGGAAAGTACTACTAACTTTTGAAATTATTAAAGATACTATATTTTTGATAAGGCAAATTTCACTGGATAATTGGAAGGGAAAAAAGATGTAGAGTTGTGAAATTTTGAAAAGCTTTGAAATTTTTTTTTCTATTAAATTCAATGGTTCATATATTGAAATACAATTAATGGTTATATATACTAGTACACCGAACCCGGGGTTCCCGGGTCACAAAGTAAAGGTGAAAAACTTTTTTAAAATTTAAAATTGGAAAGTCTAATAAATTTTTTCTGCTTAATAGGCTTTTTAAACTGCCAACTAATTCCAAATAACAATTTTATATGAAACATATTATTTATGTAATCATATACAGCTTTAAAAATTATCGGTACTTCCGTATTAGCAGGGCCATAGCTAAAAGGGCACTATGGGCGGCTCAGCCCCCCCCCTAAAATATTTTGAGCCCCCTCCCCCCCCTGGAAAAGATTCCAAGGTCACTCAATGAATTTCTGTTCCGAAAATTCAAATGAAATATTGTTTAAAAATCTAATTTAGTTTTGAAACCTTTTCACAGTTTTGCAGAGTTACTAAATTGTATCTAAAATAAGTGTTTCAAAACTCCCTCATCCGATTTGTACATATGAAGCTAACATGATGGGCTATTTTGCACCAGTTATACACTCAAAACTTCATCATCATATACTTTTCTAAGCATAAAATGAAGTTATTTTAACAGTTTAATAAGAAACAGAGAATCTACAATATGAATATGCACTAATTTATCTTTCTGCATCAGAGAGAGAGAAAAAAAACTATGAGCCCCCCTACATTCTCTTGGGCCCTCCCTATTGTTCACTACGGCCCTGCGTATTAGACGCAAGATAGCAGTTATTAGCCAAAGATTTCGCCAAAGAATAAAATTGCATTCTCAGTTTTTAAAAACAACTAAGAAAATATGACACCCAGATATTCTTTAAAATACATTTTTGTAAAGGTTAATTGATGTATCTTTTGTAAATTAAGTTTACTAACGAACTAAAAGTCACTAAATTCATAGATAAAAACGAAATAAAACCAACAACATTCACCGGGTTTTATAGCCGACGATATATTGACATAACAGGTTTTTAATTACTATTTTTTTCAGTTGCTATGAAAAAATGACAACTAAAATATACAGTGATCTGTTATTTTCCATGTAGAAAAGAGATAGATGGAGGTGCAATAGGCGATTAAAACGGTTTGATGGGCGTTATTCTTCCAATATAAGTCTCTCATTCGACCCAAACAAAACAATCATATGGAACAGAGACCGAATTTTTTAACATCATTTTTTCTCTAAATGAAAAAGATCTGAATATATTTTAGCATTATAAAATAGCATTTCATTGCATTATGAATTAAAATTGCATCGCTAAAAGTTTTTCTTTTTTGTGAAAGCACGCCGTTGTGTTTGATGCAATGCAGCGAATTTTAGAGTTACATTTTTGGCGTCATCTCCAGCCACTAAACTGCATCTCTATTTTTTTTTTCTTTTTTACTCTATTGCTATTTTTACTCTTTTTCCCACATAAATGCGATACTCAAGTTGCCACCATTAGAGAAATTGAACCAAAAACTACAAAAAAATTAATATCTCAAAAACAAATTGAGATACAGTTTTCTAACAAACGGCATTTAAAAGTGCATTTTTTTCTCTAAACGATGGTATAAAGATTGAAAACGTGCAATGTCTAGAAGTTTAAAAATTTACAATAGCGAAAACTGCAAAACCGAAATTTCATCTGAAAGTGTTGCCATTCAAAACATGATGTATGCGTTACGCACAGATACGTTTGGCCTTTATTATATAGATATACATATATATATTATACTTATATATCTTTTTGAAGTTTTCGGAAATCACTGTAAGATTACTATAAAATACATTGTTTTTAATGTTATTAGAAACCTTAAAATTTATTTTATATCCAATGAAGTATGCAGTATCAAAAATATAGTATCTAAACTTATTCAAAAGCCTGCAATACTTTCTAAAGATATATATATATATATATTATCTATTTATTTATTTATTAAGAAGGAAATTATTCATCAATGTTACTAAGGAATTTTGTTACTTGTGCAACAAAAAATAAACCTCAAAACTGATACAATATTTAATTATATATATATATATATATAAACACTTGGAAATTTTGAATAATTATAGTTTATTTGTGTAAACATTTATAGTTCTCAGATAACTAGAATATTTGCAAAAATGTTGCATTTACTGTGAAAAAGTTTTAGCAAAAAATACCTAGTCAACTATTTTTCTAGTATGGACTCCATGTTTATTTTTATTTATTTATTTATTTTTTTGGAGAGAGAGCTATTGTATAATAAGAGTTTTCTTGGTATAACACACTGTTTATTTAAAGGAAATTAATAAGATTATATATTATTTTATTAAATTGTATTTTATATGTACAGCAATTATTTTTATAAATTTGCATTAGATTTTTTACTTAATTTTGCATTAAATTTTCATTTTAAACAAGCAACGTACCCGAGACAAAACGATAGTCCACATGGCCTTAAATATTAGCATGAATGTTATAATTAGTACAGAGAAGTTTTAGTAAGAATAATATACGGTCAATTATTTTTCGGGTATGAAGTGCTTGGTCACACACTATCAATTATTTATGCAATAATTGCATAATTAATTTTCTAGGTATTGAGCATTGTTTATTTAAAGCAGATTAATAATATTCTGCTTGATAAGAGTAATGTTTTAATAAATATTTCAATCATTATTTTTTTTTTTATTAGTATTATACTTTTTATTTATTTTTTTATTTAATATTTCATTCTGAAAAGACTGCGTACCACCAAGAAAAATCAATCTAAATCTACAAAAAATTGTTTGCAGTATTTGCAAAAGACTTATATTATTAGTGTTTATAATTAGTTTTCAAAGCTTATAAAATTTTCCCAATTCTTTTATATTTAAGTAGAACTTCTTGAAATTTTGAAGCATGTCCATATCCTTCTATAGTAAAAAAAAACTAGCCTTAAAAGGAATGACTCCTGGAATGATGCTGATGTGGAAGATTTCCGGAACTAACGGATCCGAGTTGTCCACTCCTTCCATGAGTCGAATAGACCAATCAGGAAAGGGCTCCGTCTATGCATCGCCGTATGGGTTACCATAAAGAGAGGAAAGGTTACCATCGCCAACAATCGCCAAGTTTGTCGCCAACTTCGCGATATATCGCCAAATTTGGTGACCAAAATTAGTTGTCAAAAGTGACGCCAACTTGGCGATAACTGTAATATTTCGCCAAATTTTTAATTTCTTTACAACACCAGTCGTTTGATACATCATTTGAGAGGTTTGCAACTGCTTATTCATATAATGGATGTCTTGTGTGTTATCCCTCATTCTGCTCCCCAGGGGGGACACATTTTTAATTTCTTTACAACACCAGTCGTGTTACACAAGATTTGAAAGGTCTGCAACTGCTTATTCATATTATGGATGTCTTGTGTGTCACGCCCACACTCTGCTCTCCCCAGGGGGGAGGGGGTCACATTTTTAATTTCTTTACAACACCAGTTGTGTGACACTTCATTTGAAAGGTCTGCAACTGCTTATTCATATTATGGATGTGTTGTGTGTCATCTCCCACTCTGCCCCTCAGGGGGGGGGACATTTTTAATTTCTTTACAACACCAATTGTGTGACACATCATTTGAGAGGTCTGCAACTGCTTATTCATATTATGGATATCTTGTGTGTAACCCCCCCCCCCCCTCTGCCTTCAGAGGGGCGCATTTTGTAATTTCTTTACAACACCAATTTGGGACACATCATTTGAAAGGTCTGCAACTGTTTATTCATTTTATGGATGTCTTGTGTGTCACCCCCACTCTGCCCCCCAGGGGGGCACATTTTTAATTTTTTTACAACACCAGTCGTGTGACATATCATTTGAGAGGTCTGCAGCTGCTTATTCATATTATGGATGTCTTTTGTGTCGCCTCCCACTCTGCCCCCCCAGGGGGGCACATTTTTAATTTCTTTACAACACCAGTCGTGTGACACATCATTTGAAAGGTCTGCAACTGCTTATCCATACCATGGGGTAATGGCGAGCGCAGCAAACAGGGGTAGCCAATAATTTGGAATCGCAAAGCGATTACGCGGGGGGTTGGCGAGCATAGCGAGCAGGGGGGCGGGGCCCCCCTAGTATTTATTTAACAAGAATTTATAACACTTTTGTTTTCATATCACCTAAAAATTTAAAATAAGGTCTTTTTTATGATAAATATTAAATATTTTTAGGTTAACATGTTAATTTTTTTATTAATTTTTAAAATAAAGTCTTTGCTTAATAAAAAAAAAAAAAAAAAAAAAAAAGAGCAAATTTTATATTTATTTACCCATTTTATAAACAATTATCCATCGTATCCATTTGAGTTTTTTACAGCTGAAAATATGAACATTTCACTCTTATTTTTAAAAAAGATTATCAAAATATCTTATTTAGACGTGTATCGACAGCATTTTTAATAAAGAGCGTAAGCTATATTTACAGCTATAACACGGATATCCGATAGTGAGATTTTCATTCCATGCAGTTCTGAGGGGTCGGGGTTTTTTTAGGAGCTTACGATGACATTTATCTGACGGGAGATTTTCCGCTGGTGTCATAGTACCAATACTCAAGGTCGTCGGGATGCAACTTCACATTGGACGTCTTTCCGAGAAAAGGTGAAATAAGATTGCTTTGTGGTAGGCCCCCTGCTTCCATCCTCGGGAACTTTTAAAAGACGGAATTCCATCCTGTGGACGGAAAACTTGCACCCATGCCCCCCCCCCCCCTTATCCTTTCTTGTGCTATATAGTATACAGTTATTTTTCTACATTTTTTGAAAACAGTTATTTACATAATAAACACAAAAAAATTGAATCCCATCCTATTATAGACATAAGACTCAAATAGATACATTGATAAACATCTTTTATAATAATTTCAATAAATCGATTTTTTTAATAGGAGGAGTATGCAATTTAATTTGAAGTGAAAACATTAGGACTAGAGATTTCTTAAATCGATTTATCATCCATCTAACATTGCAATTTAGCACTAATTTTACCCTCTATAATACGAAACCTATCATTTAATTTTTAGTAACAAAATACAGGCTTTATGCCCCCCCCCCCCCCACTTGTATTAATGTAGCATTTAATTGTTCAAATAAGTAAAAAATATATATTTTACACACACACACACACACACAAAAAAAAAAAAAAAAAAAAAAAAAAAACTTAATGCCTTTTTTTTTTTTTTTTAAATTAGTGATCTATTTTAATATTTTTTACAAACTCATCCTTAAAGAAATAAAATAAAAAAGGATTTTTTTCATTGTGTCTGACTTGTTTTGAATGCTACAATCTAAATTACTTGAGTAGGGAAGCCTGGGAGCAACTTCCCTTAACACGCTCAAACAGCACTTCATTGCTAATAACATGCACGCACTTGTGTTTTACAGACACTGAGTTAAAAACTTATTGAAGTAAGACAGAAGCAGATTCACTGATAAATTTAGCTGTTCATTTACCATCAGAGGAATAGTAGTATAAAAAAAGAGGGGGGGGGGGGAGATTTGAGAAAAAGGGTGCATTTTTTGTGTTATGGGAGCAACTTCCCATAATACGCTCAAACAGCACTTCATTGCTAATAACATGCACGCACTTGTGTTTTACAGACACTGAGTTAAAAACTTATTGAAGTAAGACAGAAGCAGATTCACTGATTTAGCTGTTCATTTACCATCAGAGGAATAGTAGTATAAAAAAAGAGGGGGGGGGGGGAGATTTGAGAAAAAGTGTGCATTTTTTTTTAAACTTTTAGATTAAAAAAAATGCGTTTAATATAAATGTTGACATTCATATAGTGAATGGAGAAAGATTGAAAGGCCACATTACCAAAGTTGCTGTTTTTTTTTAGATCGTTGGCCCCTGTAAGATTAGTAATAAAACATAATCTTAAATATATATATATATATATATATAATGACAAAAAAAGTAGAAAACCGCAAATCTACAGAAAAATTCATTGAATGCTTCCTCATTCTGCTGTAAAAAACAAATTACCTAAAACATTACAGAACCCTCTTAAAATATTTTTAATTAATTAAATACTTAATTAAAACTAAAGTATTCTAATGCTACACAAACATATGAAAAATAATTTTTCATCAAAATAATGCATAAAATTATAAACTAAGAATGGGTTAGTTTAGATTTTAACCTTAAGACTTTTTTTTATTTTTCTCAGACATAAATAGTGAATCATTTACAAATAAAACACAATAAAATGTTATTTAGATTTTAATAAATAAATAAATTTTTTTTTTAATGCACTACACACATCACATACAGGTGGCATCTATATTGGTGAGTGTATTTTGCATCATTAAATAGTATATCTTGGGGGGAAATAATCCAAGAGCTGAGCATGCAACAGAAATTGAATATTGAAGATACTGAAATGTCCTTGAAATCCATTTGCATCCAGTGTGAAAAAAGAAATAAATTATTTGAAATGCATGTGGGATCAAAGCTGATGAATATATTTTCCAGAATAAAGCTATATTTCTTGAAAAAAAAAAAAAAAAAAAAAATCAAACAATATACTAAAAGCACATGGCAAAAAAAAAAAAAAAAAAAAAAAAACCGCAATATTGAAAATACAAAAATGTCATCGAAACCTGCTTGCATCCAATAGAAAAAAGAATTAACCAGTTCTCTACTTAGATGTAATCAATGTAGATATGCATATTTTGATGAAAAAACTGTATTTCACTTGGCGATCAATAATTATTATTTTAAGTTGTCACTTGGCAAGTGATGACTAGAGTGGTGATAGATGACCAGCAAATTACTTGAAATGCATGTGGAATCAAAGCTGATAAATATATTTTGCGAAAATAAAACTGTATTTCTTAAAAAAATAATCTAACTGAACACGATAAAAGAACTCAGCAAAAATTGAAAATACAGCTATGTCATTGAAATCTGTTTGCATCCAGTAGGAAAAAGAAATAACCACTTTTTTAATTAGATGTAATCAATGTAAAGATGCATGTTTCCATGAAAAAAACCAGGGTTGTTATGTTTAAAACATTTTGTTTAAAACAGCTGTTTAAAACGCGTTTAAAACATTACATTTAAAACAATGTTTAAAACATGATTATTGCTAATAATGTCACAAATTAAAATTTATGAAATAAAATTGTATTAAAAATGTCTAATTAGCTGTATGTACTAAAAGATATTCAAATTTTATTAAAATTATAAATTGGTTATTTCATTTTAATTAAGTATTTAAAATAAATTTATTTCCTCTAAAACTGGAAATACATAATTTGTTTTTTTAAATATCTCGATTATGATTTTTTATATAATATCAAAGTTCTATAATATATTAATTTTTGAAGATTAAAAGTAAGACTGAAAGAGCATTTTTTGGATATACAATACAACAAGCCTAGTACAGCCTTATCTAGAATGCAACGAAAAGAAAATATTTTGATAAATTTCGACGAAGCTAAAATAATCTTTTCAAAATCAGACCATTGCTCTTCAACTATCCGTGAATCCCTTGAAATTTTGCTTAACAATAATACTGTTTCTAATGATGTCATTTCTTAATATTCGGCACTCTGGTACAATATCCTTGGTGTTTTGATTAATTCATCGTGACTTTGTTTGTATATGGGGACTGTTTTTGTTTTGTTGTTACGTTTTCTATTTCTAATGAATTATCTTCTTTTATACTCCTTTGAAAATGGATGCGAGGACATCCAAAAGATCTAAGGTAAATAATATCTATTTTTACAACAGTTTTTCAGTATTTATTTGTATATTTTGAGAGATCTATTTCTCCATTTTAGTGAATAAATTTGGCAGTTAGTGCACAGAGAACATAATATTGAGTAAAAAATCCTTCTTAATATACTATAAATAATACTTTCTCCCATCAATAGATAATGCTATAATACTTTATAGATATTTGTTTAGTAGTTGAAAAAGATTTTTTATTGTTTTTTTTTTCTCTTTCTTTATTGAAATTAGAATGACTTCAGTTTAAAATATTCATATATAAAAAAATTCAACATTAATTTAAATTTCTTTTAATAGTATTTCCTTTTTAATAATTCATTTATAAAAATAAAATGAAATGGAAAAAAAAAAAAAAAAAAAAAAAAAACTTATCTACTTTCAGTTCTTTTTAACCCCTTAACGCGCAGTGTTGCCCCTGTTTAGAGACACAAAAACTCTGTGAATATTTCAAAAACTACTCTAATGGCTACTTTAAATCTTTCTTATGAGTTCTAGATGGCAGCACCACAGAGACCAAACTCTACTGTTTTTAAATAATAGGTAAAATGTTTTACTGTAATACGCGCTTCACGGCAATGCTCTTCTCACTGTGCTTATCAATGCTTTAGTTATGGGAGGTTACCGCTTCGGAAGCAGCTGTATAATTAAAATGGTTAGTGCAATCTTTACAAAACAATACCTGTGTACTCCTCTAGGCCTAAATAGATTGCCTAAATCTTTTCTTCTTTAAATTCCAATTTTAAAGAGTAGTGCGCCGGAAAGGGTTAAATTCTAATTGTTTAAATTTGCTTTTCTGTCCTCAGAGTTATAAAAGTATGCTACCTACCAACCAATCTATCTATTTTGATTTTCAGTTTGAATATGTTCTCAAAATAATAATAATAATAATAATTTAATAATAAAAAATGGACATGTTTAAAAAATATTTATTTCTTAACTAATTTTTTACGTACTTCATATTTTTTTACACATTTATTACATATTTCATTACGCTTTAAAGGAGAATCACTTGCAATTGATGAGACTGAAAAAGGCATGAACCTTGCAGCCAAATTATGTCCTGAATTCCAATAATTATAAATTATAAAGCTAACAAGGAAGGTCTCCATACGGGCATACTCAGAAAAATCTGAAAAAATTACAGAAAGTTCTTCTCATATAGTTATATATGTTTATAAAAATTTTTTTGGCGGAACCTCCTTATAACGTCCGTAAAAAAATAACAAAAATTTCGTTTATTTGGCGATTTATCTCCGGTTGGCGAAAAAACGAAATTTTGAAAAATACGCTTTTACGCTTAGAATACTTTTTAAAGAAAAAACTTTCTATGTTCAATTTATTTAAATAAGTTTAGTTTAAGTAATTTTAGTTTTGCATTTTTAATTTACTTTAAGTGTAATTTTGTCATATACGTTTATATGTACTTATAACAAAATGAAATTAATATATTTTATCATTTAAGACACAATTTAAATTGATTAAAATTGTTCCAAATTGAAAAATACACTGTTAAAAATCTGCTGCATCTTGTTGCAACGCACTCCTTTGCTTGTATAGAAAACGGTTACTTGGCCGTGAAATAGAGCTTTCTCATTGGTTGGAATTGAGATATTATATACAAGCGGTGGAGTGCGTTGCAACAAAATGCAGCAGATTTTTAACAGTGGTCAATTTACGGTGCTATGGAGCATTCTCATTGGTCAGAAGAGAGATATTCTATAAAAGTAGTGGAGTGACGTTGCAGTAAATGCTGCAGATTTTTAACTGTGAAGTCAATTAAAATCAATTTTCAGATTCGTTAAAATCGTCTGCTTTTGGCGAGGAAATGCACTACTCGCCAAATCCCGCGTCTCTTTCAGCTTTTCACGCCAATTATTCCAAACTATTTTATTTCTTTACATATCTAATAATGTAATTCCGCCGCTAATTTTCACTGATCCTTTATTACCTACATGAGTAGTTTAATTCGTATTTTTTTCAAAAAATTCTGAGTATGCCCCTTCCTTGTAAGTCAGCTCCATCTCTGATTATATGTTTGATGCAGTTACCAATCATAAATTTGCCATTGGAGAATCAAATAAAGTGGAAATAACACATTTATTGTAGTGGTTAAGCCTTGAAAAACACATTGATAAAAATGCCATGAATATCATAAAGCAGTTACATACAGCTGTATGTTCTATTGCTGGATTAGAAAGAGTTTTCTCTACTTTTGGTTTTGTGCAAAGCAAAGCCAGAAATTGTTTGGGTGTTGATAAGGCTGTTGTAAGGGTATTGACAAACTTGTTACCATTTTTAAAGAACTGAACAATTCAATGTTTTAGTTTAGAATAAAAATAAAATTGCTAATTAATGTTTGGTATTTGTTATATAATTTTTTTCTTCCTTACTGCTGTTTGAAAATATTTTCATTCTTTATATTTAATTTTTGTTCACTTTAATCAAAATTGTGCTGTGTGAGAAAAAAAACGTTTTAAACGTTTAAAACATGTTTTAAACAAAAAAAACATGTTTTTTGTTTTTTTTAATAAAAAACATGTTTTTTTCCAACCCTGAAAAAAACTGCATTTCACTTGGCGATTGAAAATAGATTTTTTAATCGCTACTTGGTGAGTGACGACTAAGGTGGCGATCGATGTCCAATAAATTTACTTGAAATGCATGTGAAATCAAACCTGATGAATTAATATATTTTCCAAAATAAAACTTTTATTTCTTGGAAAAAAAATTACCACTGACCACACTAAAAGAACATGACAAAAAACCAAAATATTGAAAACCCAGCAGCAGAAATTTTTTCTGCAGTCTGCAACACAAGTAAAAACTTAAAAAACAGTCTGCAGACCAATCCCTCGCATTACATTATATGCATTCAAACCTCCTAAGTATTTGTGATAGAAAAAAGAAAAGTATATTTTTAAAAAGAAGTTCTCTTTGTTCTCAGAATTTTTAACACCTCATACATTGTCCAAAAGAGGGGGGGGGGGGGTTCCTTTGACAAAACCTGCTTTTTTTCGCGATCTCTTGAAGAAATTTGCCGTTTTTTCGCGATCTCCTGAAGAAATTTGCCGTTTTTTCGTAATTTTTTTTTACGAAATTTGCAGTTTTTTGGATTTTTTAACGAAAACTGCCGTTTTTTCGCGATCTTTTGAAGAAATTTGTCTTTTTTTCGTGTTATTATGGAGAAAATTTCCGTTTTCTCGTAATTTTTTGAAGAAATTTGCCGTTTTTCACGATTTTTTTAAGAAATTCGTCGTTATTCCGTGATCTTTTACGAAAATTGTCGTTTTTACGCGATCTTTTGAAGAAATTGGCCTTTTTTTCGTGATTTTATAAAGAAATTTGCCGTTTTTCGTGATTTTTTGTCGAAATTAGCCTTTTTTTTGTAATTTATTCATAAAATTTGTCGTTTTTTTCTTGATTTTTTGACAAAAACTGCCGTTTTTTCGTGATCTTTTGAAGAAATTTGCCTTTTTTCGTGATTTTTTGACGAAATTTACCGTTTTTTCGCAATCTTGAACGAAATTCGCGTGTTTTTCGCGATCTATGACGAAATTGATTTTTTCTCGAAGACTATCGAAATTCGCGATGCATTTAGAAATTTTGGATTCAGGACAGAATTTTAATTTTTGCTCAGTTTTTAAAAGTTAAAAAATAGTTTGTCGCAGCGTTGCGCCGATTCTGCTCCCATGATTGAAAATACAGCTAAATTATTGAAATCTGTTTGCATCCAGCAGGGAAAAGAAATAACCACTTTTCTAATCAAATGTAATCAATGTAGAGATGAGTATTTCCATGAAAAAATCTGCATTTCACTTGGCGATCGAAAAAAAAAAAAAAAAATATCGCCAGTTTTATATCTTTAATTACCGCATGGCAAGTGTCGGCCGCTCATTTTTATCTGTATTAAATCAAATCCTGCTACATCGATTTAACACATAGGGGGCGCTATGGGCGGCTCAACCCCTCTAAAATATTTTGACCCCCCCCCCTCCACTGAAAAAGGTTCCAAGGTCACTCAATGAATTTCTGTTTCGAAAATCCAAATGAAATTCTGTTCAAAAATCTAATTTAGTTTTGAGACCCTTTCACAGTTTTTCAGAATTACTAAATTGGATCTAAAATAAGCGTTTCAGCACTCCCTCATCCTATTTGTACATATGAAGCTAACATGATGTTTAATTTTTCACCAGTTATAGACTCAAAATTTTCATCATCATGTACTTTTTTTAGCATAAAATGAAATTATTACAACAGTTTAATGAGAAACATAGTATCTACAATGTGAATATGCACAAATTTTTCTTTCTGTGTCAGAGAAAGATAAAAAACAAATAAGCACCCCCTACATTTTCTTGAGCCCCCCCCCCCCCCCCCCCCACCTATTATTCACATCTAGCTACGGTCCTGTCCTGACTCTGCTAAAACGATTTAACACAAACTTGCTCTGTTTTCCCTATATCGTATTTTTCTTACATCGCCTTTTTCCTAAATCGGAAAGCATTGAAGCAAGGCTACATCGTTTCGCTACATCGCGATTTAAGAACTGGCTAAATCGCGATGTCCGATGTATCTATTGAAAACCAATAGTTAAATCGGATTTCCGCTGTAAGACAAGTGCTGTAAGTTCCGCTGTAAGTTTTTAACACCTCATACATTGTCCAAAAGAGGGGGGGGGGGTTCCTTTGACAAAACCTGCTTTTTTTCGCGATCTCTTGAAGAAATTTGCCGTTTTTTCGCGATCTCCTGAAGAAATTTGCCGTTTTTTCGTAATTTTTTTTTACGAAATTTGCAGTTTTTTGGATTTTTTAACGAAAACTGCCGTTTTTTCGCGATCTTTTGAAGAAATTTGTCTTTTTTTCGTGTTATTATGGAGAAAATTTCCTTTTTCTCGTAATTTTTTGAAGAAATTTGCCGTTTTTCACGATTTTTTTAAGAAATTCGTCGTTATTCCGTGATCTTTTACGAAAATTGTCGTTTTTACGCGATCTTTTGAAGAAATTGGCCTTTTTTTCGTGATTTTATAAAGAAATTTGCCGTTTTTCGTGATTTTTTGTCGAAATTAGCCTTTTTTTTGTAATTTATTCATAAAATTTGTCGTTTTTTTCTTGATTTTTTGACAAAAACTGCCGTTTTTTCGTGATCTTTTGAAGAAATTTGCCTTTTTTCGTGATTTTTTGACGAAATTTACCGTTTTTTCGCAATCTTGAACGAAATTCGCGTGTTTTTCGCGATCTATGACGAAATTGATTTTTTCTCGAAGACTATCGAAATTCGCGATGCATTTAGAAATTTTGGATTCAGGACAGAATTTTAATTTTTGCTCAGTTTTTAAAAGTTAAAAAATAGTTTGTCGCAGCGTTGCGCCGATTCTGCTCCCATGATTGAAAATACAGCTAAATTATTGAAATCTGTTTGCATCCAGCAGGGAAAAGAAATAACCACTTTTCTAATCAAATGTAATCAATGTAGAGATGAGTATTTCCATGAAAAAATCTGCATTTCACTTGGCGATCGAAAAAAAAAAAAAAAAATATCGCCAGTTTTATATCTTTAATTACCGCATGGCAAGTGTCGGCCGCTCATTTTTATCTGTATTAAATCAAATCCTGCTACATCGATTTAACACATAGGGGGCGCTATGGGCGGCTCAACCCCTCTAAAATATTTTGACCCCCCCCCTCCACTGAAAAAGGTTCCAAGGTCACTCAATGAATTTCTGTTTCGAAAATCCAAATGAAATTCTGTTCAAAAATCTAATTTAGTTTTGAGACCCTTTCACAGTTTTTCAGAATTACTAAATTGGATCTAAAATAAGCGTTTCAGCACTCCCTCATCCTATTTGTACATATGAAGCTAACATGATGTTTAATTTTTCACCAGTTATAGACTCAAAATTTTCATCATCATGTACTTTTTTTAGCATAAAATGAAATTATTACAACAGTTTAATGAGAAACATAGTATCTACAATGTGAATATGCACAAATTTTTCTTTCTGTGTCAGAGAAAGATAAAAAACAAATAAGCACCCCCTACATTTTCTTGAGCCCCCCCTCCCCCCCCCACCTATTATTCACATCTAGCTACGGTCCTGTCCTGACTCTGCTAAAACGATTTAACACAAACTTGCTCTGTTTTCCCTATATCGTATTTTTCTTACATCGCCTTTTTCCTAAATCGGAAAGCATTGAGGCAAGGCTACATCGTTTCGCTACATCGCGATTTAAGAACTGGCTAAATCGCGATGTCCGATGTATCTATTGAAAACCAATAGTTAAACCGGATTTCCGTTGTAAGCGTTAAATCAAGGCTACATCGTTTCGCTACATCGCGACGTTCGATGTATCTATTCAAGACCAATAGCTAAATCGGATTTCTGATGTAAGCGTTAAAACGATTTAAGGCTCAGACCTGCAAATTTGAATTTTAACTTTAAATTTGCTCCCCCCCCCCACAGGCATAAATAGTGAATTAATAAAAAAAACACAAATTGTTTTTTGGATTTTAATTAATAAATAAACGCAGTGTTGAATTCAGACACTTTTCTCCAGGAGGTATTTCTGTGGCTCCGAGGGGGAGAGAAATTGCACATTTTCACCATTAAAAACACAGAATTTTCGGGGGGGGGGGGGGAATCCCTTAATAAATGTGTTAGTAATACACTACACACATCACATGCAGTTGACATCTATGCTAGCAGTAGAGTATCTAGACTTATCATTTCAGAGGGGGCTGAGATACAGCATACATTTCTGAGAGGGTAGCGCCGTGCAGAAGGGCGGGAGGGGGGGGGGGGACGAAGGGAGAGGTTGCCCCGGAGCGGGAATTTAGGAGGCGCCAAATTTATACTAACAACGTAATACAGTTGGAATCTATACTGGTGAGTGTATTTCGCATCATTAAACAGTATTATCTTGGGAAAAAAAATAATCAGCTGAGCATGCAACAGAAGTAAAAAATTGAAGGTACTGAAATGCCCTTGAAATCCATTTGCATCCAGTGTGAAAAAAGGAATAAATTATTTGAAATGCATGTAGAATCAAAGCTGATAAATATATTTTCCAGAATAAAGCTATATTTCTTGAAAAAATAATCAAACTGAATATACTAAAAGCACATGGCAAAAAATCTCGCAATATTGATAATACAAAAACGTCATCGAAATCTGCTTGCATCCAATAGAAAAAAGAATTAACCAGTTCTCTAATTAGATGTAATCAATGTAGATATGCATATTTTGATGAAAAAACTGTATTTCACTTGGCGATCAATAATTATTATTTTAAGTCGTCACTTGGCGAGTGTTGACTAGAGTGGCGATCGATGACCAATAAATTACTTGAAATGCATATGGAATCAAATCTGATGAATATATTTTGCAAAATAAAACTGTATTTCTTGAAAAAAAAAAAAACATCCAACTGAAATAGATAAAAGAATGCGGCAAAGAAAATGAAATATTGAAAATACAGCCATGTCATTGAAATCTGTTTGCATCCAGCAGGAAAAAGAAATAACCACTTTTCTAATTAGATGTAATTAATGTAGAGATGCATATTTCCATGAAAAAAATTGCATTTCACTTGGCGATTGAAAATAGATCTATTAAATCGCCACTTGGCGAGTGACGACTAAGATGGCGATCGATAGCCAACAAATTACTTGAAATGTGTGTGGAATCAATGCTGATGATTCCACATTCATTGATGATTTCATTTTTGCAAAATGAAACTGCATTTTTCGAAAAAATACCAAACTGAACACAGTAAAAGAACTCTGCAAAAAACCAAAATATTGAAAATACAGCTATGTCATTGAAATCTGTTTGCATCCAGTAGGGAAAAGAAGAAAACACTTTTCTAATTAGATGTGATCAATGTAGAGATGCATACTTCTATGAAAAAAACTGCATTTCACTGGGCGACCGAAAATAGATTTTTTAACTGCTACTTGGCGAATGATGACAAGGGTGGCAAACGAAATTTTTTAATTCCCACTTTTACATTTTTAATAACCACATGTATGATATCAATATATCATTGAATATGACGATGCAAGGTAAAAAATTGATAAACTTATCTTTTTCTCCATAAAAAAAAAAGAAAAAAAAATCCTTTCTTTTAAAGTAACTAAAAAATCATGATCACAACAAGATCTACATTATAGTTGAAGTTATAAATATATCGCCCCCTTTCTCATTTTTGTAATACTTAAACGACCCCCCTTAATATAACAGACACCGAAATGCCGGCACATGTATTTCACTCTTTCCATACCTTATATGGTCATAAAACCGAATGTGGTTTTCTGAATACCAGCTGCTCTATAATAAAATGCTGCATAAGATGTTTTGCGCGTCGTACATGTTCGAGTAGATCGCCTCTCCCATGCTACCGTTTCCTTATATGGTACCCATTTGCGAATTTTAGCCCACTTCAAGAGCCCCAGGTCTAACCACAAAAAATTCCTTTGCTTTTTCAAATTCCAATATCAAAGTTTAAACTCTTTTGTCGCCAATTAGCGATTATCTTGTTAATATGCTAAGTACAAAATCTCTCTCTCAGAAGAAAAAAAATTGCTCTTATATTTTGCCAAATATCATATACATGCCAAACATTGTAACCATTTGGCGGTAATTGACAATGGATGTTATCTTAGTTCTCACTCTAAGGAGGGGCCCTTTTACCTCTCTCTGCTGTCCTGGCCAGTAACACGTTGGGGACCTTTATCTCTCGAAAGCGCAAAATAAAATTACATGTAAAATGAACCTGGACTCCTTAATTACTTATCGTGTTTTCATCGCTCTCCCTTTCACGGCATTGATAGCTAATCATGATGAACAATATTTAACCATCATTAAATCGGATCCTCTAAATCGATTTAACACAAACTTACTCTGTTTTCTCTAAATCATCTTTTTCTTACATCACCTTTTTCCTAAATTGGAAAGCATTGAGGTTTGCAAAGTTTGCTTAAATCGCTAAATCGATTTAACACTAGTTTGACATGCAAGCAGTATATACACCAAAGTAGATAACTCAATTTTCTGATGTTAGCTCTGAATTATCATTTGAAAACTATATAAAACCAATGGCTAAATCACGATTTAAGTTTGACTAAATCGCGATGTAAGGCAATGGCTAAATCGCAATGTAAGGCAATGGCTAAATCGCGATTTCCGATGTAAGAGATAAATCGATTTAAGGCCCAGGCCTAATTGTCACATATAATTTTATTCTTCATTTCACCATGGAAAATATTCAAAAGCTTGATCTAAGTGACACAGATTCTAATTGCAGGATTGTAAGGTGAATATATATATATTAAATCCCCTCCCCTCCCAGAACTATATTACAGATTGTAACATGCTATTGCTCAGTAATTTGTGATCAATTAGAAGTTTGCTTAAAAAAAAATTGTGATTCTATCAATAAAATATAATTAATCAAGCAATCCCAGGTAACTTTTTATCAATAACTGCTCCTTGATTACTATAAACGCATTTTATTTCTTTAACCTTCTAAGTGTTTGGAGCGTAATATTCCGTTCACTAAGCTCTAGGTTTCACTGCAATATAAGCAATATTAAGATATATAATTTTATAGATTTAATAAATTTTCAGTACATTGAAGAATGACTAATACTCTTAAGGATCACATTTATATTTATATTTAAGTTTTTTTTTTTAACATAATGTTAAAAACACATTTTCTGTGCATTTAGAACAAAATGCAGTGAAAACTACATTACAAATTTACCCATTTGCAAGATGCTCAGAGGGTTAAAATAATATAATTTCACAGCTATCCAAACTACTAAATTTTTGATTTTAGGTTAAAATTTTATAAATATGGAGTGGTTTTCTACTTAGATTGTGAGCAACAAAAAATTAAATGATTTAATTATTACCAAGATCCACTAAAACAGGTTTTTAAGACTGAAACCAAGTTCCAGTGATCTTTGTATTTTTGGCCAAAAACAAAAACATCAAAAAGAATGTTTAAAGTAATTAACATTTAATAAATATTAATAAATTAAAAAAACTTATTAAATATACATAATCATTAATTAATTATGTGCATAACCAAAGTTGGCTCTCTCTGTCTTAGAACTAAAACTTTTTTATTTTCATATAAAATAAAACATAATGAATTTATCTCCAACACAGAAAGATTTTTTAACTATACAAACTTCATTTAATTAAAAATAAATATTCATTTTATTAGTTTAAGATATACACAAGTTGGTTTATCTTTTATGATGATTTTTGAAAATAATCCTCTTTCATGCTAGAATTTTCTCAAAGAATATTCTAAACACTTCTGCAGTTTCAAAGTAAAAATTTACTTATTCTGTTAAGTCTGTAGCTTTTAATGACCATGTGAAAAAGTTTAATCAAGAATGCATTGTTGGCTTTATAATTTGCACTCACATCTTGAGTCAGTCATGACTGATCAATAATAAATAATGAAATTCATAGTAATAAATAGTCACATTTGAGCAGATACAGCTCAAATCGATGAGTAATGTTGAAAATTTCTGATGGAAGAAACGAGATTTTTGGAATACAGATAGTTTCAGATGAATTTCTGTCTGGCCGAATTTTATAAAGCATTTCTCAAATTTTTGGCCAAAAACAAAAATTAAGCTTGATCTATAATTATTATTTATATCTCTAATTATTAATTATCTCTAATTATTTTTAATGTATTCATAATTCATGTAAATCATATTTAGCATCCCTGGTTTAATTTATTATTTTTCCTTTTATCTTTTATTTTTTTAACATTCAACTACTGAAATAATATTAAGTAAAATTGATTAAAATATAAAATTTGTTAAAAAAAAAAAAAAAAAAAAAAATCTAAGATGAAAAATTTAAATTCTAATATGAATGTACTTTTATAATTCATAAAAGATATGAAAAGGTTGCATTTAAAGATTAATTAAAAATTGCTATTAGAAAAAGCATAGCTTACTTATCAATTTGTGAAATGATTTTATTTACTAAGCCTTGAAATATTTCTTCATAAGTTTCAGATAATTCTTCATTCTATGAGAAGGACAGAAAAATGACAAGGATAAATAAAAACATGCAATTTTTATTGATTAAAAAATGAAAGAATAATTAATTTTTCACATTCTATTACCTCAATCACTTGATTCTTTATGTCAACAAATGGACCTACCTAAAAATAAACATGTTCTTAGTTATTATTTACTAGAAAATTTAATATTTACAGTTAAAAAATAAAAGAATTTACTGTTTAAATTTTAAATTAGAATTTATTGTTTGTCAGGGTCATAAAAATAAAAGTGGCACTTTATTTGGAGTACACATTATATTTTATCAAAATATATAGAGATGATGTTTAGGATAATATCACATCATGACATAATACTTATTATAGCCACTTTATTTACTGCTAAACTGAATCTGTTTGAAGATTGCTATTGAATATAATGTTACAAATCATCAGCTATACACATTGCTTATGTATATAATTCACCTTTTTTTCTTCCTCAGCAACACTCACATTTTATATCACTAATTAATTCCAAACAGGTTTGATACTCATCTGAGAGAATGAAATTCCCTGACTTTTCCAGGTGTATTTCAAGAAAATTCTAGTCTAGCGGTTAGCGCATAGTAGACATACTGAAGTTAAAATTTTTTTATATTACTCAATAAAGACTAAAATTTCTTAAATACAGTTGCTAATAATTTCTGAGCTAAAGCTTTTTATCCCAATTCCCCTCCCAAATCAATAACAATCTCGCTTTGAGGTTTACAATTTGAATCACTCTCTTTAATAATTTATGATTGCAAACTTTCAAGTAAAATTTCCTACAAATTTGCTACAAAATATTTGTGCACTGAATTCACAAACATTCATTTTGTTAACTACAGGGTGGTTAAAATTAAACTGACAGTACTCAGAGACTCATAACTCCGGTTCTACTGAGTGGATCCGAATGAAACTTCAGATATATATTATGTAGATCATGCGGCTGGGGTTTTCGTAAAAAAAAAAAAAAAAAAAAAAAAAAAGAAAAAGTTTCAAATTTCGCCATCAGATGGCGCTGTAGTGCTAAAACCATATGTAAATGAGTAGTTAGAGCAATTTCGCTATAAAAGCGAATGTAAAAGTCACGATGAACGGGTTTGTTAGGCGTACAGTAACAGGTGATCGATACAGGAGTCCCCTGGAGAATCATGTTGTCCCGACATTAAGACAAAGAGGCTGTTTGGTAACCACAATATTCATGAAAGATGGAGCAACTGCTCACACGGCGAGATGTGTAAAAAAAAAAATTGATTCAAGACAATTTCTCTGATGAGCGTGTCTTCTCGCATACTTTCCCCTTTTCCTGGCCAGCAAGGTCGCCAGATCCGAACTCTTCTGACTTCTGGCTGTGGGGTTTTCTGAAAGATCATGTGTATCAAGGGCATGTAACTAATTTAGCGGACTTAAAAGCTAGCATCGTATGCCATGTCTCCATGATTCCTACTGATGTGTTGCGTGTCGCCATTGATAAAGCGGTGGTACGCTTTCAGCATATTGTTGACCGACAAGGTATGCACATAGAGCACACAGGTGTGTAATTAAATAAAATATTCCATCAATCTTTGATTTTTGAATTGTTATCTGTCATTTTATATTGTTAAAATGCCACCTAACGGCGATATTTGAAACTTTTTTTTTTAACAAAAACCTCGGACGCATGATCTACATAACATATACAGTAGAAGATCTTTATAATGCAATTCCATATAACGCACAACCTTTCAGATGTAAACAATGAATTTTGCCATGAAGGAGCACCTGAATTTTAAGACTGTAAAAAACTGCTACTGTTTGAAAACTAAATTTAATGCATTAGTACAATTTTACCTTCTTAATTTAGCACTTTTAAAGGAAAAAAAATATTATTACAATAAATGTTTTTGAAAATGAGCAATATAATAATTGGGTCCAGGTGTATCTGGACCATTTTTAAAATGTATATTTAACAAAATGTTGAATGATCGCAATAATAGAAAAATTTATAATATGGATAAGGAATACAGTATAAAGGTAATTCTAATGTATTTTGATATGTTTCAGACATATTTGTCTATATTTATGAGGTAAATTTGATGATGCGTGATATGTGATCCATATAACGCAAAATTCTATATAACGCACAACCTTGCGTTTTTAGGTTTGCGTTATATAGATCTTCTACTGTATCTGAAGTTTCATTCGGATCCGCTCAGTAGAACAGGAGTTATGAGCCTCTGAGTACCGTCAGTTTAATTTTAACCACCCTGTATATCCCAAAATCATTATCTAGCTAAAATTTATTTTCAATGGGAGTCAAAAGGGAAGGGGAAACAGAGTGGGGAGATGGAGGCTTGTGATAATTACTTATTGTTACATGAAAATAACTGCTAAAAAAAGTTTTAAAATCTGTAATAATGAATATTAAAAATATAAAATGTGAAGGATGAAAGATGAAATTTTTGGGGAAAAAAAGGGAGGGGGGGGGGGGTATCTTCTAATTTTAAATATGCAGTTTGCCAAATCATGGAAGATTCTCACTTCTGGCTGCACAACAATCAAACTCTCTTAGAAATCACAATGGAAGTCTGTCAAATTCCCTGACTTTTCCAGGTTTTAGGAAAAAATATTGAAATTCCCTGACTTTTCCCTGATTATTTGGCTAATTTCCCAATTCCCTGACTTTTCCAGGTTGTGTAGCAACCCTGTCCAAATCCTCTTTGATAAAATGAAACATTATTCAAATAAGTTTCAAAAAATTATATTTATTACAATAATTGGCCAGAAGTGTCTTCTTTAAGGGGGCTCAGGAGTTGAAAACTTTTCAAAAAATTGATTTTTTTTTTTTTTATGATCTTGTTTGATTATTCGATTAATTCTTAACACAATGCAAAAAACCGCATAAAAATATTAGCATTTTTAACGGAGTTATAAGCATTTATGTATCAATACTTACATAGCCGCATCCATATAATTTCAACTTTAAGTCATGTTTAATCAAAATTTGATTTTTGGCGACTAACACCAAGATTTAAAAAAAAAAACTATTTGATGGAATGGCTTAATTTTTTTTTGCATGCATATAACATCATAATCTAGATTATGAATTAAGGATATAACTATCACTTAATAAAAACAGCATTAAAAAAATCTCTCAAAGTTAAAAATTTAAAAAAACCCTAAAAATACAACTTTTTTCCCATTAAAAATACTCAAAATATTAAACTATCTAAAATATATTAATTCATAATCTAGATAATGATGTTATATGCATGCAAAAAAAAAAAAAAAAAAAAACTATTTTATCAAATAGTTTTTTTTTAATCTTGATGCTAGTCATCAAAAATCAAGTTTTGAGAAAACGCGACTTAAAGTTGAAATTATATGGATGCAGCTATGAAAGTGTTGATACACAAATGCTTATAACTCCGTTAAAAATGCAAATACTTTTATGTGGTTTTTTTGCACTGAGTTAAGAATTAAATTAATAATCAAATTAGACCATTAAAAAAAAATCGATTTTTTGAAAAGTTTTCAACCCCTGAGCCCCCTTAAAATAATATTATTTAATTTTCATTCAAGAAGTTAAGCAGTGTATATTTTTTAGTTATTAAAAACTACCAACAATTTTTATAATTTTTTGACAATATACAGAATGTCAACTCTTATTGTGTCCAATATATAATTTCTAAAACATTAGTTTAAGAGGTATAGCTTCATTTAGCATATCAAAGACTACTTGCATAAAAAAAAAAATATTTTTGTAAAAGTTTTAACATTTTTATACTAACCCTGTTCTTATCTATATACATTGTAATTAAAAAAAAAATTCTACAGATAAAATAATAAAAATTTCATTTTAGTATGATCAAAACTTTCTGAGGTATGATATTTTGAATTTCATGAGTTTTTGCATCTTCTGACACTGTGGATGGGAGGGGGGGGGGGGGGGGAGAGATAAAAATAAAATAATAATAGTTTTTAAAAATGCTAACAATTCGTTTAGCTCAATAAATTCCTAAAGTATGGAGAAAGTCTTTATAAACATATCATAATGGATTCATAGGCCAAATAAAACTTTATTTTGTAACTTAAAAATATACATATATAAATTACAAATTTTAAATTTTTTCACCAAAATCAACCTTTATACCATATTAATTTCCCTATAATAAATTGTAATAAATGTACTTAGTTTAACTTATTAAATTAAAATCTTGTTGCTATATCTAATCTATTAATCTTTATGGAAACGATATAAATTCCTAATTCACCTTAAAAAACATTTATTCCAATACACGTAATTTTAAAGGAAGGCTCTAAATTAAAAATATTCTTAATTAAACTTTATTTCTTAATATTCCAAATAAAACTCATTTTTTCTATGTTTTTATCAACCCTTTTTAAGAAAGTCTTATTAAATTTATTCCAAAACCATACCTTTAAAAAAATATCATTATTTTTATTTATCTATTTATTTACTTTTCCCTCTTTTAACATTTGATGTGTGTGCATAACAATAAATTCATTTCTTTTCTTTTTCTCTTAAAATTAATCGTCTGCAAAAGATATTTGAAATTCTGAATCGATTATAAATTGGTTAAATAATATTTTTTTAAAAAATAAATTATCGTCTGTGGAATATAGTCTCGACTCTAAGCACGAGTTATGTTTACATAAAAGAATGATGGTTCGAGAGTAAAGAATCTTCTAGAATTTTCTTTTTAGATTTAAGAGGGAAGTCTCGAGATGAGAAGAAAGATTCTTGGGTTTTTTTCTTGGATGAGTACAGCTCGCTGAAATAATGATGGAATTTTCAGTAAAAGACAGTTTGCAAAAGGAGCCTTTACCTTTCTCATATTACAGATTAATAAATTAACTTACAGCAGCTAATGAGTAATTTATTGAATCCTCTACATCTACTTTTTTTTTTTTTTTCGCTGGCCATGACTTCTATGCGATAGAACGAGGATCCTGGCGATGATGTCTCTGGCTCCTAAATTTAAAATGTCACAGTCTTTTATTCAGTCCGACAGGATATTAAGTGTAACCAGAGCGAAGAAGAACATACTATCGCCGAAGTTCAAATAAATTCTATGTTCTAAAGGGCATTCTATATGGTATTTTCAACCTGCTAATGGAGTCTGCTGTGGAACGAAATGATGATAAGTTTGCGAATCGCCGAAAAACGACTTGACATGAATGTTTTTATGCCAAAATCACTGTAATTTTTTACTTAATTAAAGTAAAAGAAATGTTCTTTCTAAAGTTCTTCAAATCTATGCCTGGAAAAATACTAATCTGAAAGAATTGCCATTATCTTTTGATTCCTCGAGTGACGACAATCTTCATAAGTCATTGAGAATTAGTGTTAGAATTATGTTTTTGTTTACCAAGTTTCGGCGCTCATTTATTGCAAGTCTTTATTTTCTCTTTTCTGTTAATAAATAGGATATAACAAACATTCCTTGTGATGATGAAAAAGAAGAAGAAAAAATTTAATTATAAGACAATTTCTTGTAAATTGGTGAATAGACAGATATTTTTCAAGATATTTGAGGCCAATAGGATTTCGGTGAGAATTTTTTCATAGTGTTTTGATTATTATTACTTGTATACTTTTTATGTATTTATTTAGATTAATTATTCTCTGTTTGTCAGGTTTATTTATTTGATTATTTGTCTGTGAGTCTTATTTACTTACCTATTTATGAGTATTATTATTATCATTACTATGTTTTGGAGACTGAAACATTTTTACTCTTAAGGATTTAATTGAGGAGTATGATGTTCTTAAGATATTTACTGTTGCATATTAAAGACTATTATGATATTTTTATGGTCAATTAAGGGTAAGTTTGTAATAATAATGAAGTATAAAAGAATTTAGAAGCCCAAGTTTATTTTTAAAAGGTACATTTTCTAATTTATTGATGTTTGTTAGTTGTAGAGAACTGTTCTCAGAATATAGTGTTTTCGTGATGGTGTTCCTACTACTAGACATTTGAGCTAGAAAACTAAGTTAACATCTATGTTTTTTCTTTTATTTGTTAGAATTTCTGGTGGCAGTGAGCTTTAGTTCCCGGATTCTTATAATTTATTTAAATTCAGTAAGAAAGATGGAACTGTACAAAGCTGCTGCTAGAGTTTTGATTGATAAATATAATTAATTTTTTCAGTAAATTTTGTGATTTTAAGTATGAAATTACCTATAATTAAAATTTTTGAATCTGTTTATGATTTATAAAATAACAGAATTAAAAAGTTGATCCCTATTTAAGGTATAACTATGATATTTACAATTTTTACTTTCATTACATACAATTTCTGGTTAAAGTTAATAGCAAAATACAGTTAAAATTTTCGCAATAATTCTGATTCAGATTTTTTAAAATGGTAGATAATAATTCTGTGTAAGACAACTAGAATGTAAACATCACCAGTAGACAAAGCCCTCAAGATTGCGAAAGCGCAAACTCGTGAATTTCACCTTAAAAGTAAAAGACTTTATGATCGAAATTTTGTCGAATCCCCATTAAAGATACAAGACTCTGTAATTTATGAAGAATTTAAATACCCTAACACTCGAAAATTAGAACCTACTTTCTCTGGACCATACAAAATTATAAATAAACTTTCTGATGTAACTTATGAAATAGATAAATTTAATTATGAGACAGGACAGAGTTCAGTTATTGTACATGTTTCTAAATTAAGACCCTATATTTCACCCGAAGATTTTAAATTGTTTCATGAGCAACCCAAACAACAAACAAAACCTCAGATACAATCACAATCACTAGATCAAACTAAAGTCAAGACAGTAGATTAAATTTTAACTCTTATTCTTTAAATATTTTATCACCATAACTTTCAACATCAGCAGGTATGTTTTTGGAGCGCAACAAGAATATTACTTGTTTTTGGGATTAAATTGGGCTCCTTATGCAGGCATAAGGTGTATACTTTGATTGTAAAAGCTTTCAAATGATGTTGATAAATTAATTTTAAGGTATTTAATTCCAACTATATTTGCTCATTTATTTTACATTAGTATTATGCTATTTATTCAACAAATTTTTATGTGATTAAAGTTATAAAATTTTATGATTTTACTCAAACCTATAAGTTAGTATATGATTTTCAGTGATTGTGAAAACTACAGATATTAAAAGTTTTTCAAAAAAGTAAATTATCTTTATTTTTATTTCTCAATTAAGAATGACACCTTTTATTCCTATTTGTTTTTTATTATTAAAGTTTATAAACCATGCATAGATAAAACATTATTCTACATTTGGCATTTAAAAACTTATAATCAAACTTAACAATTTTGTAAAAGAGTATCAAAGAGGAATTATTGTAAGGAAATGCTGGTTGAGAGTCCATTTTCTAAATAGTTAGATTTAATTTTATTTGGATTTTGGAATTATTATTATTTTTTTTATGTATATTTTCGGCTAGCAAAAAATACTTTCTTATGCTATTAGAAGATAAGAAAATTATTTAGTTACTATGTAATTATTTTTATCCTCAACCAATATTTTCCCTATCAATAATAAATAAACTGTGATACTTTCTTTTGATTATACTCTTGTTTTATTATTATTATCATTATGATTTCTATAATGAAATATAGATAAATTACACTCTTATTGAGAGCATCACCCTATGGAGAATTATTATTATTATTGCTATAAATTTTGAGTCTTATTATACTACAACTGAACCTCGTTATAACAAACTTCAAGGGACCGAAGTTTTTGTTCGCTATATCCGAACCGTTAAAAAATGTTAGAGTTTACAAAATATGTATATAATTACCTGATATCTATATATTCAATAATCATGCATTAAGAAAAAAACATAAATTCATTTAGATATGATCATTAATGAATTAAATTGACTAAAATTGATAATATTAAACTGGCACAATACTAAATAAATTAACTAAAAAGGAAGACAAATAGAAATACAGTAAAGCACTGATTATCTAAACATTCGAGACCAACCCTAGTTCGGATAAATGAGCAGACAATTTAAAGACTGATCCTGACTATACTAAAATCTTTACCCTTTATCCAGACTTAGGATGAGTAACACTAATTATTGGCGCATTAAAAATCATTTTATTTTTATTTTGTTTGTTTACTGTTTTTTCATTTAAATTTTCCTTTTTTTCATCATCTTGTGAACTCCAGAGATTATACTTTAAGGAAAAAAAGATTTTGATTATCGCTTGCTTTAAAAATGTTCTTTTCAATGCTGTCATGTCTCGAATTATTCTTAAATACATCTATATTAATAAAATAACAAATCGCTCTGTCTGTGTGTGTGTGTGTGTGTGTGTGTGTCTGCGATAGTTAGGGAAAACTACGGGACGTACGAAGCTCAAAATTTTTCTGAGAGTAGCCCAATATCTCTCCTGATGCACCTGACGCTCAGAATTTCAAAATTCTATTTATTAACTGAGTAATTAATTAAATTCCAAACCTCACTCTCATAAAAAATCGCTTTTTTCACTTTCATTCTCTTATGGTTGGTTGGTTGCATGAAATTTTCGCAGAAATAATTTTAAAAACTCTGACTGATCTTTAAAATTCATAGACTGGCAAACTGTCAGTTTAAATGAGGATTTTTTTTTTTTTTATCACAGCTGCTGTATGCCATGGAGGAAAAATATAGGTGGTGGCGAAGTAAACCGAAAAAAAAGGTTTGCAATATGAACCATTTATCGCTGAAATTTTAATGTCTCAAAATAAAGCACGAGGAAGGAATTTTGTATTAATAAGACGAATTGGAAGAAATGAATTACAGCTGAAGCATATTTTACGAAGTAATAGCAATTTTTTAAATGGTTTTTTCTATTATGTTATTTATTAAAATAAATGTTTGCTGTTAAAATAATTGAAATTGGAAAATTAAAAATAATTAAATGTCAAAACTAAATAAAATAAAATATTGAAAACATATGATTTGAAGTAAAAAATTGTATTACTAAAAGTTTTCTCTTTTTTTCAGAAATTTTTAATACTTTATGATGTAGATGAAAAATGTTTATGATTTAACAACATATTAATAATTCCATGTCAATATATAAAATATAGTGATGAAAAGATTCTTTTAAAATCATGCATGAACACTTTAATAATAATATTAATCTAAAATCTAGATTTCAGAGTGCAGACGATTTTAAGACATTAACGAAAGAATGTTGATTTTTCAAGCAAAGTCTTAAATTGATATTTCAAAGTCATATGATAAAAATTATCAAATAATTCTTGCCTATGATTGATCTAATTGTATCTTTCATGCATTCTGATCGTGTATTACAGGCAATAATGGCACAAAACGTTACTTTTTTCAATGAAATTTTAGTCATCTATTCAATGACAGTTTAAAAGGTAAAAAACAAAAACAAAGAAATACTGATTTAAACCAGTTTGAATTGATCGGAGTTTCAAAGCACATGGTTTTGTTGGTGCTTATTTGGACTTAATGTAGCGGATTTTAGAGTTACATTTTTTGCGTCACCCAAGACATTATACTGCCACTCTATTAATTTCTTTTTACTATATGGTTGTACGCATATTTTCGGCATTTCGAACATTAAAATGTATGAGTCATTAGCTGTGTTGCATTAAAAAATATTACACAACTCTTTTCTATGAGTTTATTTTTTTAATCATTGATTAAATTTAAATGTGTTCTATTCAATTTAAAATTGTAATATGGCTTTAATTTGTTTTTAAAACAAAAATAAAATATAGCTGTTTGGCGTATAATTGTTTGTATCCGCAAATGATTAATTCATCATAATAAATTATCAAATAGCAAAGTAAAGTATCTATCAGAAATAGCCATAAAAAGAATAGTAGCAAAACTGATTTTAACCTTAATGTTTAGACTAATTTAAACATAACCCGATCCCAACCAGAAAAAAAAAACAGACCACACTCCGATCCGTGATGCACAAAATTTCCATGAGTATAAACCCGACCCTGACCTAAAAATGCTGTTTGGAAAAAACTATGGATTTGATAACTGACCCGAACCAAATCTGAATCGAGCAAAAATGTTCAAGTGAAGCATAACCCAATTCAAACAAGGAAAAATAATTTTCGTGGGCATGAAACCTGACCCGAACCTAAATATTTTCTTAAAAAAAGCCCGAAATATGGCTCGAACGAAATCTGAAACCGATAAAAATATTCCAGAGAACTATAACCCGATCCCAGCAAGACAAAATACTTTCCATGGTCATAAACCCGACTCAAACCTGAAAAACGCCGTTTGAAAAATCCTGAACTTTGACCCAAACCACATCTAAATCTGACCAAAGTATTCGAAAGAACCATAACCGGATTCGAGTAAGATAAAATAATTTCCGTGGACATGAACCCGATACGAACCTAAAACTCCCATTCAAAAAGATACCTGAAATTTGATTCTAACCAAATCTGAATCTGACAAAACTATTTCAAAGAAACGCAACTGGATCCAAACAAGACAAAATATTTTCATGGACATGAACACAATCCGAACCCAAAAAATTTCTTTGAAAAAATCGCGAACTGAACGAAATCTGAACTTGACAAAAATATTCCAGTGAAGCATGTCCTTATTCGAACAAGACAGAATTATTTCCGGGAACATGCAATAAGACCCGAACTCAACAGTTATATTTGAAGAAAAAACCCGAAATCTGAATTGAACCAAATCTGGACCTGACAAAAATATTCCAAAGAACTATAACCCAATCCAAGCAAGACGAAATAATTTCTATGGACTCTATCTACCCAACTCGAACCTAAAAAATTCTATTTGAAAAAAACTGAAATTTGACCCAAACCACATCTAAATTCGACCAAAATATTCGAAAGAATCATAACTGGATTCAAGTATGACAAAATAATTTCCGTGGACATGAACGAGATCCGAACCTAAAAATTCTATTTGAAAAAATACCTGAAATTTGAATTGAACCAAATCGGAACCTGATAAAAAATATTCCAAAGAATCGTAACCGGATATGAATAAGACAAAAAATTTCCATTCACATGAACCGAATCTGAACCTAAAAAATTTCTTTGAAAAAATCACAAAATCTGAACTTGAAAAAAAAATATTCCAGTGAAGCATGTTCTTATTCGAACAAGGCAGCATAATTTCCTTGAACACGCAAGAAAACACGAACCCAAAAATTCCATTTGAAGAAAAAGCCGAAATCTGAATTTAAACAAATCTGTTCCCGACAAAAATATTCCAAAGAACCATAACTGTATCCGAGCAAGGCAAAATAATTTCCATGGACATGAATACGATCCGAACATTAAAACTCAATATCAAAAAATACCTATAATCTGAACCGAACGAAATCTGAACCCAACAAAAATGTTCTAATGAATCATAACCAGATCCGAACAAGACAAAATAATTTCCATGGACATGAAACCAATATATGGTTTGGTAAATTTAGGTTTCAATTACACTACGGTAAGTCTTTGATTATATTTAATTTCCCGTTAGGTTACAGTTAGGTCACGGTTAAGTTAAAGTTAGGTTACAGTTAAATTGCATTTATGTTATGGTTAGAAAAAGGATATGTTACAATAAAGTGAAGGCTAGGTTACATTTATGTTATATTTAATTTACGGTAAGGTACGGTTAAGTAAAAGGTAGGTTACAGGCAGGTTATGGTTACGGTACAAAAGTTTACGGTTAGGAATTTATCCATAGAGTGAACATTACGCATGATTTGTTTAAAAATAACACTTACCTTTGTTAAAATGGCTCTGAAATTATAATACTACATACCAACATTTTAGCTACGAGTGAATATCGATTTCATTCATGGTATAGTCGGATTTAAGAGCGATATAATTAGTTTGAAATTCAAAAATATTTCACTTGGGATTTCTATGTGAAAAAAATGATTAGTTACGTAACTTAACAGTGATTTTTGATAAATATCAACACCTTAACACGAAAATCACGCAGTCGTTGGATACATATTCCCTCCCGCGTTTCTCATCGCTCATTTTGAGTATTTTTAGAGCTTAACGTTAGCTGTTTTTTAAACCGATTTTTCACACAGTCAGTGGCTAAGTATTTCAGACAATGTATTTCTGCATGTTTCGAGTTAATGATAAAATCATACAATTTCAAGTTCGTTTAATATTGTTAATACGGACCCAGGCAACGCCGGGCGGGTCAGCTAGTTAGTTAAATAAGTTAGTTTAAATGCGTTACTGATTTGCTATGACAGGAGTAATGGAAAATAACTGACAGGTGGGCGTGATCACACCTGCAGAATGGCTACCATAAAAGAGAAAGAATGCAAGTCTTATTACTCTTTAATGAAGAGCCATAGTTAATTTGCACCAAGTTTTATTAGCTGGTATGCATTTTCTTATAAAATTAGAGTCGAAAATCTTTTTTCACATCAGCAGAAAATAAAAAAGAGAAAAAAAATCATGGTCGACTAGGAAAAAAGTTCGTTATAACCGATTCTTAAGATTCCAGAGGTTCGCTATAAAAGGGTAAAATAGCATTAAATACAATAGGAAAACGGCTGGACCAAAATTTTCGTTCGTTATAAACTGGGTTCGCTATAACGGAGTTCGACTGTACTTATTATTATTGTTGTTATTATTATTATTTGAATTTTTCTATATTATTTATTATTAATGTTTTGAAGAGATACTATTTATTATTAGAAATTTGACATATTATTAAAAAATGTTGGAATCCAACAAAAAACTAAACACAACATTAAACCAAAATGGAAAAATTTAAGAAGAACGTTTTTTGTAGCCTTTAAAGACTATATTTACTACAAGGACTATACTAACAAATTTAATTTTTGAACAGAAATCACTACTAATTAAATCAGTGAAATTATATAAACTCCCATGAAAGAGATTTCTTATTGTTTTTATTATATTTTTAATATCTCTTGCTTATTAATATTTATAACTTATTCGCTGTTATTGCATGTATTATCTCCTATGCACTTACAAATGGTAAGCGATATTGTAACATTATTGTATTTTCTTTCAGGGAAATGTTCCTACCTAATCTTAATTCGATTTAATTTGCTCTTAACTATTTTATTTTAATCGCTATTATTTTTTTATATTGCATTAATTTTCTTTTTCTTCCATCTCTTAGCTTCCTGGGTTTGACAGTTTTATTCCAAAATTTAACTTTTCTAAGTTATTAGATTTCTGTTGTCTGAACTTGTAGTTTTAGTTAACTATCAATTTCATACAAAGTTTTGGGGAGGGGGGGATATTACAAATATTGAATTCTTTTTCACCAAAATTAACCTTTATACCATATTAATTTTCATATAATAATATTCCGTACTTAGTTTAACTTATTAAATTAAAATCTTGTTTCTAGATCTAATCTATTAATCTTTATGGAAACAATGTAAATTCCTAATTCGCCTTAAAAAACATTTATTCCAATACGCATAATTTTAAAGGATGGCTCTAAATTAAAAATATTCTTAATTAAACTTTATTTCTTAATATTCCAAATAAAACTCATTTTTTCTATGTTTTTATCAACCCTTTTTAAGAAAGTCTTATTAAATTTATTCCAAAACCATACCTTTCAAAAAATATCATTATTTTTATTTATATATTTATTTATTTTTCCCTCTTTCAACATTCGATATATGTGCATAACAATATATTCATTTCTTTTCTTTTTCTCTTAAAATTAATTGTCTGCAAAAGATCGTTTGCACAAGATATTGAATTTCTGAGTCCATTATAAATTGCTTAAATAATTTTTTTTTTAAATGAATTATCGTCTGTGGAATATAGTCTCGACTCTAAGCATGAGTTATGTTTACATAAAAGAATGATGGTTCGAGAGTAAAGAATCTTCTAGAATTTTCTTTTTAGATTTAAAAGGGAAGTCTCGAGATGAGAAGAAAGATTTTTGGGTTTTTTTTCTTGGATGAGTACGGCTCGCTGAAATAATGATGGAATTTTCGGTAAAAGACAGTTTGCAAAAAGAGCCTTTCCCTTTCTCATACTACAGATTAATAAATTAACTTACAGCAGCTAATGAGTAATTTATTGGATCCTCTACATCTACTTATTTTATTGTTTTTTTTTTCTTTTTGTTTGTTTTTTTTTTTTTTTGCTGGCCATGACTTTTGCGTGATAGAACGGGGACCCTGGCGATGATGTCTCTGGCTCCTAATTTAAAATGTCACACACACACATATATATATAAGACCATTAATAGTAAACAATATTAACCGTTTGAAATTAACCATTGAATTAAAAAACTTATAACACATTGAATATGGATGGAAAAAAGAACAATATGAATACAAATGGAATTTGTAGAACCAAAGCAGAATCTTCAGGTCCCAAATACTTTGGATCTATAAATGGAGTGTGCGGTTTCATCTTTGTATTTTATATATATATATACATATTTAATACATAACTAGTTATACATTTTGGAAATGTATAGCAAAGTTGGCAATTGGAATTGTACCCATAAAGCTGACAGTTTGGGAATCAGCTAATGGAAAACAATAAGATTTAGATTATGTATACTAATTATTTCTCCCAACTGGATAATAAAAAAAAAAAGAAAGTGCATTTATTCCTAAAGTTTTAAACATCAAAATATTACTTCAGTAGTAAACTTATGTAAAAAAAATAAAATATTCGTTATGCTAACAAACTACATAAAATTTCTTATGAACAATTAATTATAAATGTGTAATTCAGTAACAAATACTATGGACATGATAAAAAATATATTTAAATAGATAAGACTATATATAATGACTACTTACTAAAATCAGAACATGTGGCATATGTTGATTTACATATTTCAACAGATCTTGCAGAGGTTCATAAGAAAGGCTATCAGAAGTAGCAAATGGTCCTGCAGCAACAACTATACCTAATGAATCTGAATAAAGGTAAAACATGAATCATGTTTTTATTTAGTACAGAATATACATCAGGATGCAACTCAGAAAATAATAAAGAGGAGGAAATTACACATATAGTAAAGTTTACAAAATTTTCCCCAGCATTTATGCTTGAATCTTGTAAATTACATTATTTATAATAAACTAACTAAATTATAAACAATAAAATTTATAAACAAACTGCTTTTTAACTATCTTTAAAAATCAAAAAAAGACAAAACTTTTTTTTTTACATAAACTTTTAATATTTTAATCTAAATACTACCGATTGATGAAATTCAAAATTTTTTCTGCAATAAATTGATGAACTTTATTGTTTTATTTCCCGAGAAACTAGCGAAATTTTACCTTTTTTTCACAATCGCTTGATGAAAATCATTTTCGCGATAGTTCGATGGAAATTGCCATTTTATTTTGCGATTGTTTGATGAAAATTGTTGTTTCATTTCACGATTGTCTCATAAAAATTGCTATTTTGTTTTGCGATCGTCTGAAGAAAATTATTGATTTGTTTCGCGGTCTTTTGACAAAAATTGTTGTTTCATTTTGCGATCATCTGGTGAAAATTGCCGTTTTCATTTTACAAACGTCTGAAGAAAATTCTTGTTTTATTTAATGATCATTTGATGAAAATTGCCTTTTATTTCATAATTGTTTAACGAAAACTGCCCTTTTTTTTCGTGCTTGATTGATAAAAATTACTGTTCTATTTTGCTCTCATTTGATGAAAGCTGCCATTTCATTTAGCAACTATTATATGAAAATTGCTGTTTCATTTCATGATCGTTTGACGAAAATCGCTGTTCGATATCGTGATCGTTTAATGAACTTCGGTGTTTGAAAGTGCAATCTTTTGACGTGAATAGATGCTTTTTATTTTGTATATGACAAATATCAGTTCTTTTTTCTGTGATCAATCTATAAAAATCTCATTCTTTTCTGATTATTTGACAAAAATCATAAATGTTTAAAAAGCAGAAATATGCCATTTGTCAGAAAAGTGGCATGCCTGATACACACGGTTTAAAACCAGGATTCTATTTAAGCAGAGTTAGTAAGTTTTTCAGATTAATAAAATACTTTTCACAAATTAATTATCTTAAAATAAAATTAGACATGTCATTAAACAGCTGAAATCACCATAAGAACCTATTTTATATAAAGCAGTTTCTATAAAGCAATTTTTTAATTTAAAATTTTTTAGATATTGTTTTTTAAACACTTTCTTTATTTATATGTACACTCTTTTGTAATATTATCAGCTTAAAATGCTGAAATTTTTAGAGTAGGATCTCAATGGGAAAAGGAGTTAAAAATTAGCTAAAAATTACCATAAAAATGCTAATCTAAGTAGAGCTTACTTTGTTCTTTATTTATTATTTGCATAGTAATTTTTAGCTTTCACAACTCCTCATCCCATTGAGATCACACTCTAAAAATCTCAGAATTTTAAGCTGATATCACTACAAAAAATATATTTTTTAAAAAACACTACTTTTTTATTAAAGAAACTATTTATTTATTTATATTTTTTACCAACCATGATTAAATTTGCCTATCAAATTAAATTTATTAAATTCCCTTTAAAATGAGTAGTCATACAACCTGAAAAAAAAACTGAAAAATTCAAAATTGAAAATATTAATGTTATAGGATTTTCCATATATGTATAAGTAATAAGGATTTTTCAAAATTTAAATAATTAATTGTATAAAAATTTAATGATAATATATATATATATATATATATATATATATATATATATATATATATACAACAATACACTCTCATTTATATCATCTAGGAGAACAATTTCTAACAGTTCCATCGAAATCTGAAATGATGCAGGTCTTAGACCATTGAGACACTCTTGAAAAAGAAAGAAAAGACTTAATCATGAGAAAAAGACAAACATTCAAATTTCATCAATCGATTGTTGAAAAGTATAGTGAATCTCAATAATCTGTCGCAGGAAAAAAAAAAAAAAAATTGGGAAATTAATCAAAGAATATAATAAGAAAAATTCGTGAAATGCACCAAATGATCTCAAAGGGAAATCATAAAACAATTTTGCAGAAAAAATACACCAAATGGTCTTGTGGGAAGACCATGAAATTTGCGAAATGATCTCGTGGAAAATATAGAAGTTTAACAAATTTTCGCGGGAAACAAATAATGAAATATGTCATATGATCTCTAGGGGAAATTTTTTTTTTGAAATCTGTCAAATGACGTTGAAACAAAATAGCGATATTAGTCAAATGGGTCTCGGAGGAAAGAGCTTGAAATTTATGAAATAATCTCAAAAGAAAAACAGAAATATTATCAAATGGAACTTAAAGGGAGATAGGAATTGTGAAATTCATCAAATGATTGTAAAAAATTGCAAAAATTTAAGAGCAATTGCACAAACAGTTGCTGAATTCTTTGAAGGATCACGTAAATAAATAGTGAATTTCGTCAATTGGTCACCAAAAATTATTACGAATTTCACCAAATGATTTCAGAACAAAACAATAAATTTCACAAAAAAAAAAGAAAAAAAAAAAAAAAAACATAAAAATTAAAGAATTTTGTCAGTGGGTTACATTAACATGTCGCAAATTTTGACAATTGGCTGAGAGATAAAATAGCAAATTTTGTAAAATTATCTCAGGAAGTAGATAGCAAATTTTGCCAAGTAATCTCAGGGAAAATGCAAAATTAGGGGTATACTAGTTCTAAGTAATATTTTAAAGCATGCTTTCGTTCTTTTAGACATTAACGTGGCATACCTACTATTTTTTCTTTCACAATCATTTGACAAAATTAGCGATTTTTTCCATGGCCGACTATGAAAATTAAACATTTTTTTGCAATCGCTTATTGAAATATGCAATTTTTTCCACAATCGTTTGCCCAAATTTGAGATTTTTTCGTGATCATTTGCCAAAATTCACAATTTTTTCATGATTGTTTGCCAAAATTCATGATTTTTTCCGGGATTATTTGTAAAAATTTGCTATTTTTTCTGTGATTGTGTGCCAAAATATGCTATTTTATCACGGTTGTTTGTAGAAATAAGCGATATTTTTATGAAATTCACGATTGTTTTCCAAGATCATTTGAAGAAATGTGATTTTTTCCGAGATTGTTTAAAATTTTTTTTTTTTTCTTCCCCAAAATTATTTGAAGAAATTCCTGATTACTTTTCCAAAATCGCTTATAAAAATTCATGATTTTTTTATGAGATCATGCTTTGAAATTTGTGATTTTTTGCTGAGATCATTTGTTTCTACAACCAATCGAAGAAATTCACGATTGATTTTCTGCGAATGATTAACAAAATGTGTGATTTTTGTTATGACCAATTGCCAAAATTCAATTTTTTTCTGCAATGGATTATCTTTATTGCTTTGTTCTACAATCTAATAATGAAATTTTGCAGGTTTTCTTTGCAATCATTTGACATAAATCTCGGTATTATTTTAGGATCGTTTCACAAAAATTTCAATTTTATTTTAGGATGGTGTGATGAAAATCGCATTGTTATTTCGCAATCATTTGGCAAAAATCTGGTTTTATTTTGTGATATTTTGGCAAAAATCTGATTTAGTCTTGCAATCATTTAGCAAAAATTGCAAATAAATTTTACGATAGTTTGACGAAAATCAGGGTTTGATTTTTACTCTCTTGGCAAAAAAATATTTGAAAAAAAAAAAAAAAAAAAAAAAAAAAAAAAAATTATAAATGATGATTTTAACTTGACTTGCTCATAAGAACTTTCAATTATAATATGTAAATAAATATGCTATAAGCAGTGATACCGCGGGCTTGCTATAGCATACAAATTACACAAAAAATCAGAGACTGGACACAAAAAATAGCTCTTATGCTCCCAAAAGACATGTAATTTCGTCAAATAATCAAGAAAAAACAAATAATTTCTGGCAAATTTCATTTTTTTTACTGCAAAATTTGATTTTGACAACTCCAAACCTTTCAGAGTGACTGTGACATCTGAAAGCACACATTCATTAAAGAAAAAATACTTCTTTACTTAACAAAAGTATTCTTTTTTCAGCAAAAATGTATTTTTCAATAAGTCCATCTTGCCCTTTTTAAAAGAAATACTAAAATTAGTGAAACTTGTCATCTTTTACACTCAAATAAGCATTATTTTATAATTAAATTTGTATCTTTTGCACACTTATTTTTAAAAAAGTAAAGAAAATTTCTCTTAATAGTTTAAAAATAATAATACTGGTTTTAAGTTTTCATTAATTATTATTAAATAATTAATTAACAATGAAATAATTATTGCATTCCATTTCTCTTTTCCAAATGAACAAGTTCAATTTTTGCATCTAATCTTCAAAATGTCAAACACACTAGAAATTCAAAGTGCTATAACTAAGCCATTTTTAAGATATAGACTAGAGATGTAAATTTTCCGGAAAAATATAAGTGGCGGAAAAAAACTGGTTTTTTTCGGAAAAATTGGAAAAATTGATTTTTCATGACTGTTTCTCCCAAATAAATTATATTTTCTTAGAGAATATTAAATAATAAACATTTTTCCCCATTTATATGTATTAAATGAAAATTATTTTAACTTTATATTACAAAGTAAAAAGAAAGCAAAGACTGCTTTTAAAAGTTTAATTTTTTTTTTTTGCACAGCCTAAGAATTTTTATTAAACGCTATTGTTTGTTATAGCATATCTCTGTTGAAATGATTTTTCAGTTACATGTTTAACTGCCAATTGACCTAATGTAAAAACCTGAACCAATATGTCTGCAGTTTGGAATGAAATAAATTATGCATTCCATTTACATAAGTATAGTTTTTAAGTAAATGATACTAGTTTAAAGAAATTATTGCAGTTTTGTCATTATTATGAATATCAGTATTAAAAAATTCCATTGTTGGTTTAAAAAATGTATATTTTTACATTATTTTTTTTTTTTTCTTAGAATTATAATTTTATTTCCTTTATAAAATATGTTTAGTTTTGGTATAGCTTTCCGATCTCAACTCAGAAAAGTTTTGATTTAGTTTTATAATCTAAATTAAAACAAAACTAAGTTTTACTTTGGCTTACTCATGTCTGCAACTAAAAAATAGTGTAGGATTTATTGATTGTTAGATTTTTACTCACTGAAACCAGAAAAATATTTTATTTATTTATTTATTTATTTTAAGTTTAATTAAATGTAATTTTTTTCTTTTTACCCTGAAATCTGATATTCTATTCTTGAGTAAGAAACCATATTCAATAATGTTTCCACATGGTAATTTTATATTTCTAAGAGTAGAACTCAAAAGTTATGAAAACAGAACACTACAAATAGAAAATGCTCACTATTTGAGGAATTAACAAAAGCAGTTACATACAGAGATAAACTTCTACTGTGCTTTAGAAAGCTACAAAAATTCAAGGTCTCATAAGTAAAGTAAAAGAATCAAGAGGAAAGTACAATTTGGAACATAGTTACTTGTAATAAAATATGTTTTTTTTTTTTTTTTTTTTTTCATCGCAGTTGTGTACTTTTCTAATGCAAACTGTCCATGTTTTTGCAACATTACTGTACATTATGGAGGTCAATTTTAGATTCAACACCTTGAAAAAACATTCAATTAATCAGCTATAACGAAATCTTGAAAAATGCAGTATAGTAGTGCCACCTATAGGGCAATTTACACCAAAAAATATAAAACATATCAGAAACTGTCTGAAGCTGTAGTTTGATTTTAAAAAAATCGTCCTTGAGATAAAGCTATTGCGATAATCATGAATAATGCAGCATAGCAGTGTCATCTGTTGAGCAATTTACACCAAAACGTAATGAGCACGAAGTTATGTCAAAGATTAACTTAATATGAAATTTTATAAAAAATACATACATTAGTTTGAGATAGAACTATTGTGGAAATTATGAATAATGCAGCATAGCAGCACCATTGGTTTGGCGATATACACTAATAACTAAACATCTCGAGTTTATATCAAGGTGTAGCTAAATCTAAAGTTTTGTGAAATTATGTGCATCAATTCTTGAGATAGAGTGCCCATAAAATTTGTCACATACAAACTCACAGAGTGACAGATATTTTCCAAAAAACATCAAAACATGTTCAGGACCTTCTAAAACATTTAAATACACCAAAAACTGGAAGTCAAATTTTTTATGAATTCAATACTTACTTCTTGAAATGATAGATTAAAGTAATAAATGCATACTTCAAAATTTTATGTTGAATTTTTAATTTTATCGTTTCCATTAATTGGCATATTATTGCTATAATTTTACACATAAATTAATTTTTAAAAAGAGAAGCTGCATTTAATTACATATCTAGATTTTTTTCAGGTAATCAAGTTTTTGTGAAATTGTGAACTTTTTGTATATACTTGTACAAAATATATTCAGAATTTTTGAATAAGAAATTACTATTATATTTAGGTTCCTATTTAGACATTTTTAATAGAGTTATTTACATACATATATGCAATTTAATAAGATTCAGCTGCTGTATGGCATGAGATATTTTTTTTCTTCAATCACTGCACTTGCGAAAGATTCAATTTCTTGATTAAACTTTTTCTGAAATGTCTATTTTCAAGAGAAATTTTGCAAAAGGTCTTGTGTTTCAAACAAGAAAAAAATGTGAAGGATCCTTTCAAGTCTTCTCAAACAGATTTCTGCTCAGAGATCAGATTATCCACATTAAAATTTTCATGTGAAACACTCAACATAAAAATAAATAAAATAAAAAGTATGAGAATGTAGCTATTACAAAATTTTCACTATATTATTTCATAAAAGAAATTTCAATTTTTCCAGCTCGGAAAAATTGAAAATAAGCCTTCAGAAAAAAACCGAAAAAAAACCGTTTTTTTCCCCCAATTTTTCCGGGTTTTTTCCGAGCATTCCCATCTCTAATATAGACAAAACAAAAAAAGGATCTGGAATCCTCATATCAAGGTCAGACATACAGAAGAAAAATATTTTTCATTATCTAAATTTTTTGTGCTTAATTTTAAGTTAAAATTATTTTTTTAATTTAAATGGTTGCCATATTGAAACAAGATGGCGGATTAAACTGGCCAATGAACTGGGTTCAGATATTAGTATATACTATGTACACACGAAGTTACATCAAAATCGGTTCATAAATACGCATATTATTATGTGACAAAAATCTGCCCGTTTCAAAATGTCAGCCACACTAAAAATTCAAAGTGCTATAACTCAGCCATTTTCTATGATACAAACTAAACAAAAAATGCTCTGAAATCTTTGTATCAAGATCAAACACACAGAATAAAAATATTTTTCAATTTCTAATTTTTTATATTTAATTTAAACATTTTTTTAAAATTTAAATGTCTGCCATTTTGAAACAAGATGACAGATGATGCAGGCCAACGAACTCGGTCGGGATATTAGTATGTACTATGTACACACCAAGTTTTATTCAAATCGGTTCATAAATACAATAGTTAAAGCATGATAAAAATCAGATTTGTATATATATATATATATACATATATATGTCAACATTTGAATGGAGGGTGGTTTTGGGGTCTGGGGATCATGATCGGTGAAAATATATCAAAATTTTCTGGAAGTCCTTTCCTCCAGATAGCTGTAATAGGTAGTTTTTTATTTTTTGTAATGAAAGCTACCAAAAAAATGTTTATTGAAGGAGCAGTAAAATTCACCAAAAAGCCATACTGGAATTTATCATTTAATGCTTTTTCTTCAAGTTACCCAGCAAAAGTCCTTTATCGGAAGAAAAGTGACATTCATCGAAAAGCAGTACTGGAATTTATCAGATAGGATTCAAGATCTTTGTGTGTGAATCAAGTTTTTTTTTTTTTTTTTTTTTTTTTTCCCATGCCTGAAACAGAAAGTGGGTCATCTATTGAAACACAGTGACGACATTTGCCACTCGTGTCTGTTAATCAAGAATGTGAATAAGTGAGTCAAGATACTCCATAGAACTTTCCATAAGTTAAATAATAAATAAGAACACATACATCAATTATTTATGTAAGCTGTCAAGTTAATATTAATTTGACTTAAAAACTTAATATTGAGAGCATTAAATGTCACTCAATTATAATCTGGAAATATTTCATCTGAATGACTCAAAATTTAAGTACAAAAACACACTCACTAAATTTACATTTTACTTATTGATTTTACTTGTTATTACCTTTAATTATAAACATATTGTATATAATTAAACTGGAGCTTTAACAACATTTTATCTTTTCATTTATTATGATTGCCATACAAAAGTAATATTCAAAGATTAAGATAGTAAGGAATTGAGATTGTAATAATTAACTAATTTACCATAACAATTAGGCAGATCTGGAATTTTTTCACAAAAAGGAGGATATAGACCCTAGGAAAGTAAAAAAATATACATATAAGATCAAATATAGCTACCAAAAGCAAGCTAAAGTACTGTTTGTCATGGAACAAGTTTAACAGGTGTAAAGGATACATTTTTAAACAACTGTATAGTAATTATGATGATTTATGCCCTGATAACATCGAAATTAACATTATTTTGAGATTGTATAGAAACTGCTTTAGGAGATTTTATTACTGAAACTGAAAAAAAAAAAAAAAACTAGATTTTACTGTTTAGGTTTAGGTAACTTGCAGATACAGAATATCAGATCAGATGTTATTTAGTTCTATGATAAAATCATGCAATGTGCGATTTAAAACAAAGGTATAAGTGTGATTGTTGATAGCATAGAGGGTTTTGTTTAATATTTCTTTCAAAACACTTTATTTTTTAAATTATTAATACAAATCATTAATTTAATAAATTAAAATATTTAATTCTTAATCTTTTTCAATAAGATCATAGATGGCAGCACATTAAATTTAATTTTAAAATTTGTACAAGAGAAAGATTTTTATTGATCAAATTAAAAATATTCAAGAACTGTTTTTACAACAATTGCAGCAGCATCTGTTTGCATAACTGAAAAGTATATTTAATTACGTAATTTTAGTTGAAAAAAATATAAAGACGAAGAAAGAAATCTTAAAAAGACAAAATATGGTGAAAGTTCTAATTTAATCCATCGAACAATGAAATGTAGTCAGTTCAAAATTTCTTAATTTTTCAAAAAGAGAAGTTTTGAATTTAAAAAAATGATGAAATACTTAATAACTTTTGGCCATAAAATGACAAAAAAATTCTGTAAAATGTAATCTATTAGGTATAATGAAATCTAGTCAGAAGAAAAAGATTTCTAACTTTGATGCCAATAGTTGAACTGAAATTTTTTAAGAGGGCTTGCCCACGGAGATGTTTAGCCAGCTTGAAAAAGATGTTTTAAAATCTAAATTGCAAAAATGATCAGATGTTAATTAATTCATTTAATTAAAATAATATAAGATTTTTTTTTTTTTTAAATTTTATGATTTGTTGTGATCAGAGGTATTCAGCTATAAATATGCAAAATTTCAAGTGTCTAACATTATGCAAATTCTAAGAATGAACTCTGGGACAACAAACAGATAAGTAACACAAATAGAACTTTGCTAGATGAATGAAACTCTAATAATCAAATTTATACAGTGTGTTCACTTTCAACAGTGGCCAATGACTAATTTCTAAACTGTTAGTCATAGACATATAGTTCCAATTGCAAAAATGCTTTAAAAAATGTAAAGAATTGTTTTTTAAGTAATTTAGGTAAAAAGAAAAAATTATTAAAAAATTACAAAAATTAAACTTTTATATGGTCCCCCAGTCTTATAAGAGATATTTAGATAAAAATTTCCATTACTCTAACAAGCAATACAAAAAAGGTCCCATTCATCTAACATTAAAATTGATTGAGTAATGAAACTTTAAATTTCATGATTTAAACCACTTTTCTGTAACTGAAAATGGATAAGTTGGACTAAGCTTTAAGGGAACAAACACCAAGTGCTTAAAGTATTATAAAGGCTGTCCATTTCCAATGCTGTCCAATGGCTAAATTCCTAAACCATTTGTCACAGACATGTAGTTCCAATTACAAAAATGTTTTAAATGAGATAAAGAAATATTTTTAAAGCAATTTAACTGAAGGTGCTGGCACCGTATAAGTTTAATCATTAATTTTAATTAATTAACTTCTACTGAAGCCTTAAGTTTAAAAATTCTCTTTATCAAGAAAATCAAATTTTGGGAAATTTCAAAATACCTTCAAATGTGTCCGTTGGTTTTCATTATAAATTTGGAGATTTTAGCGTTACATTAGTGCAGATTGGTATAGACTGATATAGAAAGAAAAGCGATAAGGCGAGTTTTGAAATTTACATCCATATATTATTTTGTAAAGAATTGAAGCTGTTTCTTTTCATGATTTTTTTTTTATGTGTTATTTTTATTTTTTTATTTTTTATTTATTTATTTATTTTTTTTTTACTTATAACTTTAATATGTATGTTTTCCTAATTCAAAATTTGTATTAAAATTTTAACTCCCTTCCAAATATCTGATCAAGGTTTAATTCGCATACTCATTTATATCCAATGACAATGTAATATTAATACGATTTTAGGTGCTTACCACTATTTATTTATTTTATAAGCCTACACGAAATTTTATTAGTTTAAATATTCTAATAATATTTTAAATATGTATCATTTTGTAATGAATTGGGATTGTTGCTTTTCATAATTTAATTGAAAAAAATTTCTGTTATTATTATTATTATTTACTTATATTTTTAGTACAAGTTGTATATTTTGCTTTAATTTGTAAACATGAACTATATTTAAAAATAATATTGTAAAAATTATTTTACTCTCAATTTTAATGTTAAATTTTATATCTGACGTTTATTTTTATTTCCAGTAAATTTGTGACTGACCCCTATTTTTCAGCAAAAAAAGGTGTTTAAACTTTAAACAGCTATTACTCGGTCAGTTTTAGTCGCAAAGGAATGGGACTTTTTTGTCTTACTTGTTAGAGTAGTGGTAAAATTTTACTAAGTACAGTAAAACCTCTAAATAACGGACACCTGGGGAACTTAGATATTGTCCGCTATTCGGAGGTGTCCGCTATTGGGAAAACCTCGGAGATTCAAAAATCATTATGAAATGCTTAATGTTGTATTAATTTACTTTTATATGTCCGAAAACCTCTATTATACAATTAATCAGAAATTATAATTAATTTTTAAGCAATAAAATTCAAATAAAATTGTGCTCACTTTTATCCACTGTTTATTATATTCTCGTGAAAAAAATGTGTTACTAAAGTTTACTTATGCTTGCGATTACATGTAATTTGTTTTTCTATATGACGTTATTGGACATTGTAGAGTTCTGGGTGGAAGGGAAGGATTGTACTTTTTGACCTTTAAAAGCATAAAATCTCAAAACATTCTTGGATTACATTTCAATGCTCTGGGAGATATTCTTCCCGGGCAATCCCCTGAATTTAGCACTGAACGTATGCGGGGAGGTTCCCCTGCTCTTTATCTACACTTATCTGTGATCACAAAATTAGTGACACATTGTGCTGATAAATTCAGAGGCCTTTTCGCTATTTTTTTCTTTTTTTAAAAATACTTTTACACCCTTTATCGCCAGCTAAAGTGTCCGCTATTCGGAGTGTCCGTTATTCAGAGGTTAAGCATACAAAAATTTAGGTTTTGGGAGTGGGGATTGGAAAAATGTCCGTTAAATAGAGGTGTCCGCTATTCAGGAGTGTCCATTATGGAGGTTTTACTGTACCAGTTATAGGACCAGGGGACCATATAAAAATTAAATTTTTATAATTTTTTAATAAAATGTTTTTTTGACTTAAATCGCTTAAAGAATATTTCTTTACCTCTTTTATAGCATTTTTCAATTGGAACTATATGTCTATGACTAACGGTTTAGAAATTAGCCATTGGCCACCATTGAGAGTGGACACCCTGTATAGCTAACCTAAAATTCTAATAATTATATCCCTTTAAGACCCAATGAGATTGCAAACAAAGCTTGTTTTGCCAGCTAAAAATAAAACAAGTACTACAATCACTATCTGTTGATACAAAATGATATTTTGCTCTTTCTACAAACCAGAATGGTCATTCGATTTGGGTTTTTATTACATACAACTCAAATGCAATAATTTAAAAGAATGTGCAAACTGCACGATCGTGCGGGTTGGGTCTTAAAGGAATATACTATGATTTCTATAAAAATATAAAATTGTTAAATATCTATTGAATACTTGATTAAAAAAAATACTGTATTTTCCGGGAATAATGCTGCACTAGATTTAAAAAAAAAAAAAAAAAAAAAAAAAAAAAAAAAAAAAAAAAAAAAAATCTAGTTTAATGTTGCACTGGGTATAACGGCGCACCGGGTATCGCCACGCCGGTATACTCCCACATTCATTATTAGAGCAATGAAATAAAATTATTAACTGATATAAAATAAAACATTTCGATCTTAAATAAACAACTTACCTTTTTTTGTTGTACAGTTATTTCAACTATGATAATTATTTATATAAACAAACAGTAAAAAATATAATAAAGCACTAAATAATTCGACTATAAACATTATTTATTTTATCCAACAGGAAAAAATGTATTAAAGCATTAAATTTTACCATCAACATCAGAAAAACCATCAAAATTTTTCTCCTCTGTATCGCTGGTGAATAATTTAATTAGTTCCGATGATAAATTATGGTCGTCACTTATGATATCATCTGGATCAGTATCGTCATTATCACGTAAACAATCCATTTCGGAAGTTAAGTTCGATGGTACATCAATATCACTTTGTATTATTTCCGATTTTATAAAAGCATTTTGCACCATTTTGGGGGGAATTTTTTCCCGAGCATCAACAATCCATTGACAAATTTGGGCGTATGTCGCCCTTCGCATATGACCACCTTTGGTGAATTCGTGGTCTTCGTCCAGCCATCCATTGTTCCCAATAATTGCGCATTTGTGCTTTAAACTGACATCAAGAGGTTGGAGTAATTTAGTCAGTCCGCCTGGGATGATCGCTGGTTCCATTCTTTGTGACGCTAGAATTTTTTAATATCTGTCGTTCGATGAGCTTGCATAGAGTCCATTACTAGAAGACTTCCTTTGAAAAAAAGAATTGGATCTTTTTCGCCAGCATTTTTCTGCCCACTCGATCAAGGTTTCTAGGTTCATCAAACCTCTTTTATTATTTGAAACGACTATACCCTTTGGAAAACTTTCTTTTGGTAGAGTCTTTCGTTTGAAAATTACCATAGGTGGTAATTTCTCTCCTGATGCCATGCACGAAAGCACAACCGTGAAACAATTTTTCTCATTCCCTGTTGTTACTACTGGGTCTGATTTTACACCGATAAAATCGGTGGAACGAGAAGTTGGCATATCGAATGAAACTGGAACCTCATCCATATTTCCTGTCTGAAAAAGTTTCAATGATAGTTTCTCAATCTTCTCTTTCACGAATTTTAGAAAAGATGTCTTCTTCTCTTGCCAATCATTGGGTAGTTTCTGCCCCACTGTTGTTCTAGAACGCATTGTTAACTCGTTTCGTTTAAAAAAACGATTGCACCAGAATGAGCCACCCAGGAAATCATCATAACCTTTCTCATCTGCCATTTGTTTAGCTTTTATTCGTATTAAATCAGTAGATAAGGAACGCCTGTTCTTCCGTTGATTCTCAATCCAGGAACAGAGTTCATTTTCTAAATCAGGCCAATGCACCTCTGGCCCCCGACGCTGAGCTCGCTTCTCTCTTGGCATCTCCTTAAGCACAGCCTCCTGCTTCTGCCATTCTCTGATTCTTTTCTCATCTACATTCAGCTCCCTCGCTGCACCATGATTCCTGTTAACTTTTGCTAATTTGATAGCTTGAATTTTGCAGGGTAACTGCGGCACTTACAACTCACATCTGAAGACATATTTAAGATAAAACTTATATCAGTAAATTAGGTAAAATCAATTTTAAGTATCCGATTTTTTAACCTTAAAAATATAATTCCACATGCATGCATACAATTATAGCGAAAACAACGAAAGTTTAAGATTGGCCGAGCTGTTGCCAATTCATAGTTCGAAGTTAAAAATAATTACGAACATGGAGTAAAATAACTTTCCGTAGTTTTGATTAGCATTGGACTTTAGTGAATGATAAAAATAACATCTCTGTGGAGGAAAATCTTCAGAAAAAGACTGTTTATTCGAAGAAAGAGGAGCAGTGTTAAAGTGTTCTTTATGCATATTGTTTTTCTTAGATTTGTCTGTGCCTGATATCACATGGATAAAGTCCCTTGTGAAAAGAGGAGAAAGGAAATGGAAAGAGTTTTTCCTTATACAGGGCTCCCAATACATTTCAATCCTCAAAAAGGGGGAAAGGAGACCATTTTTATTTAAAAAGGGGATTTTGGGGGACCATTTTTGCTTAAAGAGGGGAATTTGGGGAACCAATTTTAATAAAAACGGAATTCAAAAATCTGGAATCATGTTTTTTGTTGTTAAGTCATGGGGCATACTGCCTGCCATCACTCTTAAAAAGATTGAACTTTGATTGATTGGAAAATTCTACTTTATAGCAGTTTTGCGAGACCACTATATGTATTCTTTGGCAAAAGCCCATCGGACCACGATTTTTTTTTAAACGTATCCTTCCATAAAGTTCTTCATCACATATGTGTTTTGACATGGTAGACCGAATTATTTCAGGTATATTTTCACTCTGTCTATTGCGGATGATAGCAGCAGCATTTTTATATGAGTCATCAACTGCTTTTCTTGTAATGATTCTGTGCTTCGAATAGTTGTTTTCCAGATCTCCCAGACCATGGCAAGTCCAGGAAGCCATGGCCATCTGTATCTTAAAAAATATATATTGTTTACAGTAAGTTTATCGATTGCTAACTTTGCCACAGTCTCCTGAGAGAATTGGTCTTTTAGCGGCAAACAACTCGCTCTTTACAAACAATAATTGTTGAACTTTTATTTTTAAAATTAGATTGCGTTATTTTTGTTGATTAATTAACAAACATGGCCAAAAAAGCATTTTCCCAATAGCAAAAATAAAAAAAATTACGAATGGCCAGAAACTTTTGCACACACAAAAATTTGTATAACCTCCCCTTTGCACCAAGTGTCTTCAATACTGTATCAAAATGATCACGTGGTTAGAGTTATTTTGTATATTCCTAACTTTTGGGGGTAATTATGCTTCTTCTTCACTGAAATGCTCTAGAAAAAAATTAAAGAAAGTAATGGCTGGAAACTTTGACTACCATTGTATATCAAATATTAAATGAATATAAATTTTTACTAAACTCCATGCTTTAGTCATTGAGATAAAGTGTTCACAAAATTTGTGTCACATACAGACATTTTGTAAAACATATTTTTCATGATCTCCAATTTCTAAAACATGTAAATCTGTTGAAAACCTGAATTTAAAAATTTCATGAATCTAATATTTTTTGCTTGTAAAGATAGAAGGAAAGATGTTTCGCTTTTAACATTTTTGCAGACAGGAAATGAAATTGGACAGCTTTTTTTTATAAACCAGATTGTTGCACTGGACTTGCATAACAGTACATAAAAATTTTAGCTTTTTCTTCAATGAAAAGAATATGTTTAAGCTAAAGAAACATGTTATGATAGTTTGGATGTTTAAATATGTAAAACAGTATTATTTTTTTTTATAAATTGACATCATTAAACAATTTTAAAATGATATGAAAAATAAATGAGAATGCAAAATATATTTCTAATTCTTGATTCAACAGAAAATTTTCTGTAGAATATACTTTCTTATTTGAAAGAAATGCATTCTAATAATTAACTAGACAGATGTGGCAATCCCAAAACTTTTACCTATCTCATATATTTTACTAATTCCTGAAAAATAAGACTTAGCAGTACCACTCATTACACCAAAATCTAGTGACTAGAAAATATATGCCAACTTCTAATAGAATCTGAAATTTGATGAGAATCTGTGCATTAGTTTCTGAGGCACAGCTATTGCAAAATATTAAAAAATTCTGCATAAAAGCATCACCTTGATGGGTGATGCACACCAAAAACTAATCAGGATCAATTTTAATTAGGTAATAACTGAATCTGAAGTTTGATGAAAATCCATACATTTGTTCTGGAGATACAAATATTACGATATCATAAAAAATGTTGCATAGCAGTGACACCTGTTGGGTAATTTATACAAAAAAAAAAAAAAAAAAAAAAAAAAAAAAAAAAACTAAGAAACAGTAATCTATATCAGGGAGTAATGAAATCTTAAATTTGATGAAATTTCCTGCATTAGTTTTTGAGATAAACCTATTGCGATACTCATAAATAATGCAGCATGGCAGTACCACCTGTTAAGCAATTTACATCAAAGGATAATCAACACCAAATTATATTAAGGACTAACAGAATCTGAAGTTTTATGAAAATCCGTGCATTAGTTCTTGAGATAGAGCTATTAATGAAATTGTGAAAAATGCAGCATAACAGTGTCACTTGTTGAGTGATATACAATAAAAACTAATCAGCTCTAGTTTATATCAATGTCTAAGTAAATCTAAAGTTTTGTGCATTATCTGTGCATTAGTTCTTGAGATACAGCACCCACAGAATTTTTGCCACATACAGACATTTTCTAAAATGTATAAATCCATCGAAAACTGGAAGTTTCAGTTACAACACTTTTTTATACCCATTATAATGCTTTTTTTATGGTCACTTTAATAAATTTTGTCTTCTTGGATTTTTAAGCTTGTAGTTATTTTCAGGTTTTTTTTTTTTTTTTTTTTTGCGCGGTGATTTTTTTTTTGGACACAAAAAAGAGGACTTGGGGGACCAAAATACAAAAAAGGGAACTAAAGGGGACCATTTTCTAAAAAGGGGACTATTTGGGAGCCCTGCTTATATGGCAAGCGATAATCTCTGGAGCGAACTTGTCGAGAGACATTGTGATTGGATGCAATACCTGGTAAAAATGCAATCTTCTGCTCCTGAAATTGCATTGCTTGTAGACACACTAATGTCCGTGCACGGCTATTTTCTTTTATTTCCATCTTTTTCACAAAGAGTAAGACTGAAAATTAAAATTTTTTTCTAAGCAGATTTTAAAAATTTTAAATTGATTAGTCCTATTTACAAGCCGCACCTAGATATTGGCCGCACTTTTGTTTACAAAACAAAAAAATCTAGTTTAACGCAGAGACTTTATTCCCGGAAAATACGGTATTCATTTAAATTTACTACATTGTTGTGTGCAATGCAATTTTTTGCTGTCAAGTGTTATTAGGCAAGCATTTTTATTCAAACAATAATTTTTATGAACTTTTTAGCGCAGGATGTTCTATTGCTCAAGTAATCTCTTAGAAGGAAATTATTAGAATGCTACAATAATACAATATAATTGTGTTAAATATGCAGTATTTGTTTTAAAAAAAACACATATTTTATTCATATATTCTTCTTTTTTTCGATTAAGAATTTAAGGTATTTTTTTTTAATTTAAGAAACAGAAAGCAGAGAAATAAAGAAGTCTGAGTCCCCCCCCCCCTATCCTACACATACACACACAAAACAAACTTGAAATATTTTAATAATTAAATATTCTAGTTCTATTTAAATAGAAAATCTTCATGAATTTATAATGGTAGCAATAAGCTGAATTAAAAGAATAAAAACTTACTTCATAAATTTTTTCTAATACCAATTTTTTACCAGTTGTATTGACACCAAGTCCAGCAATTATCTATTGAATAAGAAATGAACAATTTAGGTTATTAGTTAATTGAAAGATTGACCTTAAATAATTTTGGAAAAACAGTTAGGAAAGAATTACCTGCCCTGGAAAGAAAGAAAAGTGATCTAAACGGCTGACATCAAGATAGACATTTTGACCTGATGATATTTCTTGGGATCCTTCAAGGAAAATGGAAGATGCATTTAATCTACCAGTACTGTCAGCACAAATGCGACCAACAACTGGAATGGTTTCCTAAAAGAAATTAAAAAGTTTTAAAATAAAAGTTTAGAATGTAAAATAAAAATAGACTAGTAAATCTACAGATCAGGAGCCTCAACGCCAGCTTTGCGCATCTTTTTTTAAGCACACTGCTATGTGTTGTATTTGGGGAACCCGATCCAAGCGATATCCCGGCAGCTAAACTCATCAAAACAGACGAGTCAGCTCAAATAGCGTATTGCCCGGAAACAGATTCCTCAAATACAGATAGCAGCGCATGTCGAATAGTGGAAGTAAATCAATTAAGCGTTGTGCCGCAAGTTAAATTAATTCGACCATTTCAACAAGCTATTTAAGAATACCTAAAAAGGGGAAAAATAAACAAATAAATCACTCACCCAAACTGTGATGTACACAATAATACACTATTTTTTCTGCAGAATAATCATTTTATTGATTGCTGATATCAGAATGTGTTGTAGTGCATGGCCATGACTTCATTACAGTAATCCAATAAACTTCATTTTAAAAAACTTAAAAATTTTCTGGCGAAAGTTCATATTATAAATCTGTGAATGTCTGTGTTAATATTCTAAATAAGGTTCATCCTCTCGACAGTCTCTGAATTCAAGTTAAGTAAGTAGCACGATCACCGTCGATCTTTATGAAGAAACCAATCCTTTGGAAGCGAACATCTGAGAAGGACATCGTCTGGCGTTGATCCTCGGGTAACTCCCAGTGGTAAATCAGTGCATTTCATCTAGAAAGATACGATCGACGACCGCTACCCAAGACACAAGACAGGAAACTGTGGAGCTTGCAGGAAACTGTTCAGATAGGTGGGCTTGAGATAGATGTAAACGCCACTTCTATTTAGTGTTGCTGAAAAGACGTCATTTGGAGCTGTTTGGCTGGAGGTACTTTATGATAATTTAAATGTGGTCATCAAAGGCAGTATCTTGGAAAAATTGTCAGATAAAATTTGATAAAATAATTATCCGCCGAGAAATTACAAGGCTACACCAGTGCATCTAGCTGGAATCACTTTGCCGCTGCCTGGCCTGGAGGCCAAGCGGGGAAAAACCCCAATCTATTTTTTTTTCCAACCTCCTCTCTCTGGCCAAAATCTCAATCTGACCGAATCGCCCGCCAAAATTTCAGCGCTTGTCCGCGACGCCATTCTCAACCAATCAGAAGCGTTTTCTGGAAGCTTCTATCGGGGGATTCCAATTTTACGTGGGAGGTGTTAGAAATGGAAGTGACTAGAAGCAGCTGGAACAATCTCAAGCATGATGACTCATGCCTGGTCAAAACGGACGAAGCAAGAAAAAAATATGGCGGTGCGTGAATTTGAAAATACAGCGATCGTCATAAAAAAATACGGAGATTAAGTTTAAATTTTGAAATAGCATAAATTGCTAATTATACGATTAAAAGACCGGGCGATTATATGAAAATGATCTATATTTAAAATTAAGACTGAATAATATAATTTTAAGAATGAATAAATAATAATAAAATAATTTAGAAAAATATTTTTTTTTTTTTGACATATTGCTATTATTCAAATAGGGAAGCTGCGATGTATCAAACGAAAATACTGGATTTATGGGATATATTAATGAAATTATGGAAGATTAAAATTATTTATTTATTTATTTATTTATTTTTTTGAAATGAGTATTAATTAATTTTTCTTAAAATAATGATCTGAATTTTTTTTTTTTTTTTTTAGAAAAAAAAAAAAATAATCCTGAAAATCCTCTCTACAACCTAGCACACACTTTGGGTAATATTCAACTTCCTGGAAACTGTAATTTAAAATTTTCAAATTACGTAATTATTTATAAGAATAAAATAAGAATAAGTTTTCAACCATCAAAAGCGTAAATTAAAGAGTTAGTTATGCTAGGATATTCTGAAATTTTCATGATCTATTATTTTTGTTTTTTTATTATAACATAGTAGATTTCTTCAGTGGGGGCTCCGCCCCCCTGAACCCCCCGTAGTCTCATTAAATTTAAATTTGTAACTTTCTATCAATTTGCTAATGGTTATCGTATATCTTGTATTTCTTTATACATTTTGAATTATAAGGATAAGTAACAGTTTTAATAAGCAATTTTCATTATCCTCATACTTTTACACACCTGCCCACCACAAACATTATATCTGATGTATCAGGAACTTTTGAAAGTGTAAACTCAGTAAATCTAGGGTTTTACAATTTTGTTTCCGAAAAAAAGAAGTTTTGATTGCATTTTTGTGGCAGTTATCACGGACAGACAGACAGAAGAACAGACTGACAGGCGGAAAACAATAAATTTTGTGTCGATAAAAAAAGCATTCACTAAAGTTTCGGCAATGACGTCATTATTCATGAGTTATTGCTATCCATGTTTCTTGTATTTTTAACGACTATTATAAAATACCTGTTTTATTTCAACTATGACGTCAAATTTTACCAAGTGAAATATTGGTTTAAAATATAATTATTTTTTATTTCTTTTACTTCTAATTATGTCCCCATTTTTGTCAGAAAAATTCTTATTAACGAAACAAATTTCCGTGTTTAATATTTAACAAAGTACTATATTTATTTTTATTTTAATTCTGACATCATGTTTATTTTTTTTATTTATTTATTTATTTTTTATTTTTTTGTTTAATTTTTCGAATGGAAATTGCTCAATTGAAACTTATTGCCGTTGAAAAATTATTCTAGATTTCGAATTTTTTTGGCAACGATAAAAGAAATTGGTTAAATTTTATCTAAAAAATTGCGATTGATTCTGTATGAAAAAGAAAGAAATTTTGAATTATTAAAGAAAATATTTGAATAAAATTTATAAAACATAGCCTATGTTCTGTTCTGGGTTATGTTATATTTATACGTAAAGATACAAAGACATTAATTAATTCATTAGTTTTGACGCTGACTTCATTTAAATTTTCGTAACGCATTCAAATTTATAACATTATAAAAATAAGGATTAGGATGAATAGTTGCTTAGCAATCATTAAGAGAAAATAAAGAAAATGAAATAAATACATTTGAAATAAGTAAATCTCTGAAACAAATCAGTTTATATTATTGGAAAACATTCATAAAAAAATCTCCAAAATTTACAGTAATAACTTTAAAAATCTGACAAATACGCAGACAAAATTTCAAAACAATACGAATAATTTAACTGGTAAATTTCAGTATCCATTTATCACATTGAATTCCATTAATGAAATGTGTCATTTTCTCTCAAGGAAAAAAATTTAAAAATCATTGGATTTGCCATAGAAAAGCATTATTGCGCAAAATAAAATATTCTATATTTTCCGATCGAATGAATCAAATCTAACAAAAAACTATACAGCTTAATTCCAGTGCCTCACTAACATACCCACTTAATTTCAAGCCAACCGGATGTTTTTTGCATTAGTTATCGCGGAACAGACAGACTGACAGACAGAAACCAAAAAATTTCGTGTCTCCAAAATAAGCCTTCACTGACGTTTCGGCAATAAGTCATCTGTTAAGATAAAATAATTAAGAAACACAACTATTTTGTTTACATAAGTAATGTGTACTAGAATACATATTTGGGTATATTTGGCTATACACTATTATTTCCCAAAATAACAAACTTTTGTAAAAGATTTCATGAAGTGTTTAAAGTGCTTCGTAATCTATGCTTAACGCATGATTTTTCTTACTTGTTGTGAATTCTGCCCACTTATGTATTATGTTTTTTGCCCGCTTTGACAAAATGTGTGCTCGTTTAGAGACTTTGTGACTTACTTGTTTAAATTTTTTAGCAGAGAATTGTAATCATAATACATTAAATGCATCTGCTAGTGCAATACAAATTGTTTAAAAAAAGAATTGAGCTATCAAAAATATAAAAATTACGTACTTTCTATTTCGAAAGAAATTTCCCTTTATATTAAACAAGTAAGAAAAATCATGCGTTAATCATAGATTATGAAGCACTTTCCAACACTTCATGAAATCTTTAACAATACTTCTTTAATTAGGGAAATAAGGGGTATATAGCCAAATATGTATTCCAATGTTTTTGAACAACCCTGTATTTGATCTGTCAGTTGATATACATATTATATAATGGGAAAATTTAGTTTAGCTAGAAAAAAGCTTAAAATTCATTTTGAGCAATTTGCACTAATAAATGGAAAACATACTTGAAAACTTTTTTTCAGCCCTGTAGTTTACCTTGTACCTTTATTACACGTTAGTAAGAAGCTAAAATTAATTTTAAAATAAAACATTCTTAAAACAACTGAAATCACATTGTTATAAATTACCATTCATAGGTGCATACGATTTTTATAAAATTTGAAATGACTCGACATCTAATAATTATATATATTTTATGTTTCAAACTATTCGGTTGGGTAGTTTTTGAGTTGCTACATGCGAACAGAGGGACGGACGGACAGAGAGACGAATGCGCAACTCGGGAACCCGGGATTCTTTTCCCTTCAATTCAAAACAAAAGCGACTTTTCTAAGTATCCGGGATCGGAGGAGATAGCGTTACATACATACATACATACGGTCGGATTTTAATAGTGTAGATTCTTGGTTGTAAATTTTAATTTGCTGACAGATGATTTTCGCTTCTGTTGAAAAAGTTCATTAATGAAACGTCAATGTTTGAAAATATATTTTTAGTTTTAGAAAATTTATTTTAATTTTTATACCATCTGCACAAATTGAAACTTAATTCTTTTTAACTTTAAAGAAAAAAATAGCTTCAAAAATACATTAATCAGTTTTATTTTCCCCTTTTTTCCGACAAAAAAAAGCCTTCCACTGCTAATTTTTAGTTTTTAATGAAGTTTTTTATCTGTATGTAACTTATAATTTAGTATTCGTAAAAAATATTTCTTATCCATTTTAAATATGACATCATTATTTTTCTAACTCCATGAATTACTGCTATCCATGTCCCGTTTATTTTTAACGACTACTATAAAATACCTCTTTTATTTCAATTATGACGTCATAGTTTACCAAATAAATATTTTATTTAAAACATTTTTATTCCTTTTATTTTTAATTATGTCGCCATATTGACAAAAAAATTCATGTTAACGAAACAAATATCAGTGTTTAATATTTAACAAAAAATAGTATATTTATTTTTATTGCAAATACGACGTCATATTTATTTTTTCTTTTAAATTTTCCTTAGTTTCAGTTTTCGCATGGAAATTGCTCAATTGAAAATTTATCGTCGCTGAAAAATTAATATTCGAAATTTTGATTTTCTTGGCAACGGAAAGAAAATTGATTAAATTTTATCTAAAAAATGCCGATTGGTTATGCATGAAAAATAATGAAATTCAGAATTATTAACGAAAATATTCGAATAAAATAAATAATACATAGCCTTTGTTCTTTTCTGGCTATAATTATCTATACGCAAAGATACAAAGTTGAAGTTATGCTATTGAAGCATTGAAGTTATGTTATTCAAACTTCCGTACACATTTTAAAATTTATAATATTATAAGAATAAGAATTAGGATAAATGGTTGCTTAGCGACTATTAAAAGAAATGAAGAAAACGAAATAAATACATTTGAAATAAATAAATCTCTAAAACGATTTAGCTTATATTATTGGAACACATTTATAAAAAATGGCCAAGATTTACAGCAATAATTTAAAAAATCTGACATATGCATAGATAAAATTTCAAAACAATATGAATAATTTAAGCCCCGTACTGGCAAATTTCAGTATCCATTTATCATTGAATTCCATTAATCAAATGAGTCATTTTCTCTCAACAAATAAAAATTTGAAAATCGTTGGATTTGCCATAGAAAAACATTATTGCGCAAAATAAAATATTCTATATTTTACGAACGAATTAATAAAATATAACAAAAAACTATACAGCTAAATCTGAGTGCCTTACCAATATACACACTTAATTTCAAGTCTTTCGGATGTTTTTTGCGGTAGTTATCGCGGAACAGACAGACTGACAAACTGACAGACAGACAGACAGACAGACAGAAACCAAAAAATTTCGTGTCTCCACAGTAAGCCTTCACTGACGTTTCGGCAAATATATATATATATTTTAATTTAAGACAGATATTAGCAGACATTTATAAATTTTGTTTATACAACTTTGAAAATTTAACATATAGACAAAGAAGTCACAAGTTTTGTTACTTTTTTTGGCATACATGCTTCCCAATGATATCAGAACAAAAATAATTTTTTTTTTTGAGAATTAATAAAATTAGAAAAGTAATAAGAAGAAAGAAAGAAATTAATCAATACAAAAAAATGAAGACATTTCTGATGTAAGACAATATGTTTAACAGGAAAAATAAGAGTCTGCAGAAAGGGTAAAAAATTCTTAAAAGGAAAAAAAAAAGCATGTTTTACTTTCATACATATCCATAAGTAATAAATCCATTTAGTATAGCTTTGTAATACTAAAATGTAATTAGAGGATTTTCTCCAATAGCATATCTTTCTTTCTTTCATTCCCTTTAAATATTATTTGTAAATTTTTCCCATTTAAAATCATCAAATAATGATAAAACTTAATTTTACAATACCTGAAATTGTATGGAATGCTGCATTACTGCAGGCATTCAATGGCTATCATTTTTTCATTTGGACTAACTGAAATCCATTTTTAATAATGTACAAATTTCAATGGTACAAAAATAATTTCTTGCGTTGAATCTAGAAGTTGCATTATACATTCAAACCTCGTGAAAGAGAACACACTTAACATGAATTACTTTTAACATGAACTGTTTTCATACTAATAACATGAATTACTTTTAACATGAACAAAATTTTCATTCCCCTTGAGGTTCATGTTAATGAGGTTTGACTGTAATATGCATTTTATAACAAAGAATTTAATTTTTAAAAATACAAATTTTAAGTAATCAAATGATGGGGGGAAAAAAGGGAGACGATTTCAGTGAATGGCAAGACATTTTTACAAGACTATCACATATAGTTATTGTAAAACGACACGTAGTAGTCCAGTAACTTTAGCCAAAAAAAAGGGTCTTTCTTCGGAAAAATTTTTAATAAAGGTTTTTTTTTTTTTTCACACAGAAAGTTTTTTATGTCATTTTAAACGATATCTTAAAAGTCCCCAACATTCTGCTGTACGCTTCCTCCCTTTTGGGAGGGATTTGGGGATAAAGGGAGGCAAAATATATATTTAGCTGTATGACCAAGTGATATAGCATTTCCGATTTATTTTTTAACGCTGAATCGAATGAAACTAGAACCAAGTTGATACGTCCAATAGTTTCTGAGCTATAACAGTTTTTATATTTTGAAAAATTCAAATATTGTATGTACTCATTTTGTAAGAACAACTTTTTTTATGTAGTTAGAATCTGATAAGCCAAATATCACTGTCGATATGACTAGCAGTTTCCAGTTGCATGGGCGTCCATACATATGGGCAAGGGGGAAGGGGGTGCCCCACCCCTGGCTTGCGTTTGTTATTTTATTTTAAAACAAATATTTATAACGTTTTAACAGAAAACATGACTGTTGAACTAATTTTTTTTTTTTCTTCAAGAGCTCAACGTATCCTCCATTCCTATGTAAGAAGCTTTTGTAATTGTAAAGTTGTTTTTGCAGTTGTATCCTCTATACAACTAATTTCATAGCTGTACGCTAAAAATGCCCAGTTGTTGATACAAGACATGGAAAAATTGGAAAATTCAATGAATTTCAATGAATAAGGACACCTTGAAAAAATTTACTTCAGAGAAATTTTTTTGTGGGACTTCAAGTGATATGGTAATTGAACAGTCACTCATGAAGTCCTCAAAGATGCAAGGAGGCTTTATGTGTGGAAGGAGCACAAAAGAAAGTGTTTTAACAAAGTTTGTTGTTGGGTTAATAAGTACAACCAACATTTCTGAAGGAATTAAAAAGTTCTGTGATGTTTCCTTTGCAAGTGGAGAACAACATGTGGATACATGGGAATCTCGAATAAAGTGGGACCAAGAAGATGTAAACAGAGTATCAGAATGGTTTATGTCCACAATCTTTTCCAAAGTATACAAGTGATTATGTCTATTGCAAGAGATTACAGGTGATGTGGAAAAAATAAACCACTATGATGCACTGAACGTTGGTGCAACTATAATGGCAAAAAAAGTTCGATGGCAATTTTCACGCGATGAAAAATTCACATGCCGAACGAGTTCTTTCTCTTCAAACAGTGAACAGTCACATAACAGTGCATGATGTTACCGTACCTGTAGATCCATTGCTGCTCTTTCAAAGAATTTGTATCATGAAGAGATCCTACGACGAGCTCCCTGAATGTTTGAAATTCGAACTGGCTCCTTACCCAGTAGGCCCTTTCGATGAAATTGGAATGAGGAAAAAAAAAAAATAAAGTCATCCTTATTCAACAGCTTCAGTCCCATAGATAGCCATCCTGATTTTGAAAGAGCGAACTACTTTGTTGATGGAAGATATCTGCTTCATCGAGTAGTCTGGCATCAAAGTGATTCTTTCAGGGTTATTTGTGATAAATATGTGAAGTATGTTGAAAAACACTAGTCGAAACACTATCCTTGTATTTGAAGTTTATAGTAAGAGAAAAGTATCAAAGTCATGGAACAATTTCGTCGTTTCTCGAAAATGGCATCAACGGAGATTCTTGTTAATGAAACATGACTGCGACAGTTAGTCAAGAAAAATTCTTTTGCCATGCAAAAAACAAAAGTAGGTTGATTTATTTGCTCTCTGAAAAATTTAAATCCATCATTGTATATGTCAAGCATGCAAAATATTATGCAGATGGCCTCATTGTCGAAACAGCACTCATGACCGCAAAAATTAGCAAAAATGCCACTATTATTATTAGAGAAGATATTGATTTACTGGTAATCAAGGCTGCTCGAACTCCATCAAACTTGGAAATTTTTTCTCTTAAACCAAGTAAAGGCAAGGTGGAGGAAAAAATTTACTCTTCAAAAAGTTTGGAAGGAAGATACAGGGAATACATTTTATTTCTCCATGCTTTTTCTGGCTGCGATGAAACATCTGCTATTTTTCAAAAATGAAAATCATTAGTGATGAAATTAATACAAAAGTGTCCAGATATACAAGATGCAATAAAAAATTTCAATCAAAATAACGTTTCTCGTGCACTAATTGCTGAGAATGGCATCAAAATTTTTCTGGGCATTTATGGTGCCTCTTCTAAGGAAAAATCTCTAGATGAATACCGGTATGTACACGTCACCAAATCAGTCACAAAGAATAAAGCGGTCAATTTAAATACCATACCTGCCACTTCAAGTGCAGCAAAACATCATTTATTTTGAGTATATTATCATGTACAGATATATGGCTTGGTAATGAACTGGATCCTCAGGAATGGGGTACGGTTATAAAGAATAATTTTCTAGTTCCCATATGAACAACCCAACCACCCGCCCCAGATTCGCTTTTGAACATGATTTTCTGTTCATGTTCCAAAGGTTCCGGCAGTCTATGCAGATGCCGAAAATTGGGTCTACACTATTCTATAGCATGTGGAAATTGTCATGGAAAGTCTTGTTTAAATATTGTACCAGTAGAGGGGATCTCTGATAGGGATATCATAATTGGCAGCGAAGAATCAAGACGTGACAGATATTCATAATCAAGAACAATTATGAAAAAGTATCTATATTTTAGAGTAGAAAAATGTAAATATAATAAACATTTTCTTTATAAAGTAATGTTTTATGGGTTCTATAATGTAATGTCTAATGTAACGTTAATAATGAATGCTTAGATTTAAAATGAAAGGAAAAAAACTCATTAAAAATACATACATGAAAAATTTGAATTTTTAAAAATATATAAAAACTCCAATAACTCAAACTATTGGTCATATCAACTTGATTCTAATTTCATTTGATTCAGTGTTAAAAAACACTTGGAAAATGATGTATCACTTGCTTATATCGCTTAATTAATATTTTTGCTCCCTTTTCTCCCTAAATGCACCCCAAAAGGGGGGAAGCGTACAGCAGAATATCAGGGACTTTTGAGATATCATTTATAATGACATAATAAATCGGTCTGTGAAAAAAAACCTTTATTAAAAAATTTTCCAAAAGAAAATGCTAAAGTAACTGGACTAATAGAGCAGAAACAGAAAAATAATAGAAAATTTGAAGATTAAAACCTTAGTGTGCAGGAAGAAAAGGAAAGGAGATGAAGGGCAGAGTTGTATAATATAGACACACGCGTGCACACTGTGCACAGAAAATTTTATGAAGTTTGCAAAAAATTTTAAGAAAGAAACAATTTATATTTTAGTAACTTTTTTTAGTACCAAAAATTAAAAATATTCTTTCAATTTTATGAATGAATTATTTACTGTTAACGCGAATGTCATCAAAAGACCTAAAAAAATTCATGTAGAAAACATGCATTTCGACAAAGAATCATTTAAAAAATATAACATTTCGAGTTCGACAAAATACCGCTTGAAAAACATGGATTTCGTCCAAAGGGTCAGTAAAAAATGCGATTTTCGTCCAAAGACTGCGCTAAAAATGTAAATTCCATCCATGAATTGCGTAAAAAATGCAAACTTCGTGCATGAGTTTTGTAAAAAGCACAAATTTTGTGCATGAATCACATAAAAAACACGACTTACATGCATGAATCACTCAAAAAATGCAAATTGCATCCATGAATCGCTCAAAAAGTGCGAATTACGTCCATTAATCGCGTAAAAATTGCAAATTACATCCTTAAATTGCTCTAAAAAAGCAAATTATGTACATTAATAGTGTAAAAAAACACGACTTATGTTCATAAAAGTATAAAAACGTGAATTATGTTCATAATGACAGGAAATATGAGTATATTTCCCTCCTATTCTTGTTCCTCCATTCAACCACTCATGCTATCATCCTATTTCTATATCTAACCTTTATTATTAAAGCTTAAAACTATTTTAAAATAAATTCCATTTTTATTTTCACCTTTTAAAAGTATTTAAGTTTAAGTAATTTAAAGTTTCAATTTAAGCATTCTTTATTTTTATTTCAATGTTTAAACATCAACTTAAAAATAAAACAAATCTTTATTTTTATTATTTACTTACTTATTACATGCTGTCAACTTCATAACGACTTACGGTATTAAAGCTTGGCTTTTCCTTTAACCTACACTGTCAACAAATATCGATCTTGCCGTAATTCATACTGATAGATTACCGGGAGCATCGATAGATGGTGTAGCGTGTCTGCAGTCTCCAACACGTGCCTCTCCCTCACAGCTGAACGTTATTGGTCCGTTTTTCCCGATCCTTTTAGAAATCGGATGTGACGCCAGACCGGAAGGTAAGAGTCACGTGAGGGAGAGTTGCCCAGGAATGGGAGCTATTTGTAATCCAGTAGAACTTTTGTTTTCGACTATGACGGCAGCTGTACCGGTAAATGCAAATGCCATTGGATTGAAAGGATGTCCTGTTGATTGTCAAAGCTAATCCTGAAGTGATGGAAGTGGTTCTTTATCTTTTAATAATGCTTTTAGTAAAACTTAAAATAAATTTTTAGTTTTAAATTAAATCTTTTATTACGGTCGTTGAAATGCTGTTGTGAACTTCCTTGTTTGTTATAACGGAGTCGTTGCATGTGTTAGACAAATGGAGAATCCCCAAGAGATGCCTGGCTGTGAAGAAAGATTCCATATGAATAAGTGAACAGGGTAGGCCAGTCACCAGCAGTATAAGTTCAGAAAGGCCCTTTTCTATTTTTCTATTTTTAAAGTATTTTTGAAATGTTTTTAATCTCTCCTTTTTTTTTAAGATGGTCTTTTGGTTCCAGATTTAATCTGATGACTTTAATAAATCTCGCCAACTTTACTGTTTTAAATAAATCTCTTTCTATAGAAGTTGTTAGACGGTTCCAAAGGAACCGGGAAATATTTTTCTGTCTCGACGTCACGATATCGGTAACAGCAATAGTGGTTTGGGATCTGAGTCATAGAAGACTGTGCTAGATACCCAAAGTTGTTTATTGCTGGTGACGTTGAAGATACTTTTGTTTACAATCTTTCCCGAGTCCAATAGTCGGAACTCGCTTAGTGGCTCGTAGGAAATAAACCTCAAAATAGTTGATTCATTTAGTTTTTCTTTTTCTCCTCCCTCCAAACGATTGTAGTGGTAGAACATGAATTTGCAGTACTCACTCAGTGGCAGGGAGTGTTGTTTAGAAAAATACTTAAAGTGGCAGTTTAGTATTTTAGGAGACCTGGTAGTCAGAAAGTTGGCTTGACTGATGTTTTTGATAAATCTTATGGGGAGAGATTTAACATAGAAGTTAAATAAAAATATTTAAATTTCTTTTTGATTTTTACAGTAATGTCAGCATACTTTAAATGTGTTTGGTCAATGTGATTTATTGGGATGGATTGGATTAATTGTTTAAGCAGTTTTTCACTTTTAATAGATATTACTTTTTAACAATTTAAATTAACGTTTCATATATTTAAAGTAAAATTAAATTTAAAGTTAAATTCATTTAAGTTGAATTGATTTAAAGTTGATAAAGTTAAAATACATTTACATATATTATATATTTGAAATAACTTCTTTTGGTGCTAAGTTAAATGCATGAAATTGAGATAATTTTAAGATGTGTTAATATGGCTGGAATACTCAGATTGTTTAAATAACTTAGGCTATGGGATCAGTTCTTTTAGGAGTTTAAATATAGATTAAAGATTAACTCTTTTTGAAATGATATATTAATGAATTTAAAGGATATGAAACGTCCATGAATCATGTAAAAAAACGCGAATTACACCCAATATTAAATTAATTTGCAGAAAGTTTTTGACCCAATATTATGTGCACAGAAAGTTTTTGGTTTTATACACGTCTGGTGAAGGGGAGGGAAGAATCCAATATTGGTGGAAGAAATTACAATGAATATTTAACTATATTGCCATTGTAAAGAGTACAGGAGGGGTAAAAGTTGGAGAGACAAAGCAAAAGTTTTTTGGCAGAGAGTCTGATTAGATGATTATTTATCATTATAATAAGACTATATATAGGGCTGAAAAATATAATTAAACATAAACAGCCTCAACTTTTTTAACTTAGTTGTACAGCAGAAGGAAAAGGGGAAAGAAGAAAAATTGAGGGAGGGAGAATAAAAAGGAGATATTACATAATATTGCAATAAAGATAACCAAAGGAGTTAATTATATATTTTTTGGCTGAAATTTTAGTAAAATTTATTATTATTTACTGTTACAATAAAATAACAAATAGAGCAGAAAAAGTTTGAAAAAAAAATTTTGTTTAAAAAAATTTAAACTGATATTGTGTGTGCAAAAAAATGAGGGCAAAAGAGTCCCCCCCCCCCCCAGAAATCTGGAAGAACACAGAAGAGTTTCACTCTTGACTAAGAAATAATAGAAGAATAGGATTAAGGACCTTTAAAAGACTTTTTGCAGATTTTGCATAAAAATAAGTACTACTTTTAAAGACCAAAAATTTCTTTTGAAAAATTTAATCACTTTTATGGACATTCAATCACTGAGAAGCCCAGGAAAGGCAAAACATGCAAAGAAATGGCATAACTATATTTAGGGATGCCACTCAGAAAATAACAAAAAAGAATAAATTATGCGTAAAGTAAAATTTATGACATTTTTTACAACATTTATGCGTGAATTTTGTAAACTATATTGTTTATAATAAACTAAAGAAAGAATTAAAACTTTTTTTAATAAAAAAAAGAAACTTTTTTTCTTTTAAACTTTTAATTTATAAGAATAAATAAAAATAATTTTTCTTAAGTTTATAGTATTCTACATGAATTAAGATTCAGCCCAGCAACAGGTTAAGTGAGGAAATTTACGTATCGCATCATTTTAAATTAATTTAATTAACCCAGCAATAGATTCAATCATTATTCCACAAATGAATAGGGAAAATGTGCAGGCATTTTTTGCGCGATCATTTGATGAAAATTGCCGCTTTACTTTGCGATCTTTTACATAAATCTCTGTTTTACTTCGCAACCATCTGACAAAAATCGCCGTTTCATACTGCAATCGTTTGACAAAAAATGTCATTTTGACAGGAAATATGAGTATATTTCCCTCCTATTCTTGTTCCTCCATTCAACCACTCATGTTTTCATCCTGTTTCTATATCTAACCTTTATTATTAAAGTTTAAGACTATTTTAAAAATAAATTCCATTTTTTATTTTTATTTTTAAAAGTATCTAAGTTTAAGTAATTTAAAGTTTCAATTTAAACATTCTTTATCTTTATTTCAATGTTTAAACATCAACTTAAAATAAAATAAATCTTTATTTTATTACTTACTTATAACATGCTGTCAACTTCATAATGACTTACAGTATTGAAGTTCGACTTTTCCTTTTACCTGCACTGTCAACAAACATCGGTCTTGTCGTAATTCCTACTGATAGATTACCGGGAGCATTGATAGATGGCGTAGCGTGTCTGCAGCCTACTACACATGCCTCTCCATTACAGCTGAACGCCGTTGGTCCGTTTTCCCCGATCCTTCTAGATAACGGATGTGACGTCTGACCGGGAGGTAAGAGTCATGTGAGGGGAAGTAGCCCAGGAGTACGAGCTATTTATATTCCCGGCAGAACTTTCGTTTTTTGACTATGACGGTGGCTGTACGGGTAAATATGAATGTCATTTGGATTGAAGTATGTCCTGTGAATAGTCAGCATTAAACGTGAAGTGATGGAAGTGGTCCTCTTTATTTTTTTAGTGCTTTTAGTAAATCTTAAAGTAGCTTTTAGTTTAAAGTAAATCTTTTATTATGGCTGATGTAATGCTGTTGTGGACTTTCTTGTTTGTTATTATGGAGTCGTTGCCTGTGGTTGACGAATAGAGTATCCGGTAGAGATACCTGGCTGTGCAAGATTCCATATGAATAAGTGAGCGGGGAAGCTGGCCACCGGTAATATAAGTTCAGAAAGGCCCTTTTCTATTTTTATATTTTTAAACTGTTTTCAAATGTTTTTAATCTCTCTTCTTTAAGATCTTTTAATCCCAGATTTAATCTGATGACTTTAATAAATCTCACCAACTCTACTGTTTTAAATGAATCTCTTTCTGTAGAATTTGTAAGGCAGTTCCTAAGGAACTGGGAAAATATTTTTCCGTCTTAACGTCACAATATCGGCGACAGCAACAGTAGTTTGGGATATGAGTCATAGAAGACTATGCTAGATACCCGAAGTTGTTTGTTGCCGGTGATGTTGGAGATTCTTTTGTTTACAATCTTTCTTGAGTCCGATAGACGGAACTCGCTTAGTGACTCGTGGGAAATGAACTTCAAGGTTGTGGATTCATTTTGCTTTTCTTTATCTCCTCCCTCCAAACAACTGTAGTGGCAGAACATGAGTTTGGAGTACTCACTCAGTGGCAAGAAATGTTGTATGGGAAAATACTTAAAGTGGCAGTTTAGTATTTTGAGGAGACCTGGTAATAAGAAAGTTGGTTTGACTGATGTTTTTGATAAGTCTTATGGGGAGAGATTTTAACATAGAAATTAAATAAAAAAATTTGAATTTCTTTTTTGGTTTTTATAATAATGTCAGCATATTTTAAATGTGATTGGTCAATGTGATTTATTGAGATGGATTGGATTAATTGTTTAAACAGTTTTTCATTTTCAATAGATAATACTTTTTGATAATTTAAATTAATGTTTCACATACTTAAAGTAAATAAAATTTAAAGTTGAATTAATTTAAAGATTTAGAGTTAAAATACATTTACATATATTTTATAACTGAAATAAATTTTTTGATGCTTTAGTTCATTAAACACTGACATAGAGCAAACAATGGTTTTTGAATCAACATTGTAGAGAACTTATGTCTTGTTTGAAAATTGATTTTAAATGTTGCTTTTCTGTTTATTTTTAATGTTATTCAATAAAAGCTGTTATTTGTTTTAAACCTGCTTAGTTATTGTATCAATATATTTTCACATAAAAACCTTTTCATATTTTAAACAAATCTTATAGGGCTAACCAATTCAGCTTTACGCTTCATTAGCGTGGAAACTCTGCAAACATTCTTTCATTAAACACCTACCTTTGGTGTTTATTATCACATTTTACATTGTGATCATTCAACAAATATTGGCATTTTATATCGCAATCGTTTCATGAAAAAAGCCGTTTTGTTGCGTGATCGTTTAAAAAAAATTGTCGTTTTATATCACGACTGTTTGACGAAAATAGCCGTTTTGTTTTCAATCTTTTGACAACAATCACTGTTATATTTCATGACCTTTTGACAAAAATCACTGTAATATTTTGCGATCGTTTAACGACAATTGATGTTCATTTTTGCTATCTTTTGTTGAAAATCACTGTTATATTTCGCGATTTTTTGACAAAAATTGCTGTTGTATTTCGCAATCCCCTGACAAAAATTGCTCTTGTATTTCGCAATAGTTTGACGAAAATTGCTGCTGTATTTAATGATTGTTTGATGAAAATCCCTGTTTCATTTCATGATCATTCAACGAAAATTGTTTTTTTTTATTTCATGATCACTTAAAAATCACTGATTAAAAAAAAAAAAAAAAAAAAAAAAAAAAAAAAAAAAAAAAAAAATGGAAATCTGTCATTTAGCGGAAAAGTAGCATTCCTGTATGTTCAATATAATCTGTCAATATTATTTGCAGCAATTGATTTTTTACTACATTATTTTCAAATTTTGAGTACCATTGAAAAGTAAGATGTTACATCACATTTCGATTTGTAATGCAGTTGAATAACTAACAGCAGAAGTAGAGAATTGCATCATTTTACTTATCACTGTTAAGTGGATTTTCTGGCTGGGCAAATGAATTTTTAAGCAATCTTAAAACTACGTAGTAGAAAATATAGCAAAAATTTTATATTGTTATTTGTTAGCCATATTTCCTGATTCTCTTAATTCCAAAAGTAAACCTGACACCAGGTTATAGTCTACACAATTTTTTCTCATGCTATATACATATTTCTTAAGTTTACATTTATCTTTAATAATAAGAAAATTGGTTTTTGTGTGACTGTGTAAGTGTAGGTGTGTCTGTCTATGGTGTTCTCAAGAGACTACTGCACACAGACTCACAAAGTTTGAATGGAAGATAGGTTTATATATGTAGTTTTGCAGCTTGAAGCCCAGTTTTAGGTTAGATTTTTTTATAATTTATTTTTTATTTGATTTTTAGCCAATTTTTCACATTTATAATTTTTTTTTTTCATTCATAAAAATACATCAGTTTTAATTTTTTAGACTAATATAGGAAATTCTGTCTTCTTTCCATATGTTAGATTTTATCATTTAATGAAGATGTGTCAGATTTCATCATTTAAATTAAATGAAAGCCTGTTCAATTGTGACTATTTTGACACCTCATTCTACCCTACAGTAATTGTATTGCAAGATATTATAAATTTTGTTAATACAACCAATGCAATTCCTCAAACAAATGAAAAATTAAAATGGCTTTTTCTCCATGTTTATATTTTCTTCATTTTCATATTTTGAAAATGATTTTTTTTTTTTTTTTTTTTTTTGTATTGTTATTATTATTTTTTTTAAATAAAAGCATATTAAGATAAGTTAGATTTCCTTGTTTCACACTATATGTATCAGTAAGCAGAGATGTATAACATCGACACATGTGCGATGTTACTGTGATGCCTATGTGGCAAATTTTATGCAACATTCGAAAATCTGCAGAAAATTTTAAGAAAGAAATCATTTTTAATTTTGTATTTTTTTTTTTAAATATAAAAAAAATTAAAAATATTCCACCATTTTTATGTACAATTTATTTAATGTTAGATCCCATTTAAAAACTCTGCCGATTTTTGAATTTTCTGAAAATTTAAGGCATTTGATGCCAAAAATTAAAAAAATTCGTCAGTCCAAAAGTTCGATTACTAAAAATTGCAAATTTTGACAAACAAAAATCAATTTTGTCAATCATAAAAAAAAAAAAAAAACTATTTCTATCAAATTATCGCAGAAATAACAGATTTGATCAAAGGACTGCAGAAAAACACAAAATATCTTAGGGCCACAAAAAAACGCAAATTTCGTCAAAGGATAGTGAAGAAAAAATGCAAATTTTTATCGAAGAATCGCAAGAAAAAAGTGCGAATTTCAATAAAGAATCACGTTAAAAACAGGCATTTGAAATAGGAATTGCAAGAAAACCTGAATTTCAACAAAGGACAGTGTAAAAAACGTGAATTTCATCCATGTCAAGATAATATAACATGTAAATTTATTAAACACTAGCTGACCTGTCCGGCGTTGCCCGGACCTGTGATGTTATTCAGTTTTCAAATGTTATTTATTTTCTAAATGACCCTTAAATTAAACTCAAATTTTTATGATTTTATATCTTTAAGTCCATTTTGTCATAATTTATATTTTTAAATGGAAAAATCGCGAAAAGTTATTGAATTTAAGGGACATGCTGTTTGGTATTTTATTTTCTATTTTTTTTAAACTATGCTTACCGAAAGTGAATGAAACCGTGACGGAACACTCAGGTTTTTACTGAATTCATAAAAATTTTCACATACTTTATTTTGTAAAAAAATAATTTTATCCATACGAAAGTTCTAAAATTTTTTTAAGTAATGTAAATCTGGTTTATTGAAAGCCTCTAAAAAGATTGTGCTGAAATACCGACATTTAGTTACTTTTAGCGTAGGAAAATTGTATTCTCCATGAGCCGGGATGTGATTCATGTTTGGAGTGTCTTTGAACGGGTTAAATCTCGTATTTTATTTAAACAAATTGCACCATAGATTATAAAAGTGTTTTAGCTTTAAGAAAATATTTTCGGTTTTTCAGGACGTATACAATTTTGCCATGCAAAGGCAAAACTGCAATGAAACGATCTAGTTTTTATTGATTTCGTCAAATTTTTCGCACTTTTTATTTTGTAAAAAATATTTCTCCTCGTCCATATGTTTTAAACTTTTTTAAGAAGGTGTAAAATTGGTCTATTGAGATGCTTTTAAAAGACTGTGCTGAAATATGTACACTTACATACTTTAAGCATAGAAAAAATATTCTATTTGTGATCTGAAAAGTGACCTCCTTTTGCTGGTGCATTTGAAAGGGTTAAATCTTATATTTTAAAAACCGATTGCATCATAGATTATAAGAATGTTGTTAAGCTTTAAGAATATGTGTTTTGTTTGCCAGTACCTATGGGATTGTGCTTAGCTAAGGCAAAACCGCAATGAAAACGATCTGTTTTTATTGATTTCATCAAATTTTTCGCACATTTTATTTTGTAAAAAATATTTCTATCGGTCCGAATGTTTTGAATTTTCTGTAGGGAGTATAAATTTGTTCTATTGAGAAGATTTTAAAAGATTGAGTTGAAATATGTACATTAAAATAATTTTAGCATAGAAAAAATATCCTCTCTGCGAGTCGCAAAATGACCTTCTTTTGCCTATGTATTTGAAAGGGTTAAAATCCAAATATTTTAAAACCATTTGCACCATTGATTAGAAGAAAGTTTTAACTTTAATATCTACTATTTTGTTTGCTTACATTTTAAAAATTACACCCTGGAAGAGCATTGACAAAAGGGAGAAAAATGGTTTTGGAAAAAACGATTTTTTTTTTAATATTTCTTTTTAAATCGTTAACTGCAACATTATTTCGAATTGATTATAGCTAGGCCTGGGCCTTAAATCGATTTATCTCTTAAATCGATTTAAAGCTTACATCGGAAATCGCGATTTAGTCAGTTTCTTAAATCGATACATCAGAAATCGTGATTTAGCCATTGCTATACATCACGATTTAGCCATCGCCTTACATCGCGATTTAGTCAGTCTTAAATCGTGATTTAGCCATTGGTTTAAAATCAATTTCAAATAATGATTCAGAGTTAACATCAGAAAATTGAGTTATCTACTTTGTTGTATATACTGCTTGCATGTCAAACTAGTGTTAAATCGATTTAAGCAAACTTGGCAAGCCTCAATGCTTTCCGATTTAGGAAAAAGGTGATGTAAGAAAAATATGATTTAGGGAAAACAGAGCAAGTTGGTGTTAAATCGATTTAGAGGATCCGATTTAAACACACATCAAAAACCTCAGTGTTTTCGATTTAAGAAAAAGGCGATTTAAGAAAAAGACTATTTAGGAAAAACATTGAAAGCTGATGTTAAATTGATATAGTAGGATTTGATTTAAAATTAGCAGCGGTACAGTTTTATTTTGCAAAATATATTCATCAGATTTGATTCCATATGCATTTCAAGTAATTTATTGGTCATCGATCGCCACTCTAGTCATCACTCGCCAAGTGGCGACTTAAAATAATAATTATTGATCGCCAAGTGAAATACAGTTTTTTTCATCAAAATATGCATATCTACATTGATTACGTCTAATTAGAGAACTGGTTAATTCTTTTTTCTATTGGATGCAAGCAGATCTCGATGACGTTTTTATATTTTCAATATTGCGGGGGTTTTTTGCCATGTGCTTTTAGTATATTCAGTTTGATTATTTTTTCAAGAAATATAGCTTTATTCTGGAAAATATATTTATCAGCTTTGATTCTACGTGCATTTCAAATAACTTATTCCTTTTTTCACACTGGATGCAAATGGATTTCAAGGGCATTTCAGTACCTTCAATTTTCGATTTCAGTTGCATGTTCAGCTCTTTGATTATTTTTTTCCCAAGGTAATACTGTTTAATGATGCGAAGTACACTCACCAGTATAGATGCCACCTGTATTACGTTGGTAGTATAAATTTGGCGCTTCCTAAATTCCCGCGCCGGGGCGATCGCTCCCTTCGCCCCCCCACCTCCCGCCCTTCTGCACGGCGCTACCCTCTCAGAAATATATGCTGTATCTCAGCCCCCTCTGAAATGATAAGTCTACATACGATACTGCTAGCATAGATGTCAACTGCATGTGATGTGTGTAGTGTATTACTAGCACATTTATTAAGGGGGTCCCTCCCCCGGAAATTCTATGTTTTTAATGGTGAAAATGTGCAATTTCTCTCCCCCCCCCCCTCGGAGCCACAGAAATACCTCCCGGAGAAAAGTGTCTGAATTCAACATTGCGTTTATTTATTAATTAAAATCCAAAAAACAATGTTTTTTTTTATTAATTCACTATTTATGCCTGGGGGGGCGGGGGGGGGGGGGGGGGGGGGAGCAAGTTTAAAGTTAAAATTCAAATTTGCAGGTCTGAGCCTTAAATCGTCTTAACGCTTACATCGGAAATCCGATTTAACTATTGGTCTTGAATGGATACATCGAACGTCGCGATGTAGCGAAACGATGTAGCCTTGATTTAACGCTTACATCGGAAATCCGATTTAACTCTTGGTTTTCAATAGATACATCGGACGTCGCGATTTAGCCAGTTCTTAAATCGCGATGTAGCGAAACGATGTAGCCTTGCCTCAATGCTTTCCGATTTAGGAAAAAGGCGATGTAAGAAAAATACGATTTAGGGAAAAGAGAGCAAGTTTGTGTTAAATCGATTTAGCAGGTCAGGACAGGACGCATATTTCAGATGTGTATATTGCTGGGACGATTACTGTTTCTGAACCAATAGGAGACCGTCATTATCACGGTCAAATACACGCCCACACAGTTTGATTGACAGGAACTCGTGGACAATTGATCGTGTGTGTTTATTATTTATTTGTACTCGGATTGTTTGAATTTGTACTCGGTAATTAAAAATTAAAGGTACGAAAGAATTTTTTTTTCAAAATGACTGAATTTTATTTACTTCAATTAGAAATTATACTTCCTCTGATCCTGAAATAAATAAATAAATAAATAAATAAAAATTAAAGTAAGAATTTTGCTTATACAGATATTTTCGCAGAATATTTTGTACTCGGTAATTAAAAATTAAAGGTACGAAAGAATTTGTTTTTTTTTTCAAAATGACTGAATTTTATTTACTTCAATTAGAAATTATACTTCCTCTGATCCTGAAATAAATAAATAAATAAATAAATAAAAATTAAAGTAAGAATTTTGCTTATACGGATATTTTCGCAGAATACTTTTTTCCCATTTGTTTAATATATATATAAATCATTTTGGAACGATATTTAGAATATTAAAAGGGTTTGAAATATATATTTTTTTAAATGTCTTATTTATTAATAAAAGACAGCCTCCAATAATTTAAAAAAAAAAAAAAATCACCAACGGACTCTCGGTCCGCGATGGACTCGAACCCATATCCTCCGGTTTCAAGCTCGACGCTCTAACCATTCAACCAGTCAGCTCACTTTCATCCGCAACAGATTATCGTTATAATTAGCACCATCAATTGTCCACGAGTTCCTGTCAATCAAACTGTGTGGGCGTGTACTTGACCGTGATAATGACGCTCTCCTATTGGTTTAGAAACAGTAATCGTCCCAGCAATATACACATCTGAAATATGGGGACAGGACCGTAGCTAGAAGTGAATAATAGGTTGCGGGGGGGGGGGTCTCGAGAAAATGTAGGGGTGCTTATTTGTTTTTTATCTTTCTTTGACACAGAAAGAAAAATTAGTGCATATTCACATTGTAGATACTATGTTCCTCATTAAACTGTTGTAATAACTTCATTTTATGCTAAAAAAGTACATGATGATGAAAATTTTGAGTCTATAACTGGTGAAAAATTAAACATCATGTTAGCTTCATATGTACAAATAGGATGAGGGAGTGCTGAAACACTTATTTTAGGTACAATTTAGTAATTCTGCAAAACTGTGAAAGGGTCTCAAAACTAAATTAGATTTTTGAACAGAATTTCATTTGGATTTTCGGAACAGAAATTCATTGAGTGACCTTGGAATCTTTTTCAGGGGGGGGGGGTCAAAATATTTTAGGGGGGGCTGAGCCGCCCACAGCGCCCCCTACGTGTTAAATCGACGTAGCAGGATTTGATTTAATACAATAAAAATTAGCGGCCGACACTTGCCATGCGGTAATTAAAGATATAAAACTGGCAATAATTTTTTTTTTTCGATCACTAAGTGAAATACAGATTTTTTTCATGGAAATACGCATCTCTACATTGATTACATTTGATTAGAAAAGTGGTTGTTTCTTTTCCCTACTGGATGCAAACAGATTTCAATAATTTAGCTGTATTTTCAATCCCGGGACCAGAATCGGCGCAACGCTGCGACAAACTATTTTTTAACCTTTAAAAATTTAGCAAAAATTAAAAAAATTCTGTCCTAAATCCAAAATTTCGAACATAAAATGCATCGCGAATTTCGATAGTCCCCGAGAAAAAATCAATTTCGTCATATATTGCGAAAAACACGCGAATTTCGTTCAAAGATCGTGAAAAAACGGTAAATTTCGTCAAAAAAATCACGAAAAAAGGCAAACTTTTTCAAAAGATCACGAAAAAACGGCAGTTTTTGTCAAAAAATCAAGAAAAAAAACGACAAATTTTATGAATAAATTACAAAAAAAACCCGGCTAATTTCGACAAAAAATCACGAAAAACAGCAAATTTCTTTAAAAAATCACGAAAAAAACAGCCAATTTCTTCAAAAGATCGCGTAAAAACGGCAATTTCGTAAAAGATCACGGAATAACGGCGAATTTCTTCAACAAATTACGAGAAGACGAAAATTTTCGTTAAAAAAAATCCAAAAAACTGCAAATTTCGTAAAAAAAAAAAAAATCACGAAAAAACGGCAAATTTCTTCAAAAGGTCGCGAAAAAACGGCAAATTTCTTCAGGAGATCGCGAAAAAACGGCAAATTTCTTCAGCAGATCGCGAAAAAAACGGCAAATTTCTTCAAGAGATCGCGAAAAAAAACAGCAAGTTTCGTCAAAGGGGACTCCCCCCCCCCCCCTCCTTTGGACAATGTATGAGGTGTTAAAAATTCTGAGAACAAAGACAACTTCTTTTAAAAATATACTTTTCTTTGGTCTATCACAAATACTTAGGAGGTTTGAGTGCATATAATATAATGTGAGGGATTGGTCTGCAGACTGTTTTTTAAGTTTTTACTTGTGTTGCAGACTGCAGAAAAAATTTCTGCTGCTGGGTTTTCAATATTTTCGTTTTTTGCCATGTTCTTTTAGTGTGGTCAGTTGGAATTATTTTTCCAAGAAATAAAAGTTTTATTTTGGAAAATATATTAATTCATCAGGTTTGATTTCACATGCATTTCAAGTAAATTTATTGGACATCGATCACCACCTTAGTCGTCACTCACCAAGTAGTGATTAAAAAATCTATTTTTAATCGCCAAGTGAAATGCAGTTTTTTTCAAGGAAACATGCATCTTTACATTGATTACATCTAATTAAAAAAGTGGTTATTTCTTTTTCCTACTGGATGCAAACAGATTTCAATGACATAGCTGTATTTTCAATATTTCGGTTTTTTGCCGAGTTCTTTTATCGTGTTCAGTTGGCTTATTTTTTTAAGAAATACAGTTTTATTTTGGCAAAATATATTTATCAGCTTTGATTCCACATGCATTTCAAGTAATTTGCTGGTCATCTATCGCCACTCTAGTCATCACTCGCCAAGTGACGACTTGAAATAATAATTATTGATTGCCAAGTGAAATACAGTTTTATTCATCAAAATATGCATATCTACATTGATTACACCTAATTAGAGAACTGGTTAATTCTTTTTTCTATTGGATGAAAGCAGATTTCGATGACATTTTTGTATTTTCAATATTGCGGGGGTTTTTTGCCATGTGTTTTTAGTATATTCAAAGCTTGATTTTTTTTTCAAGAAATATAGCTTTATTCTGGAAAATATATTCATCAGCTTTGATCCCACATGCATTTCAAATAATTTCTTTTTTCACACTGGATGCAAATGAATTTCAAGGACATTTCAGTATCTTCAATATTCAATTTCTGTTGCATGCTCAGCTCTTGGATTATTTTTCCCCCAAGATAATCTATTTAATGATGCGAAATAACTGTATACTAGCACAAGAAAGGATAAAGGGGGGGGGGGGGGAGGGGTTAATAAATACTGTATTTTGTCTCTATAAATAAAAAAAACTGGTTTTCATAGTCTAAAGGTAAAATCGCGATTTAGCCCTAAATCGCGATGTAGGATGGGTGATAAATCGATTTAAGAAATTCCTACATCGGCCCAGTGCTAATTATAGCATTTGAGAGTTAAAAGTATGATCTTTCGAAATATGTCTGTTAAGTTTAACTGCGTTGAGCAGTTCGGTTGATTTGGATTTAAACAAAATGATCCAAAATCAGAAATAAATGCTGATAAATGCTTCTTCTTCCGTTTAGGTGCGTAAAAGGGTTTGTGCGCATGTGCAAACGATTTCTTTCCCCAAACATTAAAAAAATGACTTTTTGAAGAAAGTGAGTTCCACTTCATAATTAATATATCTAAAATTAATCAAAATATTAAAATTCTGAGCTTCAGGTGCATCAGGAGAGATATTGGGCAATTCTCATAAAAATTTTGAACCTCGTACGTCCCATAGATTTCACTAGCCATCACACACGCACGCATGCACACAGACAGACAGACAGAGTGATTTGTTATTTTATTAGTATAGATTAAACAGGCCTAGGACCGCTGAGTCACTCTTAAAAAAGAGAGAAAAGAGACTAAATCGCAAGAAAAAGAGACTAAAAGAGACCAAAATTTAAAAAAAGAGACTAAAAGGAGACTAAATAAAAAACATTTTTTTTCTCTTCACTTAAATGTTTTTGGTATACAGACAAGCACTATAAGATTTAACACAATCTGCGGAATACATTTTCAATGCATTTCAGTCGGTTTTGAAATAATTGCAAATATTGTTGATTGGTTGAAGTAAAATATCTCAAATCGCAACAATTCATCATGAAAGAAAATCAGAAATTCACCAAATGACCACGGGGACAAAATCATGAAATTCCAGGAAATATAGTGATTGAAATTCATCAAATTGTCTCAAAAAACAAATCACAAAATTTGTCGCATGATCTCGGGAAAAAAATTCTCGAAATTAGTCAAATGTTCTTAGGAAAAAAAAATTCTCGAAATTAGTCAAATGTTCTTAGGGGAAAAAAAATTCTCGAAATTAGTCAAATGTTCTTAGGAAAAAAAAAATTCTCGAAATTAGTCAAATGTTCTTAGGAAAAAAAAAATTCTCGAAATTAGTCAAATGTTCTTAGGAAAAAAAAAATCACGAAAATTATCAGATGGCCTTGAAAAAAAAATCACGATATTAGTCAAATGGATCTTGTGTTAAACATCGTAAAATTCATCAAATGGGTCTTGAAGAGAGGGATGAATCACAAAATTCACTAAATGATTACGAAATTCCAAGAGCGATCATACAAATAATTGCTAATTTTGTCGAAGGTCACGGAAATAAATAGTGAAATTTATCAACTAGTTGCCAGAAAAATAACGAATTTCGTAGAATAAAGCCATAAAAAAAATCAAGGATGCCTGTCAATGGATTATATTAAAATGTGCGAAAATCAGTTAAAGTATAAAACAGTGAAGTTTGTCAAATTATCTCAGGAAAAGATTGGTGAAATTTATCAAATGGTGTTGGTGAAAAAAGTAAAATCAGGGGTTGTACTGGTGCCAAGTAATATTTCACACAAACGTTTTTGGATATTTTAGGACACATTTAACTGGCATACTACATTTCCTTCCACGACCATTTGATGAAATTAACCTTTTGAATAAATTTGCCGTTTTTTTCGCGATCTTTTGAAGAAATCTGCCGATTTATCTTGATATTTTGACGAAAGTTGCCGTTTTTTCGCGATCTCTTCAAGAAATTTACTGTTTTTCGCGACCTGTTTTGAAGAAATTTGCCGTTTTTCGTGATTTTTTGAAAAAATGTGCAGTTTTTCTGTGATTGCCGTTTTTTCGCGATCTCTTCAAGAAATTTACTGTTTTTTGCGACCTGTTTTGAAGAAATTTGCCGTTTTTCGTGATTTTTTGAAAAAATGTGCAGTTTTTCTGTGATTTTTTAACGAAAATTGCCGGTTTTTTCGCGATCTTTTGAAGAAATGTTCCGTTTTTTCGTGATTTTTTGATGAAATTTGCTGTTTTTTAGTGATCTTTTTACGAAAACTGCCATTTTCTCGCGATCTTTTGAAGAAATTTGACGTTTTTTCGTGATTTTTTGAAGGAATTTGTCGTTTCTTCGTGATTTTTTGACGAAAACTGCCGTTTTTGTGATCTTATGAAGAAATTTGCTGTTTTCTCGGGTTTTTTTGACGAAAACTGCTGCTTTATTGAGCTTTATTGATTATCTTTTGAAAGCATTTGCCTTTTTTTGCGATGTTTTGAAGAAACTTGCCATTTTTTCGTGATTTTTTGACGAAATTCGCGTGTTTTTCGCAATCTATGACGAAATTGATTTTTTTCGAAGACTATTTATCGAAATTCGCGATATATTTTCTGTCCGAATTTTTGGATTTAGGACCGAAAGTTTTTAATTTTTGCTAAATTTTTAACAGTTGAAAAATAGTCCGCAGACCTTCCCAATAGTCTGTGACGTGCGTCGCAGCGTTGCGCCGAATCTGCTCCCGGGTAACGACCGAAATAAGAATTTTGAGATTCCTTCCTGCAATCCTCTGACGAATTTCTCGATTATTTTTCACAAGATCGACTGACAAATTTTGCAATGATTTTGCCACTGATTGACGGTTTATACGCTTTTTTTCTCGCGAAAATGACAAAATCGTGATATTCTTCCCGCGACCGAATGACGAAGTTTATGATTTTTACCCCTCGAATGATTATTGAATTTCGCTTTTTTATCTCGACACAGATTGACCAAATTCACTTTCTTTTCGATGTCTGACAGAAAAGTTTTGCGATTCTTCCTCGCGAACGATATACTAACTTCGTAACCATTTTTCCACGATAGCGTGACGAAATTTTGAATTTTTTCCCCTGCAAAAGCGAGACAAATTTGGCCATGCAGCAGAATTTTTTTCTGCAGTCTGCAACACATATAAAAACTTAAACAGTCTGCAGACCAATTCCTCGCATTACATTATTTGCACTCAAACCTTCCAAGTATTTGTGTTAGACATAAAAGAAAAATAACATACTTTAAAAAAGAAGTTGCCCTTGTTCTCAGAATTTTTAATGCCTCATACATTGTCCTAAAGAGGGGGGCAGGGTTCCTCTTTGACAAAATTTGCGGGGGTTTTCACAGTCTTTTGACGAAATTTGCATTTTTTTCGCGATTTATTGACGAAAACTGCCGTTTTCTTGCGATATCTTGAAGAAATTAGCCGTTTTTTCGCGATCTCTTGAAGAAAATTGCCGTTTTTTCGCGATCTCTTGAAGAAATTTGCAGTTTTTTCGTGATTTTTTAACGAAAACTGCCGTTCTTTCGCGATTTTTTGAAGACGTTTTTTTTTTTTTTTTTTTTTTTTTTTTTTTTTTTTTTTTTTGCTAACTTTAGGAAGAAATGTTACGTTTTTCCGTGATTTTTTGATAAAATTTGCCGTTTTTTCGCGATTTTTCGGAGACATTCGCTGTTGTTTCGTGATCATTTCACGAAACTGCCGTTTTTTCGCATTCTTTTGAAGAAATTTACCTTTTTCCCGATCGAAATTTGCTATTTTTTTCGTGATTCTTTGTTGAAAACTGACTTTTTTTCGTGATCTTTTGAAGAAATTTACCATTTTTTTCGAGTTTTTAACGAAATTTGCAGTTTTTCGCAATTTATTGAGAAAATTTGCCATTTTTTTTGTGATTTTTTGACGAAAACTGCCGTTTTTTCGTGATCTTTTGAAGAAATTAGCCGTTTCATGATGTTTTGAAGAAACTTGCCGGTTTTTTCACGATGTTTTGAATGATTTTTTTGAGGAAATTTGTCGTTTTTTCGCGATCTTTTGACGTAAGTCGCATGCTTTTCGCGATCTATGACGAAATAGATTTCTTTTCGAAGACTGTTTGTCGAAATTCGCGATACATTTTATGTCCGAATTTTTGGATTTAAGACCAAAATTTTTTAATTTTTGCTAAATTTTTAACAGTTGAAAAATAGCCTGTGGACCTTCCCAAGAGTCTGCGACGTGCGTCGCAGCATTGTGCCGATTCTGCTCCCGGGAAATTTGGTATACTTTTTTCCGCGACTAAGTTTCTCTATAGTTCCACGGAATTTCATGGTTTCATCCTAAGACAGATTAACATAATCCATGATTTTCCGCCGGTTTCCGACTGAAAATTTTTGCGATTTTTACCCGCGAACAGTTAACAAATTTCGAGATTTTTCTGCGACAAACTGGCAAGTTTTCCGATATTTCCTCACGACAAATTGTTGAATTTCGCGATGTTTTTCCCGCTATCAAATGAGGAAAGTTACGATCTTTTTCCTGCGATCGATGATAGGTAAATAACATTAATAAAAAAAAAAAAAAAAAAAAAGCGAAAAAAGAGACTAAATTTGAAAAATATAGACTAAAAGAGACAAATGCAAAAATATAGCGAGAAAAGCGAGTTTAGCGACTCGCTCCGAGGCCTGATTAAATTATTTAACGAATTTTCCTTTTGTTCTCATCTAAAATGAAGGCCAAAATCCCTGTTTAAGAATAATAAACCCTGAATTAACAAATAAGTATTATATGTATTATAGCAAATATGCATGTATATATATATTTTTTTTAGTTTGAGTTCTAAAAATATTGGATTGTTTTTCAAATGATAGATCCATCTTGTCTAGAATAGAAAAAACCCTTTGTACCAAGCAATTTTATGTCTGAAGATATAGTCACATATTTTTCATATAAGTAAACTCAGAACTGGTAACTGATGAGGATTGTGGTTTTGCTTGCAGTTAATGCTGATGGAACAGACAAATTAAGCCAGCTGTTATTGAAAGGGCAGCAACGCTGAGATGTTTTAAAAATGTATAAACTTTATTGACAAAATATGCAGCAAACCTAAAATCATGAATGAATTCTTTCCTATTTATAGTTTTTTGGCTCCTTTAGATATGTTTATGCAAATATAAAAGAGAAAAATGCTTTTGCTTATTAATCAATGTCCTGCTCATCCTTCAATTTCCATTTAAAACAATCTCAAAGCTTTGTTTCTCCCTGCAAATAGCACAAGTGTGTATCAGCTACTAGACCTCAGTATCATTTGTTAGTTAATTACAGAAAGTTTTTTATGAGAAAAATTTTAACATCCTTGGATGAAAATGCAGAGAAAAAATACAAAGTCAGTGTTTTGTATGCTCTATATTTTGTGAGAGAATCTTGGGGTTAATTTAGTAACTGCACAGTTGCTTTTCTGGAAGAAAGACTTCCGTTTTCAAGAGTTTATAGATGACGCTGACGTTTCAAAGATACATGATGCCTTATTGCTTATGACGTTTGTTGTGCTGTGATTTGTTCATATTATGTAACTGTTCGTTTTGCAATACTTTATGCAAATACCTTACTTTTTGAGTTGTATATATACTTGTACATTTATTCAGATAGTCATGCTTGCTCTCTGACTTTTATCATAGCATTCTTTGTGTGAATGACTTTTATGTTTTGGGATTTGCCTAATGGTTATGTTTTGAGAGTGTATTTAACTCTAGCAAAGCTCTTTAACTTAGATCATGTTTAATTTAAAGTTTTTAATAAATGTCTTATGTTTTTAAACTTTGTCATGATTTCATACACCATCTCATATCATATCCTTTTTAGATCTCACTTCTAAATTTGGGTGAAAAGTTGTATTTTGGAAAACACATGCGAAGACATTCCCAAACTAACATTAAATCTATAGGAGCATTTTTTACAAATACCTCACTTGTGTTTTATTACTTTTAAATAATTATTTTTTTATCGGAAACCTGAAGTTTATATGTAATGTTATGCTTTCATATTTTTTTCAGATTTGGTTACTTTTATTTTCGGAAATGTTTGGTCCGATTCTGAAATTTAAAGCATCCTCATATGAAAAAAAAGAATGCAACCAAAAAGTAAAAATGTACAGCATTAGATATTGACCACATATACTAGCAAGAAAAAGTAAAACATAAAATTCAAGTGAGAACTTTGAAAAAAATGCTCCAATATATTTAAAATTTGGAATTAGAATGTAAGTGTTGATGAGACTACACTAGTCATGCGAAGAAGCTGGAATACTAATGTTAAACCTATGAAAGTGTTCTTTTTAAAATTCCTCACTTGCATTTTAATACTTTTAAATATTTTTTTTTTCCTTTTTAACTTAGAATAGCTGAGCTAGAATTCTAACCAGATTAGTTTTTACATTTTCAATTTTGATTTCAGTTTTTTTTTTTTTTTTTTTTTTTTTTTTGTTACTTTTGGTCAATTGTCCGTTTGGATTTTTCTGATGTGATACATTTTTATTCATATTTCACATACATATACATTTTTTGCATTTAGCGACAAACAAATCTTTCTTTGGTGTCCCCTTGCCTTTTGTCCTAGCATTTCTCTGCCCCTTCCCCTCTCTCCCTTAGTTTTGATCCTGATGTTTTGTTCGAAAATTTGCTTTTTTCATATGACTAGGATAAACGAATGGTTATAGAAATCATACAAGAATTTTTATGTAAGTTTTATGTTTTCTTGTGTTAAATTTGTAGCAAGAGTTTTTTTTTTTTTTTTTTTTTTTTTTTTTTTTAACCTAAAGGTGAGTTGCATACCAATTATGGTTGGGAACTGCTGATGTAATGTACTGGTTTGCAAGCTAAATAGCAACAATCATATAGTCAATTTCCTATCAGTATATTGATTCAGATCAATATGATATTAATCCAGAGAAAATTTGAGGCCTATTTTGAATCACTTCACAAAATTTCATTCAATAAAATAAGCACCTTCACAAAATTCCTTTTAATAAAACAGGCATCCTTCACAAAATTTCTTTTTATAAAGCTGATCTGTTCATAAAATTCTTTTTAATAAAATAAGCACTTTCGTAAAATTCCATTACATAAAAGGAGCTTTGCAAATATAACAATTTATAATGGGGAGGGGAGGGAGGGGGTCCAAATTATCAAAAATTTGATAACATTACATTTCATGGCCTCAAACATACTTTTCATTAATTGTTTTATTTTGTTAGGTTTTAAAACATGTAATTTGTCAAAAGCAAGTTTATCAAAAATTAAAACTTTAGCAGAAGGACTTAAAAAAAGTTAGTATTATTAAATACTTACTTCAAATTTCATTAAATGGACTCCCATTACAAAATATTTTTCACAAAAATAACTTCTGTTTTTCAGAAAATGGAGCCCAAGAAAAAACTTTTGTATATTCTTATGAGTTCTTTCATTGATTTTTTATATTAGTCATTGGGAAGGAGGGAGTGCTATCCACCTATTCTCTTACTGGTGACAATGACAGTCTTCTGACTGACGAATAATTCTAGTTTTACCGTACTACATAAATAACACGTTCATTTTTTTTTTTCAATCATAAGATTGTATGGTGAAAAAAAACAAACACTAGATTGAAATATTAAGAAATTACTATATACTTACCACAGATGGCAACTGAATTTGACCCCAGTCTTCAATTTCATATTTATCTTTGAAAATCTGAGCAGCATCTTGTATCATGTCATTTAAAATGGAAGCAAGATCTCTGAGTTTCTCATTCATAAAATAATAAGCGTCTTTGACAATCGTTGTATTATTATATGATGACACACTAACAGAAAATTCATCTGAATGTTTCCATTCAACATTTGCCACTTTTCCAAATGAACACATAACATCCCCGGCACCTTTTCTTGAAGCATATTTCATTGAGGGAGTAAAACTGGAAAATAAATAAATAAAATAGTGGAAAAGTATTCAAACAAAAAAATTGTGGGTACTTATGTATTAACGAAATCAGGAAAATACATTACATTAACACTCACAGTAATAGCAGTAATTATAGTAAGCCATTAAGCCATAAATGCATAATTAATATTATCCAGTTATGTATTTAAGAAAGGCTTCATAAATATCATGATATTTTCTAAAATATCTGATTTTTGATATATATATCAAATATTTTAAGATGAGCAATTCATTGCTGATAATAAATATTTTTGAACAGAGTAAAAATTAGAAAATAAAATATATTGCACTCAATATGAAAACTAAATCAAACAATATACTAAAATGCATTTATCTTTCTCCTTTATTTATTCTTTCTTTTTTCGTACTTAGAACAAAAATGAAGATAGACTAATTGAAAGCAGAAAAAAATTACTTGGTACACTTTGTTAGACTTTTTTGATTAAAAATATCTTGCTCAGTAATATTTTAAAAATATATGTTAAATAATCTGGAAAAAAAAAAAATCTATATATTCTGAAAATAAATATTTGATATCTATCAACAAAGCCTGGAGAAGTATTTATATAATTATAATACAATATAGATATAAATATGGGTACTACTAGGTTATCCCGTCGACCAAAAGATTATTGCCAAACTATAAGATTAAATGCCAATAATGGATGAACGTGCATGTCACATTTCATGCACATTAAATATGATTTACATTTTAAAAATGTTATTAAGTGATTTTTATTTCGACTTTTTATTTGTATTTATTTTTATTAATATTCTACTAATTATTTGTTTTTTCGTTATTTAAAATAAAAATTATGTCAATATGTATAATTTGGCCATTAGTTTAGCGATTTGTATAATTTGGCAAAATTGGTTGACGGGATAATAGAGAAGTACCTAAATATGTATATTATAATCACAGATATAGTATTGTACAAATAATACAGGCAGTAATGACACCAAAAGCTGTCACTGCTTTTGATAGAAACAATATACTGAGTATAAGAAAATCAAAAGAAGAAGATTTTTTAAAGAATAATGAAAAATCTGTAAATCTTTCAGCAAGTATTGTTTAGAGGGAACATCAACAGTTGTGTGGTGAAACTGTGTAACAGATAAAAGTAGAGTTTAATATTTCAAAAATTAGTAGTTCATTGGGATAGTTAATTAGTATCTGATTTTTAATTAAATCGAACAAGAAATGTTGGCTGTTTGTCAGTGTTAATTTCTTTTCTAAAAGATAGTAATACAGTAGACTCTCTCAAATTCGCACAGCTGGGGACCAGAAGTTGTGTGGATTTTAGAAATTTGTGGATTTATGGTCATTGCTTTGTTTACATTTTTTAAACAGTAATTTAAATGTAATAATTAATGCAATCAAAATTATAATGAATGCTTACAATATAGTAAAATATTAAAAGCAAAGGACAAATAAATAACCAATAATGTATAATTAAATATTCATTATAAAGATTCAATGCATTTTTTCTAAATTATTCCATGAAAATTGCCTCATAAAGGTACACTATTAATTCACATCAAAATAATAAAATAAAAAAGTTTTATTTCAGGTTTACTCCAACTTAACCAAAAAAAGCATTATTAATATATATTAAGTAAAAAAAAAAAAAAAACTGATTATCAATGATATCAGCAATATTTTTTACTAATGAATTTATTCTTCCTCAATGAAAAAAGCATGAATTTAGTAATATTAATGAAAATTACCTATTAAAAATATGGAATTGATATTTTAAAAAAAAGTCAAATTTTGTTGCTACATCTGGACTGAAAGTTTCATTGTTTACATCTGTAAATTATGTGCAGATGTGAGAGAGTCTACTGCATATATTTTCTTATAATTCCTGAAGCTGTATCTGGTAAACGGGAAGCAGCAACTAACTAATGCATCCTTTTAAACTTTTACAATCATGAAAATGTGATTCTTAGTTATTTGGTACTAGGTAATGCCTGTCAAGATTTGACGGCAAATAACTTGAATGTTTCATCAGAAAAATTCTTGAATTTTTAATTAGTGTTTTCAAATTGTGATAAATTACTATATTACATAAGTATTTTTTTTTTTTTTTTTTTTTTTTTTTTAAGACGATAGATGGTTTAATCTATTTGATGAAGTAAAATAGTTTTAAGTTTATAATTTACTAATTATGTTTGTATTTTATCAGAAATTTAACTAAATATACTGTGAAAGGTATTTATTTTTGCTTACTACGACCTATTTTCTTTCTGATCCCCCCACCCCCTCTCAAGTAACAATATTTACGTGACCATTCAAAGCTGCCATGACTTTTATTTTTATCTGTCTCATTCTCTAAAATCCTAAATTTGATGCATCTAATTATTTATAATATAATTTTTTTTATTACTTGAATTTTCTTATATGTTTTTATACATATTTTCAAATATTAAATCATAGATATTAATGTAATTTATTTTATAGCTGTTATACTAATATTTTTATTTATTTTTTTCTTACAGACATTTATATTCTTGATAATGGTAGAAAAAATATAAATGAAAAATGTAGATCAGTTCAATTTATGTAATTGATAATTGCATGTAAAATACTTTAGGTTAAGTATTTTAAATATAAAATAATTATTTTTTTCAAGATATCGTTCAGTGTTAAATTTTGTTCAATTATAAAGCATTCAAATAATAATAACAACAATAAAAATCCTAAAACTTTTCTTACTAATAAAATATGTTATTATTAAAATGAATTATTGACAAAAATTTTACACAATTAATTTTGCCGGGTGTTTGGATTCGAACTTGCATCCTCTACAAAAACACAAAGCTTAAAACAGCTGCATTACCCCACTACGCTACCAGGAACACAGTGAGTAATCTTCTATAAAGGAGAAGTTTTAGAATCAGTTGACGCATGCACAATTGTCTAGAATTTGGATTTTAATTTTACAGAAACTGTTTTATGTTTATAGTAACTTTTTTTTTTTTTTTTTTTTTTTTTTGACACATTGATATCAGCTACAATTTAAAATTCTAACATTTTCAATCTTCGTGTACAACGGTAATTTATAAGAAGGATTACCAGTCGTAACTTTTAGCTGCAGATCATTCAGTTTATCTTCTATGTGTAGTACGGCACCTTCCGAAATAAGCCATATTTTTGAATTGTTAACAACACTGAAAGAGACAATAACTTTGTGATAAAAAGAAGAGCTCCTTTACAATAAGATCGAATAAATTATATTTGAGATGCAGACGCATTTAAAACTAAACTTCTAGCTGTGAAGTGATAGTTCAATTGAGTGAGGATCTACGCATGTGCAGTGCATCACTCCAAAGGCAGATTTGTACTTATGTACTACGCATGCGGATATGCGAAATTTTAATTGAAAATTGTGGCTAATTAATAATTTTTTTGAACAAACAAATCTACGATAACAAATCTGTGGCCAAATATCTTTCGTTTAAAAAAAGAATGGTGTGATTTGATGCAGTAGTTTGCTCTCACGGACTGTCGAAAGGAAGTGCTTAGCGTTTTAAATATATAGATGTGCTTTGACACAACTTCCTAAAATACAAGAAAGTGCAAAGGAGCATGTGTTCTTGAATATAAAAATCGAAGAATCTTTCTGTGGTTAGCTTGTACACACTATATGTTTTAAGGTGTTAATTTTAGACATGTTTTTAATGCATGTCTTTAACCATCAAGTGGGCCAAAAATTATTATTATTAAAAAATTAAAAAAAAAAAAAAAAAGATTGAGCCTAACCACTACAACCCGCAATATCAAACCACCATTGATACCAGCATCCGATGCTTTGAAAACTTTTATTACGAATCATTTTTAGATATTTGCTAAACACTGCCCTAAAGGGGATTACAGAGGCATTTGACATCTTTCTGCTCTTATGATTGGAAAAGATGTAAATAATACTATTGGAAAACCAGGTGCTTTCCACCAATGTTGACAAAATTATTATTCATTAAAAATGGACTAATGTTGATAAATATGAATCTATAATACTAGAAGAACTACACGGTTTGCTTAAATAAAAATTTTAATTAGTGTTTTTGAAATCGTGAAAAGATTTCAAAGCGAAGCAAAATGTAATGACGTCATTTACAACACCCACTGTAAATCTTACCATTGAGAACGCTCCATTACGACTATGGAACGGTTTCATTGGTCAGAAAATAGATTGCGGAGGATAGAAAATAGATTGATTAAAAGCGGAGGTAACTTTTCACAATGTGTTTTATAAATTTGAAATTCGCAAGAGTCATTCACGGCTGTAAAGAAAAAAAAAAAATTAAAGCAACCCGAATATAAAAATTTTAACAATTGCATTTAAAATATTGCATTTAAAACGCACCTTCGCTTTCCTTTAATAAAAAGTTTTAATTAAATATACACTGTAAAAAATTCGACTCATTTGCTACAGTGTCACTCCACTGCTTTTATAGAAAACGGTTACTTTACTGTGTTATGGAGCATTCTCATTGGTCATAAAAGAGATATTCTATAAAAGCTGTGGAGTGCCGCTGCAGCAAATGGATCAAATTTTTAACAGTGTACTTTTGAAATCGTGGTGTGAAAGTGTGAAGTAAAATGTAGTGACGTCATTTACAACTTCCACTGTAAATCTGACTAATAAGAACGCTCCATTACAACTATGAAACGTTTTCATTGGTGAATGAGTTTCTTTTTCACGTGGATGGGTTGACCCCGGAATTGTTATACACAGAGGGGTTTTATATATATAATAACTGACACCTCATCAATCTCAAAACCTTTAAAGATTCATAGTATACATGCCAATCTATAGCAGATGCATCACTGAATAACATTTTACTGATACAAAAATTGCACTAATATGATGATATACAACTTCCTAAAACAAGACTAAAGAAGATTCTATATCACTCTGTCACAGAATTTTGTTTTAAAATAAATTCTGGTTGATGATTTGATTATTGCAAGTTATTGAAAAAGTTTTTAGTAAAATTCTCGATCGTAATAGTGGAATATCACATACCAGGTTTCTGCCGAGCACACGAAGAAACTGTAAATTCTTACCTTGAGATACGAAATTGCACCACGCACACAAAAAAAAATTTCATGCAGACATCTTGAGTGTTCTTTTAAAGAAGAAAATAACATCCTTTATTTAGGAACTTGAATAGGTCTCCAGTGCCACCTTGATAAAAATTGGTGTTGTATATTTCATAAATCTTCATTCTCTCGATCTTGAAGGAAAAAAATTTAAAATAAAATTTTATCAATCCTTTTTTTTTTTTTTACAAAAAAATGTAGTTGAGACCATTGCGGCTAAAGAATTATTGTCGTTGCTGGGAGGTAAATAAAAAAAAAAAAAACGCGTGCTCCCGGGAGTTCTAAGGGAGCCCTCATAGCTACTTGACGCTTATCCCCGAACTGACTTTTCAAATTTTCGTGCGCGCTCGGCACGCGGAGAAAACAAAAACACGCCAAGAAGCTGGCCAACAAGGAGGAGCGCTCTCGCCAAAAGAGCGATAACGAAACGGGAAAAAAAATGCGCGCGTACGGCATCCGCCATGAGCTGGAGAAAGTCTCCCGCGCAGCAAGTGTGGATATACGGCAGGAATGATGCGCCGAGTCGGACAAATCTAAATGATCATAGAACTCTGAAATGCAATGAATAAGACTACGCTATGCGCTCATTAAGTACAAAAGAAGGAACTATAAATAAAATATTATTGAAAAGAGAAAAATATTGTACTGAAAATAAAGATTACGTAAAAATATGGATTTTAAACATATTTAGATAGAATATGTGGAAAAATGAGGGAACCAAAAACATGTCATGATATCTATCATGACATACTCCCGAAAAACAGGAAAAAGAAAAAAAGAGAAAAAATAAAAAAAATAAACCATACGATACTCAAAAGAGAAAAAAAAAAAAAATAACATCAAAAACTTCAACTGCTAGCAATTAAATATTAAGAATTTCAGCAACATGACCTATACGTCAGTCAAAAGAAAATAATTTGGATATAAAACACTAGTACTTAATGTAGAATGAACTAAATGTCAACCAAAAACACTAGGAAAAGATTATTGAAAGGAAATTTCAACCATGACTATTACGAATATGAATTTTTACAATTCATCTTATGGAGAATGGAAATATTAAATTAAAAAAAAAACATTGCTAGTAGCATTAAATGTTAACTGCGGCCATAAAGAATACACTACTTGCAAATATTAACTAACAGAAACTGTTGGGAATACATGAGAAATTTAAATTGAAAATCCACTGAGGAAAATAAAGGCATCCCTACAATAGAAAGGCCATCTAAGAATTCAAAGTGACCATTTGATCAAGTAAATAACTTATTGAATATTCTAAGTAATGATCAAGATAGCACTGGTATACAAGGGGTTAACATGGCATACCCTACAGGTGGGCAGCATAACTTGTTAACATATAAAAACACTAAATATATTCACAATCAGGATACAAGGCATATAAACATATTACTTTAAATTTAATTACATTAAAACAATAAGGTGAAAAAAAAAGGAGGAAATGTGGTACCACATTTAAAAAACTAGGACTAAAAATATGCACTATATCCCTGTATCTGATATGAAAATACACATTAAAAGAAAAAATAGTTCCAAACAAGTAAATATTAATTACATACATAAATAAGATCATGATCATAAAATAGTATATGTGCGCACATTGTTATAACTAAGGTTTATACAAAAGTTGTTTCCATGGAATTAAAGTTACATCAATGTTCATTGTAAAACTTTTTCTTATACATAATATTTTTAATGAGCTCCATTAAATGACATTTTTTTTTTTTTTTTTTTTTTTTTAAAAAAGAAAGATTGAGCAACACAAAAATAACACTACTCTTACTTTAAAATACACAAAAGCACAAGATATTCTTCTTAACTGAATATTTTGACATGAGTCAAAGTTACATTGACACAAAATATAATGACAAAAAAAAATAAACCCATTTTTATAAATGTAATGTTGTGAATCTCTTATTTGTGAAAACAAAGAATTTTCCTCTTCATCATGATGTGCATTGTGAATAAGTTGATTTACAAAATTGAACATTGAGAAAAACAAATTGATATGAAATCTATCATATTGTAAACACAATTTTATTTATTATTTTAAAATGTAAGCTAATTCAATAAAAGAGATCCTTTTTTTTTTTAAAGCAAATGGCAGATTGCATAAGAGACTAATTTGAGTCGATATTACATCATAAAGAAACTAGTTACATTGAATTAATAAAAAATTTTTAGCTTCAACTAAAGGTATGTATTATTTTTAAAAAAATAGGAAATAGGCATATTTTGTATGCACTGGTCTACAAAAAATGGATATGCAATTTCGAGTAACACTATAAGAAAAACAAATTGCAAGCATTGAAAGGTAAGTAAACATTGACTTATTTACCTATTAATTAAAGATCTATTATGAAGTTAGAAGTAAATCACAATATAAAAAACTGAACTTGTACATTAAGGTTATATCCATTATAGCACTTACTGAAAACATCCAGCCTACATACATGTATATAAAAAAAACTAAATAAATGTGATGCAATTAAGTGTTTCAAAACTTTTGCAAGATGTTATTACTATCAACTGTTTCAGAAAAAAATAGTGGAAATTTTCATGATCAAAAGAAAACACATACTATGAAACAACCAACTGAAAAATTAAGTTCATTTAACGTTAGAAGTACATAACACATTACGAATTACGAACCAATCAGAAACAGTTGTAAAATTGACAGCTTTCAATTATGTTACCTCTTGCAATATAAAGAACAAAAACAAAAAAACATATAGAACATGGCTAAACTTAATATAGGAACATCGTTTATAGTCCGAAATGACTTACGTGTAACACAAGTTACAATTAATTGAAACTATTTATATATTTACCATTAGATTAAAATATTACAAAAATATGTCTGAATAAATATGGTTAAAACTTAGGTAAAACATACAACCTCATTGCAATAGCAAATGAGCCATAATAAAAACAAATTATGTAATACCAGAGAAAATATTAAATGAAAGTGAAATGCAATTTGATATTAAATAATAAAACTATAAAAAGCCTGAATTATATGCACTGTCATCTTGCAAACTTGACTTTAAGGGAATATTGTAAACATACTACACCATTAAAATAAAATTTCAAATATTAAATTTAAAAAAAGGTATTTTTATATATTATCAAACATTGAGCAACTTGAAGAATCATTTTATTAATTTTTACAACCATAAAAAGGATAATTCACTAAATAAAATAAACCTTAAGGCTGATTCTTTATATAAAACATGATTTATAACATATTAGCTGTAAAAACATGAAATTCTATGAATTATAGCAATAAAAAAAAATCAGTAAAAAAAATTATTCTTTTTGTAAGTAATGAGCCAAAATTAAGTAAGTTTCAATTACAATAACTGTTGTATACATATTAGAAAAGTTGAAAAAAAAATCACAAATTCATTATAATTATACCATATAATTTATGCATAATTTTAATGCATATGCTGTAATTAAAAATAGAAATATGAAAATTCAATAAAATTAAACTTTGACATGTGTAGCACCTATTGACAGATTTTATTACATATAATATCAAAAATATATTAAGCAAAAATTAGAAAAGCTATGTAAGTAGAAATCTTCCAGATCACGTAAGTACCTAAATATTCAATAATACAAAACATGTTACATGTGATTGACTGGAATACTGACTATATCAAAATAAAAAAAAACTTTTATGTATTGAAGAACAGTTCTATATTTTAGCGTTTACATAGTTCACTGTTTTAGAAGCAACATATTATCTGAAATAGAAAACACTGAGTAACAAAGGTAAGTTGAGAAATCTTGCTATTACAATTATGACACATGCTTAATTAATTTCAGAAGAGAGCAAAGATGTCAAGAAATTGACAGTACCACTCCATTGGGCACTAAAATAGCTCTCCTCCAAAAGGAATACACTACATAACATGTATACTGATATTGAGAGGGAGAAAATTTTTTTTTTAAATTATGCAAAAAAAATCTAAAAAAAAATACATGGTATAATATGAATTTTTCTTTTTGATTTATGCATATTTTGTATTTAGGCGAAATCGCACTTTCATGATGAAATACTTTAAAGATTCACATTTTTTTGAAAAAGCAGGGTGGTTTATGCAAAAATTGTGCTTGCGAGAATTGTTGCGTACACAATTCCTGCATTTCACCTGTTTATCACAATGTCCTTCGACGTGGTTTTCTGTACACCATGGACATATTCTAGGCCTAACACAATCCTTTGCCCGGTGATTGAAAGTTTGGCAATTAAAACAGCGCAAAACTCTAACGAATCTTTTAATAGAACACTTTATATTATTAATTTTTACAAATCTTGCTTTGATCAAACTACCTGCGATATCAGCTGGCAATTCCAATACGTAATTTAATTTATTCTCTTCTTTAACTTTAAATGTTTTTAGGAATTGGACTTTGGACTCATCTTGGTTGTCTATTATTGCATTTACGATGTCTTTCGTAGCAATGCTCTCAGGAATGTGGTATATTATTACTTTAACATGTTTTTGCTTTTGATCATGTGAAAGGTTAATTGAATTATCTAAAACTGAGGAAAAGCAAGAATCATCTAATAATGACTGGTCAAAGCTTGAATTATTTTCCTGATTTGGCATTACTTCAACTGTTTGTGTGCATGCGTCTTCTGTATGTACTCTTTCTTCTACTTGCTGAGCAGTGTTTGTATTATTTTTCGATGTTTTTAATTTCTGTAATATTTTTTTGTTTACTTCTTTCAGGTTATTGACTTCATTAACTGCCTTTGTCCATGAATCCTTTAAAAATAGCTTGTGCATGTCAATCATGTTCTCTAATTTGAATTTAAACGCTTTAATGATTTCTTGTATAACTGGACTATTAAATGTGTGTTCAGCCTTATTCTCTTTCAAAATATATTTTATTTCTTCTGGGAACCATTGACCAAAATCTACTAGAGTTGATGAAAATATGTCAATATTAACATTTGCACTTGCTATTATATCCATTCTGTGTTTGCAAACAAAAAAAATACAGCCTAATCAATTATTAATAAGAAGTGTTTTTCATAGATTTTTCTTTTGGAGATTAAAAATGTGGTTAGATGTCGACTTCATATATTTCACTAAAAAAAATAAACTCGGATGGAGCATTTTAAATTTTCCAATGTTTAAGAACATACAACGAATTCGGATGGAACATTTTGAATATGCCAGTGTTTAAGAACATAATTTCTCTATCTTCTTCCATCCATCTTTATTTTCCTTAAAACACAAAAAAAATAATGAGAAATTATGATAATGCTTTATATTTTCCATAATGACATCGTATTTTGAGAGAATATGACGCTATTGTAAAAAAAAACCGTTATAGTTCCGTTATAGACGTCGCGCACGTGTGCCTTAAAACAGTCCGTGAATGATGAGAACAAAACGAAAATGCACTAACTGTGCTCTGGACTTAGGCACCAAATGTCACAATATTTTGTTTTAAAATAAATTCTGGTTGATGATTTGATTATTGCAAGTTATTGCAAAAGTTTTTAGTAAAATTCTCGATCGTAATAGTGGAATATCACATACCAGGTTTCTGCCGGGCACACGAAGAAACTGTAAATTCTTACCTTGAGATACGAAATTGCACCACGCACACAAAAAAAAAAATTCATGCAGACATCTTGAGTGTTCTTTTAAAGAAGAAAATAACATCCTTTATTTAGGAACTTGAATAGGTCTCCAGTGCCACCTTGATAAAAATTGGTGTTGTATATTTCATAAATCTTCATTCTCTCGATCTTGAAGGAAAAAATTTAAAATAAAATTTTATCAATCCTTTTTTTTTTTACAAAAAAATGTAGTTGAGGCCATTGCGGCTAAAGAATTATTGTCGTTGCTGGGAGGTAAATAAAATAAAAAAAATGCGTGCTCCCGGGAGTTCTAAGGGAGCCCTCATAGCTACTTGATGCTTATCCCCGAACTGACTTTTCAAATTTTCGTGCGCGCTCGGCATGCGGAGAAAACAAAAACACGCCAAGAAGCTGGCCAACAAAGAGGAGCGCTCTCGCCAAAAGAGCGATAACGAAATGGGAAAAAAAATGCGCGCGTACGGCATCCGCCGTGAGCTGGAGAAAGTCTCCCGCGCAGCAAATGCGGATATACGGCAGGAATGATGTGCCGAGTCGGACAAATCTAAACGATCATAGAACTCTGAAATGCAATGAATAAGACTACGCTATGCGCTCGTTAAGTACAAAAGAAGGAACTATAAATAAAATATTATTGAAAAGAGAAAAATATTGTACTGAAAATAAAGATTACATAAAAATATGGATTTTAAACATCATATTTAGATAAAATATGTGGAAAAATGAGGGAACCAAAAACATGTCATGATATCTATCATGACACACTCCTGGTACTTAAGTGAAGAGCTTGCCACTCTTTGTTTTCAAAACTTCTCAGTGCCAAGAAGAAATATGTGTCAGTAAAATCAACAATAATAAAAAAAAGAGTTTGCCCTTAATATGGAAAACATCCTTTAAAATTTTAATATCTGTTGCAGCTTCTTAAGTATTGAAGTAATTACAATGTGTGATTACTGTTAGAAACTGAATTAGCAAAGTAATAAGTGCACAAGTGGAACCGTATCACGCTGAGAAGTTGAGCCCAGTAAATTATGTAAAAAGAGTGAATTATATTCAAAGTTTAAATCAGTTTAAATAGCTGAAAAAGAAGAATGTAATCTATGCAAAAATAAGAACAAACTAGATTTAAAACCAAATTATATTTTATTTAACAAAAACAAGATTAAAAGAAAAATAAAAACTTTAAAAATAAAATCAGAAATAATTGACATGAGTCCATTATGAGTTTAATAACATGGATTACTTCTATTTCTCAAATAAAATGAAGTTCCAAATTAAACATCTAAACCAGGTCTTTCACTAACACAAAATATATGAAAGAGACCTATGACATCTATGTCCTAATATATTTAAATAAGGATTGGAGCACCCAAAGAATTCCAATTAATTTATATATCTAATTTAAATTAATTTAAAAAGAAAAACTATTATACTTCAAAATATTAAATTCATTTTTTTAAATTCAAATAACTTAAACTTAACAACTCTATTAGAAACAGCTTTAATATTTAAGATTGACTTCCCCCCTCAATAATTAAACTTTAAACAGATGCTAATTCAAATATTTATTATACATTGCCCTACAGGAAACCGCCGACACTTCACGCGATACCGTCATTAAAACATCGTCGGAATCCAAATAAAACAAGTATGACATAACTCCACCTCATACCCTGCATCATGGTAAAACCAAGCAAGTGTCAAACACATCTGGTAACCAACAGAAACTTCGCCCAAACCTTTAAAAAGCTAAAGTTCCGTAACACTTTACCTTTTGACATGAATGACCTTATAAGTAAAAGAGGGAGATAAGAAAACAAAATTAAACATCTTCATTTTAGATAAAAGAGGAGGAAAGGCAATTTCAATAGGAACTTATATCAAAACCATTAAGAGAGAAACAAGAGCGTGTGCCCATATCTTAACTGTGTTTCCAAATATCCAAGCAGAAAAACACCAAAGGAAATCTTCCGTCTTCATCTTTAAAACACTAACACTATTTCATAAAAAAAAAGACGACGACATTCTTTCAAAAACATTTTGAAAACCATCAGCTGTCGGACGAGACTTGCTTGTGACTAGCCATCATACACAAAAACAACAAACGAAACTAAAAGCAAACAGCTGTCATCACTTTAAATACATCGCGCCGACTGCCAGGCTAATCTACTACGCACGCTCAGCTTACGACGTCATCGGCTCCAGAACAATCTCCGATGCGCCGTGTCTATCACAAGGGAGAAATGCAAATGCTGACGGACAGGCAACGCCCTCCATCGCCATCTGTCAACTTTCCTCTGTTCAAAGATGAAACGCACGCTCGTAGGACGATCGGAAAAACAGCGATTCGCTACCGTTTCTGTATGAAATAAACATGCTAGCGAGAGCTAAAAAGTAAAGATGTTTGAGGCAAGAAACAGAAAGGAAAAATATATTTTAAGTAATTAAATCGTAGGTAGAAATTAAAGACTATTTAAATGTTAGCTTTTACTTTTAGACTTAAAATTTAAATTAGATGTTCAGATAAATTAATCTATTATTTTAATTTATTTTTAAACTATGGAGATTTATAAAAGTAATGAGATTTAAGGAAATAAAGATAAGAGAACTATTTAAACAGGCTATAAGTTGATAAGAATAAAGGAGTTGAAAATATGAATATATAGTCAACAAGTATGCTGGTTGAGAAATGGCCAAAAACTCAATCTTTAAAAGAAACTGAAGAAACTGCTAAACATTTACCATATGTTAATGACTGTACTAAGAGAGGCATAGCTTTAACTGAAAGTTTTAATGATGCAACAAAAGATTAAAAACAAAAACAGTATATATTGCAGATAGTTGAAATGCCTAGTTGAAATGATAGTTGAAATGCCACATACCACAATCTCCAATTTTATTCGTAATCATTCCAATATAAATAATTCCATTTGATTGCCTTGTCATGCTTGTTATATAGGGTTAGAGATGGGAATGCTCGGAAAAAAAAACAGAAAAATTGGAAAAAAAAAAAAAAAAAAAAAACGGTTTTTTTTTTAAGGTTTATTTTTCAATTTTTCCGAACTGGAAAAATTGAAATTTCATTTATGAAATAATTTAGTGAAAATTTTGTAATAGCTACATTCTCATACTTTTTATTTTATTTATTTTTATGTTTAGTGTCTGACATGAAAATTTTAATGTGGGTAATCTGATCTTTGAGCAGAAATCTGTTTAAGAAGACTTGAAAGGATCCTTCACATTTTTTTCTTGTTTGAAACACAAGAACCTTTGCAAAATTTCTCTTGAAAATAGAAATTTCAGAAAAAGTTCAATCAACAAATTGAATCTTTCAGAAGTGCAGTGATTGAAGAAAAAAAACTCATGCCATACAGCAGCTGAATCTTATTAAGTTGCATATATGTATGTAAATAACCACATTAAAAATGTCTAAATAGGAGCCTAAATATAGTAATAATTTTTTATTCAAAAATTCTGAATATATTTTGTACAAGTATATACAAAAAGTTCACAATTTCACAAAAACTTGATTACATGAAAAAAAATCTAGATATGTAATTAAATGCAACTTCTCTTTTTAAAAATTAATTCATGCATAAAATTATTGCAATAATATGCCGATTAATGGAAATGATAAAATTAAAAATTCAACATAAAATTTGAGTATGCATTTATTACTTTAATCTATCTTTTCAAGAAGTAAGTATTGAATTTGTGAAAAATTTGACTTCCAGTTTTTGATGTATTTCAAAGTTTTAGAAGGTCCTGAACACATTTTGATGATTTGTGGAAAATATCTGTCACTCTGTGAGTCTGTATGTGACAAATTTTATGGGCACTCTATCTCAAGAACTGATGCACATAATTTCTCAAAACTTCAGATTCAGTTACACCTTGATATAAACTTGAGATGTTTTGTTTAGTTATCAGTGTATATCGCCAAAATGATGGCCCTGCTATGCTGCATTATTCATAATTTCCACAATAGTTCTATCTCAAACTAATGTATGTATTTTTATAAAATTTCAGATTAAGTTAATCTTTGACATAACTTCGTGCTCATTACTTTTTAGTGTAAATTGCTCAACAGATGACGCTGCTATGTTGCATTATTCATGATTATCGCAATAGCTTTACCTCAAGGACGATTTAAAAAAAAAAAAAATAAAACAACAGCTTTAGACAGTTTCTGATATAGATTAATGTTGCTTAGTTTTTGGTGTAAATTGCCCTATAGGTGGCACTACTTTTTCAAGATTTCGTTATAGCTGATTAATTGAATGTTTTTTCAAAGTGTTGAATCTAAAATTGGTCTCCATTTTGCCTCCATAATGTTACAAAAACACGGGCAGTTTGCATTAGAAAAATACAACTGCAATTAAAAAAAAAAAAAAATTATTATAAATAACTATGTTCCAAATTATACTTTTCCTCTTGACTAAACTTTGAATTTTTGTAGCTTTCTAAAGCACAGTAAAAGTTTATCTCTGTATGTAACTGCTTTTGTTAATTCCTCAAATAGTGAGCATTTTCTATTTGTAGTGTTCTGTTTTAATAACTTTTGAGTTCCACTCTTAGAAATATAAAATTACCATGTGGAAACATTATTGAATATGGTTTCTTACTCAAGAATAGAATACCAGATTTCAGGGTAAAAAGAAAAAAATTACATCTAATTAAGTTTAAAAAAAAAAAATATATATATTTCTGGTTTCAGTGAGAAAATCTAACAGTCAATAAATCCTACGCTATTTTTTAGTTGCAGACCTGAGTAAGCCAAAGTAAAACTTAGTTTTGTTTGAATTTAGATTATAAAACTAAATCAAAACTTTTTTGAGTTGAGATTGGAAAGCTATACCAAAACTAAACATATTTTATAAAGGAAATAAAATTATAATTCTAAGAAAAAAAAATAATGTAAAAAATATACATTTTTTAAACAAACAATGGAATTTTTGAATACTGATATTCATAATAATGACAAAACTGCAATAATTTCTTTAAACTAGTATCATTTACTTAAAAACTATACTTATGTAAATGGAATGCATAATTTATTTCATTCCAAACTGCAGGCATATTGGTTCAGGTTTTTACATTAGGTCAATTGGTAGTTAAACATGTAACTGAAAAATCATTTCAACAGAGATATAACAAACAATAGCGTTTAATAAAAATTCTTAGGCTGTGGGGGAAAAAAAACTAAATTTCTAAAAGCAGGCTTTGCTACTTTTTTTTTATTTTGTAACATAAAGTGAAAATAATTTTCATTTAATACATATAAATGGGAAAAAATGTTTATTATTTAATATTCTCTAAGAAAATGTAATTTATTTGGGAGAAACAGCCATGAAAAATCAATTTTTCCAATTTTTCCGTTTTTTTCCGAAAAAAACCAGTAAAAAACCAGTTTTTTTCCGCCACTTATATTTTTCCGGAAAATTTATATCTCTATATAGGGTTATTCTATATTCATTGTAAATGTTGAATTGTAGTATTAATATAATGGTTTTATATTATTATCATCATAATCAACCATTTTCAATCCACTGCTGGATGTAAGTCTCCCCCAGATTTTTTTTTATGTTTTCTGTCTAGTACTTTCTTCATCCAATTTACACCAGCCATTTTTCTGATTTTATCACTCCATCTTACCTGTGGACAGCTTCTTGGTCGTTTTACATCTCTGGGATACCACATACATATATATTTGTGCTCCATCTATTGTCTTGTTATCTTGCAATGTGTCCATAATATTAAATCATGTTAATCCTCCCTTCTGATTAAATGTCTCCCACCCCCACCCCTTATTTCATAAAAATTTAATTAAAAAAAAAAGGCCAAGTATGTCCCCCCTCCCTCCACACACACAGACAAATCTCTAAAAATCAAAAATTACATTAAAAAAAATGCAAACAAAACCCCCTTTTTTTTTAAATAAATGAATGAATATATATATACAGTAGACTCCCTCAAATCCGCAAACCAGAAATCCGCAACTCTCCAAAATCCGTACATATTTTATGGATGTAAACAATGAAACTTTCAATTCACATATTGGGACAAAATTTGATTTTTTTAGTTTTGTATCAATTCCATAGATTTTTTTATTTGTAATTTTCATAATAATATTCTATTCATGTAGGAAGAATAATATTTTTTTGAAAAAAATTCAAGATATTGCTGATATCACTGGTACTCATAATCTTCTTACCAAATATATTTATGCATTAATCAAGATTTTTTGGTTATTAAGCCTGAATAAACTTGAAAAAAAAAGTCCTTATTTTATGATTTTGATGTAAATTAGTAATGTACTTTTATAAGGCAAGTTTTGTTGAATAATTTTGGAAAAATAAATTTAATCTTTATAATGAATATTTAATCATATACTATTGATTGTTAACTTGAACTTTGCTATTAGTACTTTAATCATTTAAAAAATTATCTATTTTTTATTATTTTCATTTATTACTTATTTTAATATTTTATTATATTGTAAACATTAATTATAGTTCCGAATGCACTATTAATTGCACTTAAATTACTGTTTAAAAAATGTAAACAATGCAATGACCAGAAATCTGCAAAATTCTAAAATCCGCAAAACCTCTGGTCCCAAGCTGTGCGGATTTGAGGGAGTCTACTGTATATGCAAATTTCGTCAAAGATTCAAGAAAAAATGCAAATTTTGTCAAAAGATTGCTGGAATGCAAATTATGTCAGATTTTTAAAAAATGCAATCAAGTATTGCTGAAAAAACACAAATTATATTTAAAAAAAATCATGATTTGTGTCAAAGGGAAAAGATCACAAAAAATTTTGTGGAAATATAAAAAATGCATATTTTGTTAAAGGGTTGCAAATTACATCAAAAGATTGCAGAAAAGATAGATAAAATATTAGATATATAAAAACACAGTCAAAGGATCATGAAAACAGCACAACTTTTGTCAAATATTGCGATAAAAATGCAAATGTCATAAAAGGATCATAGTTAAATCACAAATTAAGTCAAAAGATTGAAAAAAAAAAAAAAAAAAACATGGAAAAAAATGCAAATTTCACTAAAAAACCACTGAAAAAACACAAATTAAAGAATCGTGAAAAAAATTGCACATTTCATCAAAGAATTGCCAAAAAAAAGTACTTCTCGACAAAAAATTGTGGAAAAAAGGGAATTTTCGTTAAAAGATCGAAAAAAAAAGAGAGCAAATTTTCTGTAATAATGTGATAAAAAAAACACGCAAATTTCTCAAACATCAGACACACACACACACACAAAAGAAAGGCAAATTTTTGTTAAACATTGAAAAAAGTAGCAAATTTTGCCAAACATCGCAGAAAAAACAGCAAATTTCAACAAACAGTAAAAAGGAAAAAAAATGCACATTTAGTCAAACATTGCGAAAAAACTCCACAAGTTTCGTGTAAAGATTGCAGAAAAGTTCCATGTAAGCACACCCTCTGATTATTTTACAATTTTTCGACACATATGGAGGGGAGGGGGCTAACAGTATTTTATGATAATAGTTTTATAAGTAACTAAAGTATTATGGAATTAAGTCTATTTTTTTTTTTTTTTTTGCAACTTCGAGGGACCTCTAGATATTTTTTCTTGAGCTGAAATTTTACAAGGTATCTAAAAAAAAAAAATAATAATAAGCACTCCAAAAAAAAAAAAAAAAAAAAAAAATTTAGGAGGTAACAGCCCAAATATTTAAAAATTCCTTTTTTTAGAACACCCTAACTGAGATTTATTATTGTTCTTACTAAATTTTCATACATTTCAAAAAGGAAAATTAAAGATAATCTTAATGCCTTTTGTTTGTTAAAAGATCACTTTTTAAATAAAGCTTCCTTTAGCAAATTAGACTAAGACAAAAGTAGAAAATAAACAAATTGAAATACATATATATTAATTTTAGAAAACTAGACAAATAGAAGACAGACTATATTTAAAAAATAATAATAAAGGCAACCAACGTAATGAAAGCTTTAAAACAAACTCATGAAAGAAAATAAATATAGAAACAAAAAAAAAGTAAAAACTCTGTCAATATGAAACAAAGATAAGTGGTTTTCTTGAACTGAATCATTAATATTAAAATGATTCATTCAATACTTTAGCAATAAATACTTTTCAGTGCACATAATGCCTGAAATACAAAAGACGTACCATGTAGGTGAAACAGAGTTGGGAGAAAATAATCCAGGGCTGCTCACAGCAGTATTAACTTTATCATTCTAAAAAAGAAAATTATGCTAATAAATACATTAATAAAAAAATAAAAATTCATGCAAATGTTATCTACAGATTCTAAAATTCCACAGATTAAGAAGAGAGTATATAATATAAATAAATACTTATTATCCTTATTAATATAAATTATTATTATAATATTATATTAATATTATATAATAATTATATATAATATATATATATATATATATAATAGTTATAATAAATATATAATATATAATAATTATATAATATAATAATAATAAATATATATATATAATAATTATATTAATATATAATATTAATATAATTTATCCTTATACTTATTAATATAAATAAATATTTATTATTATACTTATATGCCATACTATCTTACATGGAAAGAAAGTAAGGCGGAATTTGTAGCTTGTCATTTAGCAACAACCATAGTTTGGGGTCGACAATTCTTAATGATTAATTTTGTGTTCACATGGTCCAAATAAAATTTCAGAGCAGGATCTGCCACACACACAGCAAAATTTCAGCTGATGTATGAATGGCGATGGTGATTAGTTTGCTTTACAGTCACACAATGCATTAAGTAAACATGCAAATAAGCTTTTAGTTTATTTTAGACACAGAAGATATAGTGTTGTTTACATTTTGTAAACTTGGCAAATGCTAGAAAGATAGTATATTTTTCATGTGAAACAAACTTTAATGTCAAATTATATATGTCTATGATTGTTGAATTACATTGCTAGATTATAGTATTTTTCCAAGAGTTTTTCGAAATACATTTAAGTCATACTGTACAGTGTTATTAAAAGAAAAGTATTGAACTTGCCAATTAGGCATCAGAAGAATCTCAATGCAAGAATTAAAATACAGTCATGGCACCAACTAAAAATATTTTTAATTGTGTTTTCAATGAAGATATAAATTGATTGTTTTTATAAGTCAATTTTTTCAATTGATTATTTTCAAAAATTTATAAAATTTACAATGTTAAAAGGATTTATGCCTATTGGTAGTATAAACCAAATGCATTTTTAATTGTATTTTCAACAAAATTTTTAATTACTTTTTTATATTAAAAATTTGTGAATTTCTTATGTTAAAATGATCTATGATAGTACTTCTTCCGGACAAAGATGCTGCAAAAAGTAGCAAACAATGCAAATTGGAATCATTTAGCAATCTTAATGTGTATTAAGTTGCAATTCCCGGAGGGTTGGAAAGCATTAGTGCAGGGGGCAGAGCCTCCTAGTAATTACATGACAGATATGAAAACAAAAAATTAATACACAATCTAAAACATTACAACATTGAAATAGCTTGTTTAAGAAGTTTAGTACAAAATTCTTTGATACTTAAATTTTTCCATTCATTTTTCCTTTCAAAGCATGCCTATTAAATACAGGGTGTATCTAAACTCTTAGGCAAAACTTTAAGGGGTGATAGCACACATCAAGACAAACAACAGGGTGCCCTCTATCGCCATTTTTTGAAATTTATTTTTAAAATTTATTTTCAAGAAAATATTGATTTAAAGAATAATTTAGGCGAAAACTGCAAATGAATTGACCAATTTTTTTCGTTTATTAGAATCATTTGAAATTTTAACCTTTGAACATGGTTCAGTTTGCACTACTTAACCACTCTCAACTATTCAGATTTTGAACTCAAAATTTGAGTTTAAATCTAAGCTTCCAAAAACTTTTAATGAGATTTAAAAAATAACGGCAAAAAACAATTGTACGTTACTCCAAAGTCTAAAGCGCCCGCTATCAGCATTTTTTTAAATTTATAATTTATTTTCAAAAAAATACTGACATAAAGAATAGTTTTAGTGAAACCTGCAAATCAAGCGTCCAATTTTTCAGTTTTTTATGTTTATTTAAAATTTTGGACAAACCTTATTGGTGCCTATCTCCTTCGGAAAACGTTTGGGACCCTTAGTTTCCTATTTAATATTGTTTGTCTTGATGTGTACTATCACCCCTTAAAGTTTTGCCCAAGAGTTTAGATACACCCTGTATATATATAGAGAGAGAGCGCCACAAATCCGCCGACCTAAAATCCGCCAGAGTTTAAAATCTGTGCAGTCTTGCAGATGTAAACATCTTCGGCGCTAAAAGAACGAACTTGAAATGATGATGTCAAAGCAAATGATCGATTCAGAAGATTTTCGTCGATAACAGAAGTCAGGCAGATTTTCTGCTGATTAGCGAAACAAATTTGACAAATATGAAACCTGCGTTTTTAGGCAATTTTTGCAGTTTGCAGCCTTTTAATTAGACATTTTTTTTCACTTAATGAGCAAAAAGTCTACTGGATCCTGACGTATTTTTACAAAGAATGCAGCAAAAGTTGGGGTGAAGAGAAGACATGGATATACGCACATGAGTTTCTGCTGCTGTTTTTATCATGTGCGAGATCTTGTATTTTATTCATTATTTAAGTGAATTTACGATATATTTTTTTTAAATAAGTATTTAAAATGTAGAAAAGCAAAAGCATGTTGCACTTACGGTCAACAAAAAGATTGACTATTTATAACTTGCAAAAAAAAAAAAAAAACTTACAAGGGCACCACCAAACATGGTGCACACAGATTTTCATGATTTCAAAGTATGTTGTAGGGGTCATACCACTAATTATTCAGCTGAAAGGATTCTTTCAAATGGGCCTTAGCTTTTGAGAAATTGGGGGTCAAAGTTCAGCGCATATTTCAAATACTTATTAGTACAAACCCCGCATGTAAATCCGTGGCGTCGTGGTAACATACGATGCTGCAAGTCCAAAGGTTGCGGGTTCGAATCAATCCTCGGCCTTTTACTTATTTTTATGTTTTTTTACACTTCGCAAATTATAAGCAGAATTGAAATTCTACAGCTTTGAACCTTTTGATATTTTCTGAAGAGGACAGTTTACTTTGTCAAAATTTTTTTATTATTTTTTCAAAATATGGTGAATTGACTGCACTTCAGGGTTCAACTAAAAGTACATTTTGCAACAAATAAATAAATTAAAATTTGTATTTAATTAAAATTTTGAAAAAGTATAAGAAAATTTCAATATTTTAAAATCTCCACTACTTTAAATATTAATATTTTTAGATTAATCAGTCACTTTTTTTCTTTTCAAATGTGTATTACACAATATTGTGCTTGGATTTTTAGATAATTTAATACTGCATTTAATATAATTTATATTACTAAAATACATATGTAATTCGTGATAAATATGTTTAAAAATATATTAAAAGTAAAAAAAAAAAAAAAAGGTTTAATCATCATTTGTAAAAGTGCGAAAATAAGACTAATAAAAAGAAATCTTCATTTATTCTGATAATTACGGAGGAAAGCAGACGATTAAAAAAAGTATTTTTATACGCATTTTAAATTTTATCTCATTAAACAGATGATTTTCGTACTTCAGTTGAATTACGGAAAGAGTGTTTTAATTTGTTATTAAAATAGATGTAATCTGTCATTTCTTATTTGTGCAAACGATAACTTATGTTCATGTTGAACTTTGGAGATAAATGTATTTACAGAAAATTGGAAAATTGAAAACTTGGATTAACTGGTAACAACTTGCATTTTAACATTACTGCATTAATATTTTATTATTTTTTCAAAGATACGCATTACTTGAATAATCTAATCCTAAAGACATTTAAAAAGTTGCACCCGAAAATTATATTGTATTATTTATACATATACAAAAAAAGGCAAGTTTTCATTTAGAATGCTATAAAATAAAAAAGCGATAGGAAAAAAAAAATCATTATTTCAGAATTGTGCTTAAAATAAAAAATGCGAATAATAATTAATAAAAAAAAGTTCTAGGCGTAACTAGTTTTGTAGTTTTGTCAATAGAAATATTAGTTTAAAAATTGCAGAAAAAAAAATAAATTTCAATGAAAAAATTTAAAAATATAAATGTAATTTATTAAGAAAATATCAAAAGCTGTAGCAATTTTGTAATAAAAATACTTAAAATTTGTAACGTGTAAAAATACAAAAATAAATAAATAAAAGCCAATGACTGATTCGAACCTGCAACCTTTCGACTTGTAGGATTGTACGTTACCACGACGCCACGGATTCACATGCGGGGTTTGTACTAATAAGTATTTGAAATATATGCTGAACTTTGACCCCCAATTTCTCAAAAACCAAGGTCCATTTGAAAGAATCCTTTCAGCTGAATAATTAGTGGTATGACCCCTATAACATACTTAGAAATCATCAAAATCTGTGTGCACCATGTTTGGTGGTGCCCTTGTTAGATTAATCTAAAGTTTTGAAACAGACAACTATTGATCAAATGTTTTTAAAGTTCAAAAAATAATTTGTTTTGTTTATATTGTTTTCAGGTTTTTTTTTCATTCGTAGTAAAATAACTTAATAATCTAATATTTTATTGCTACTAATGTTTTTATTTATTTATTTATTTTTAATCTTTATTATTATTATTATTTCAATGGCCTAAAATCTGCAAAATCCTGAAATCCACACACCGTTCTCTCCCAAAACAGTGCAGATTTCTGGCCCTCTACTATGTATGTATATATATATATATATATATATATATACAGTGGCGGTCATATGTTTCCGGCCAGCAAAATTTTTCAGTTAATTTGTAAATATACCCATATGAAAAGGAATCTTAAAGTGATATTTATACATTTTATTGACATGATAGTTAGGAACTTACTTATAGAAGAACATGTAAATGTCAATAAATTTAACTGACAAAATTAAGTATAAAGGAAAACGCGTGTTCTCAAAAGTTTCCGGCCACATTCACAAGTTTGTAAAAAAGTGGTATTGTAATAGAAAATTACAGTGATCAACAACATTTACGATTAGTATTTTATCGTATTACTATTTTATTAGCTTTAGCAATAAGTACTGCGGCGCAGCAACGTGACATTCATACAATCAACGGTTAAAGATCGTCTATGGTACGTTTTCCCCCACATTTCTTGCAATTATGGCAAAATTTCGGCTGAATTGAAATATTTATAGTTCCGCAGACTTTTGAAGACTTTTCAAAGATTTTCTATTGTATTCATGCTGAGCGCTTGAGCTGATCATTTCAAAAACGAAATTTTTTGTGCGAAAATCATTGCTTATCGAGGTTTGCAAACATTATTTATGTCTTATCATGCTAAGAAAAATAGATGCGACCAAATTTTTTTCTCTAAAAAGGCAGAAAATAGTCTTGCAAGATATCCTTATACATTTTATAATTCACCTGGTTGTGGATTTCAAATAACGGATCGACACTTTTTGAGGAAAATACTCCCCACGGCATAACGTGTCCTCCACCATGCTTCATTGTAGGAATAACATAAGTCGAATCAGATCTTTTGTTGTTAGGTCATCGGACGTTGTGTCTGCCATAACTTCCAAAACTGTTCCGAATTCGATTGATGGAAAAAGAGAACTTTTTTTCCAGTTTTCACTTGACCAGACTTTGTGTTCCTTGGAAAGTGAAAATAGGGTACATCTGTATTTTTTTTACCTCTGAAAAATTTTTAACACCAACTCTTCCATAAAGTTCTGTATAACATCAGCATCATGACATGGAAGACTAACTTATTTCAGCAATATTTTCATTCCATAAATCGCAGTATATTGCAACGGAATTTTCATGCGGATTATCAAGTTTTTCTCCTGATAATTCTGTCAACAGGAATAGTAATTTTCCGGGGTCTCGCGGACCTCTGAAAGTCCTGAAAGCCATGGCCATCTTTATATAATTTTTAAATATCGTTTACAGTCAATTTTACCAATCAAAAACTTAGCCGCAATACCTCAAGAGGATTGGCCTTATAACGAAAAACTAATCGCTCATTTATGAATAATAATTGTTAAACTTTTCAAATTTGACTTAAAACTATGCTATACACGTTGATTCATTCATAAACACAACCAAAAAACATTTTACGGATAGTAAAAATGTAAAGAATGATAAGTGACCGGAAACTTTTGAGAAAATGCGTTTTCTTTTATACTTAATTTTGTCAATTAAATTTATTGATATTTACACGTTCTTCTATAAGTAAGTTTCTAACTAATATGTCAATAAAATGTATAAGTATCGCTTTGAGATTCCTCTTCATATGGGTATATTTACAAATTATCTGAAAAATTTTTGCTGGCCAGAAGCATATGACCGCCACTGTATATATATATATATATATATTATTTTATTTCCTGTGCCAGAAATGTCTTTCTTTATGTCCTTCTTGTTAAAAAAAGTCAAAATTTAGTACTGATAGCAGTTGGGTCACCTTTATTTTACTTTAAAATGTCTTTTAGTTAAACTAACAAGTAAAGTGAAATGTGGAAAGAAGTTGAGTCCTTAGTCACTGGAACAAAAGTTACTGATTTGGAGGAAAAGAATTGTTCGCCCTACCAAGGGATAGTTTTTCAGTTCAATAGTTAGTTTTTTTTTCTTTTTCAACAAATCATCTCCCACTTTCTTCCATGATTGGAATGAACTAAAACTGTGTTTTGCAATTTGATTTAAGCATTTCGAAGTTTTGAAGTGAGTGTAAATTGCAAACATCAAAGCTTTCTTGTTAAAAAAATACACAAATAAAAAGATCTGGTTTTTCAAACAAAATGACGGGCAAGAATATTTGAAAAAACCTTGTCAATCGAAGACAAAATCAAAATTTTTAAAGAATTTGTTAGTAACTGGAAAATAACAAGAGTTGAAATTGCAAAGTTGAAAATACCATACCAGTGACTACTCTGAATGAAATTGCAGCAAAGTGAGATCTCATTTAAAACTCTTCTGATAAATCTTGAAAAATATACCTGAAGAAGCTTAAAACAATCAGATTGTTACCAAATACAAGTTGCCGAGATAAAACAAAAACAAAAAACTATAACAGATTTTTTTTTTTTTTTTTTTTTTTTTTTTAAGCATAACAATGACGTTTAAGAAGCTAATTCAGTTAGGTAAAAAAACCTGTTCACTAAAGCTGATTCTATGAAAAAAAAAAAAATACATAAAGATATCTCAGATAAATTTCAATATTTTAAAATAAATTTTTTTTTTTTCATTGGGCAAAAGGATTGCACAAAAGGTTGTTTTTTACATTTTCAACTTTGTCCACAAATATTTTTAATGAGGGCACTTTCATTTTTAGAACTAATTTAAAAAATGAAAGCATCCTCTTAAAATCAAAATTGAATGTTTAATAATTGAATAATTATGTTTACTTTCTTGCTTTTGTTTAAATTTTAAGCTGTCTTTATTTATCCCGTACAAATTTTACATTTCTATATAGGCTGACAATTTTTTTTTTTTTTTTTTTTTTTTTTTTTTAAAGCATATTAACATTTTCCTTTTCTTTTTTACTTACCCATCATACGAAGTATAGGATAAATCTTGTAATCATTTTGAAAATCTATTTTTTTTTCTTTTTTTTTTTTTTTTTTTTTCTTTACAGATTTGCACATTTTAGACAATGGAGATTCTGAGAAATATACTATTAGATAAAAAATAAATAAAACTTGCCATCAATCAGTCTGTGATTCTGTACACACCCTATCTCCCAAATATATTGAGACAGACTTAAAATTTGGTATATATTTAGTATATAATAATGGGAAGAAGCCTACTGAATATTAGTAACCCCGATTATTCTGAACTATTTTTTTCGGTCACTCGAAATATTCATTCTGATGAAAGGTATACAAAAATTTTAGAAATTTTTAGTTTTAAGGAGTAAATACAAAAGACAATCAAAAAACATAAATTTTGCATAAAGAATGAAGTTGATCAGATAATTAGTTGTTGAGATATTTGTAATCATATTTTTTTCATGCTAATTTTTTATGACCTTGTATTTCATTCAAATTTAAATTCAAGTACATATTTTAATGGAAATGAGACACTTAATCCAATGCAGTAAACTTGGGGCTAAATGATATGGCTAAAATGATAATTTTTTGAGTTATATGAATATTTTTTTTATGCAATTCGGTATTACTTAATTATCCCATCGACAAAAAAAAAAAAAAAGTTGTCCAACTGCAAGATTAATTGCCAATAATGGCTTATCATAAATGTAACATTCACTTGACATTAAACACATTACATGTGATTGTTACGTTACGTCATCAAGTGGTATTTAATTCGATGTTTTATCTGTATTTTTTTTTTTTAATCTTTTACTAATTTATTTATTTTTTCGTTATTTAAAATGAAAATTATGCCAATTTGTATAATTTATAAGTAATTTGGTGATTTAAATAATTTGTTGGTGGGATAATTAAATAATACCTGCAATTCAGTAATAGAGCATTATTATGTATTATAAATTGCATATACAGTAGCCCCAATGACTTTTTTTTTTTTTTTTTTGGGGGGGGGGGGGGAATCCACCAAGTCAGAAAAGTGGCATTCGTGTAATATGAAAAGCATTTTGACAAAATTTCGCTGAAACATGCTTAAAACATTTTGTGTAGTAAAGTTTATCACACATAGAAGTAACAGAAAAATAGATTTTTCAAAAAACATATTTAAAGATTTTTTTTTAATCTAAATTTCTTATCTATAAAATTAATCTTGAAGTTTTCTTTAAGGTTTTTATTAATGTTTTTTATTTAAAAAAAGACATCAGAAAATGTGCATAAAAATTTTGTTTACATTTCTTTTGGCCTTCCAGCTCATTTCTGGAATTTGACTCATTATTTCCTGTTTTTAAATTGGCTATAACTCCTCATCTAGTACTCGTAGGATTAAAATTAAAACAGATTTGTAGTTGTAAAAGATATCTCTTTCAAATGAATCGATTAAAAATATTTTCACCAAAACAGCCATTTTAATATGGACAGATACCTTCAGTTTAAGAAAAAATAAACAGTTGATACAGAGGTCCTCAGTTGTAATATAACAGCTATAGATATAAGATATGTGTATAGTTTATAAAAATTTTGATTAACTTACTGTTCAAGCTTCTTATTTAAAAAATAATTAATGCAAATAATAAAAACAACGTTAATGAATGTTCTCACAACCAAGAATCAAATGTAAATAATCAAAAATCAATTTTGTCAGTTGTCACAAGCTATGATTGGCTAAAACTAATCAGAATCATACTAAATTCTTACCATATCCATGACTTCAAAACTCTCATCAATGAAATGGAGTCAAGGAAATATGAATGAATAATTAAACATCATAAATTCAATAAATAAATAATATATAGATACATAATTATGAATGAATGAAGAACTGAATATCAATGATAAACTTAAATCTTCATAATTATCAACTTTCCCCCTGTCGAATAAAAATATTTTGTACAAGAAATTTAACTTAATAATTAAAAGAAAATCAAATAAATAACACATTTTATCAAATAAATTCTTTATTTTCTAGAGTATGACACTCTCTTGTATAAGATTTATCAGACAACTTTATTTAAGACGTTTTTAGGATAATTTCTTCCACTTGAAATAATGTTTGTTCAGCATATTTTCATATAAAACCTGTATATCATACCCAATTATAATACATAAAGGTAACAGCAGAAGTGTAAATTGATAAGGTTTTTATTGTCTAAGAGTACAATTGCCATCTATGAATTATTCTAGAAGCATTTTTATCCATCTATGAATTATTCTAGAATCGATCACGTGGGGGGGGGGGGGGGGAGGGGTTGGCGAGCATAGCAAGCAGGGGGGCGGAGCCCTCCTAGTTACTTAAAAATATATTAAAGAATGGTTGGAGTAATTAACAAAAACAACTATGCAACTTTTTAAAGAACAAAACTTAAAAATATACACAATTCATAAAAAAAAAGATTAAAGGTAAAGTTAAAATTATTTTACATTACAAAAAAAAAAAAAAAAAAAAAAAAACAATGTATTTTATTTAAAATTTTTGCTAAGCACATACTTAACCATTAAAATTAATATTATAATAGATAAAAAGGATACATAATATCTATAGTTGAAGAATTGAAAACAGGAACTGTAACAGAATTTCTTGATTTAGAAAACAATGTATTTTATTTAAAATTTTTGCTAAACACATACTTAACCATTAAAATTAATAAATTAATGTTATAATAGATAAAAAGGATACATAATATCTATAGTTGAAGAATTGAAAACAGGAACTGTAACAGAATTTCTTGATTTATCTTTTTTCCCAGCTTTTGGTTTCTTCATCATTTCCTAAAATTATTAAAATAAACCTTTTATAAGGAATCAGAATTATTAAAATCACATGGCTATTTATCTTAATTTTAAATACTACATTTTAAGAAAATCATTTATTGATTCAGATATAAAATATTTATCTTTTATTTAAAATTCTAAAATATTAATGAAAAGATTTTATTAAATTAAACACTCTGACAGAAGAAGCAGGAGTGTGGTGGAAGGTATACCTATGTATAACCAGGCTGGTATAAAACCAAAAACTTTCTTCCACAAAAATATTGGGTCAAAAACTTTCTGCAAATTTAATGTTTAATAAAATTACGAGCAATATTCCTGTTTTTTTTACGTGATTCACAGGCGAATTTTCTGTTTATTATGCGATTGACGGATGACTTTCCCGTTTCTTACATGATCCATGCACATTATTCCATTTTCTTATGCGATTAATGGACGAAATTTCTATTTCTTATATGATTCACTGTTACTGTGAACTGCATTACCGAACAATTCTCATATTATTTTACATAAGTACGAGTAAAATTTCGCCAAAGCGGTCACTTTAGCCAGGTGGTCACTTTAGAAGGTTCCACTGTATATATTATATGTTTGTGTATATTACAATATATATTGCAATATTTTGCCTACTACATAATATACAGTATTACTGTATAATATATATAATAGTAAGCTACTTTTTTGCAAAACACATATATATATATTTTCAATTATTGAAGTTCTTTCTCCAAGATGACGATAACTGAAGCAACTGTAAAACTGGTGTGATGCATTTTAAATTATTATTATATCTAAAAATAAATAGAAAAGATGCATTTAATCTGGCAAAACAAAATTAAAACTTGATAACTCCATAGCAAATAGGAAACAAAATTTTATCTATTGTTGGTAATTAAATTAAATTTGGGGGGGGGGGGACACAATACAGAGCATCAACATTTGAATCTTGTTAGCATGAAATCAAAGGTGCAGTACTTTTTTCTTTTTTGTAAGTGTGTACAAAGCTTTAAAATAGATTAAAAAAAAAAAATAATAATAATAATAATAAAGTGTTATACTTGACAATCATAAATAACTTTCTAGTCATCAAATGCATTTAACAATTAATTTACTGCTAATTTTGAACACTGATACATATCTAATCTTTACCTCATTTTCCATCTGTTCTAACATTTTTATAGTTGGAGTCATGTCAATTTTTCTTGAGGTAGAAAATGCTATCCAATGACAAACTATATCTTCAGCATTACAATTATGCACAAAGCATAATTCTTTCACTGAAAAATATGAAAAGAACATTAATTTAATAACAAATATAATAAATGCAGCATTTTTCATAAGATATATAATAAATAGAATAACAGTACAGAGATAGATTCTAAAACATTGCCAATTATAAAGTAAATTAACACCTTTTAATAATATAATATACTAATTATAATTTCTAAAAAATATAAATTAAAACTTAAATGACAGTAAAAAAGAGGATTATTATGAGAATGCACATTACAAATAGTGTATTCATTATAATTATATCGATGGAGACTAGTTTACTAATCTTAATTTAAAGCAAAAAGAAAAGAAATTGCTGTGTACACTTTTATCACACTTAAAAACCTTAATCTTTTTAATAAAATCCAAATGCTTAACAAATATTATTTGTAATGTGATGTAATTTGTACATATATTAGTATGGTTTATTAAACTAGTCAGTATTGCACTACCATTGCATTGATTGATGAAATGTTTAGAATGAGAAATAAAGAAAAAAATGGTACTTACGTATTAACGTCATCACAGCAGAAGTTGCGCTAATGTGCTTATAAGGAGCAATCCTTGTTGCCTTATTAATTGTGGATTTTGACGCCATTTTTTAATGCTTTTTTTTTTTTGCTCATTTTTTGTGCGCGTACGAGCAACAAGATTGCTCTTTATTGGCACATTAGTGCAACTTCTACTGCGGTGGTGTTAATACGTAAGTACCAGAAAAAATTACTGTTCCACTCTATCCTATATATGTTACATTATACAGTTATAGATAAATGCATATGCTATTGCCTTAAAATTTTCTACCAAAGAAGATTAACTTTTAACTATAGAGTTTCAATGAAGAAATAAAGATACTTTAATCAATATTATAGGCACAATTATTTTATTATTGGCACAAATGTTTATTATTTAAATAAAGCTTTATTTCCATTCATACAATACTTAAATGAGATCTCTGGGACCACATGTCCCCTCTAATGTTTTACATTGGCGTGGCTGTTTTCTTTACAACTAATTTTTTGTGCAAGAGATAAGGATGATGACAGAAGGGGACGTACAAAGGTTTTTTCAAGGGAATAACACAAATTAAAAAAATTAAAACAAGTTTGAAGTAGAGATGCACCGGATAGTCATTGCATCCCTAGTTTGAAGAAACCACAAAGAACGTTAAATGATTAGACCAACGACCGCGACATGAGTTTGATTTCAGCACATCCTGTCAACCAGCTTTGAGAGCAGAATCTATTGCCTGCAGCTAAGGCCTGTTTGGTACAGATGTCATATACGCATCACAATGGCAAGATTGAACAAAATGGCAATCTTATGCTTCACATGATAACCGGTTATTTTGCTTCAACAATTTATTAAAAAATAAAACAACAGTTGAAGAAATAAACATACAGTTATAATAATAAATATAAGGTACTACAGTAGACTCCCTCAAATCCGCAAACCAGAAATCTGCAACTCTCTAAAATCCGCACATATTTTATGGATGTAAACAATGAACTTCAGTTTGGATATTGGGGCAAAATTTGATTTTTTTAGTTTTGTATCAATTCCATACATTTTTTAATTTGTAATTTTCTTAATAATACTCTATTCATTTTTTTTCATGAAGGAATAATAATTTTTTTTTTTTTTTGGAATAAATTCAAGATATTTCTAATATCACTGGTGATCACAACATACTTGCCAACATGTCAAGTTTGAAATCCTTACAATTTTCACGATGTATTCTTACATGCTTAAAAATGCATAACATATGCATACGCATACGCAATGCAAAAAGTAATATCATTTCTTAACAATATTTTGTATGCTACTTTTATGTATTTTTCTATTTCTATTTTGGAAAAAAAAAAAAAAAAAAAAAAAAAAACACGAGGTTGCAAAAGAAAGTGTTTTTTCCAATTTCATACTTTGTGAATGTGTTTCCAAAAAACTGTCCTGTATGATGATCTGTAATAGATAAGGACAGATTAAATTCACAGCAAATTTCCTGAAAGGTTACAGCAATTGAGGGGGTGGGAGGGAGAGTATATCTATCAGCATTAATTATGCATTTTTACTGGGTATCTTTGATGAAATGCACCCTTTTTTTCGACGATCCTTTCACAAAATTTACATTCTTTACGCAATCTCTTGTTGAAATCAGCATTTTTTCAACAACCTTTTGATAAAATCTGCATTTCTGCCGCAATTCTTTGACAAAATTTACTGTTTTCTGCGAATCTTTTACGTAATTTGCATGAACTTTTCAAGAAATCTATGTTTTATACGCAATCCTCAGATGAAATTGCCGTTTTATAGACGGTATTTTAGCAAAATCGGCGATTTATTGCGATCTTTTGTCAAAATCAGTGGTCTTTCCGCGATCTTTTGACGAAATCAGCATTTTCCCCTGATTTTTGATGAAATCAACATTTTTCTGACGATCTTTTGACAAAATTTGTATTTTTACGCGTTCTTTTCTCGAAAACGGCATTTTATCCCTGTGATCTTTTCACGAAATCGGCATTTTTTTTTCCATGATCTTTTGATGAAATTGGCCTTTTTTTTTTCAATGATCTTTTGACAAAATATTTTAAAGCGATCTGTTATTGAAAACTGAGTTTTTTCCCGCGATCTTTTGACGAAATCGGCATTATATCCGCAATCTTTAGACGAAATCGACGTTTTCCCGCAGTCTTCAGACGAAATCAGCATTTTATCAGCGATATTTTGGTGAAATTGCCGTTTTTTCCACAACCCGCACAGAAAATTCATGTTTTTTAGCGATCTTTTGACAAAATCTGTTTTTTCACGAAATGTGCACTTTTTCATCGATCCTTTCACAAAATTTGCATTTCTTCACGATTGTTTTTTCCACACGCAAAACCATACAATCGTACTGTTCATCTGTACACTTAGAACAAAATCCGTACATTGTACGGCCAAACCGTACAAGTTGGCAACTATGTCACAATCTTCTTATCAAATACATTTATGCATTAATCAAGATTTTTTGGTTATTAAGCCTGTCTAAACTTGAAAAAAAATCCTTATTTTATGATTTTGATGTGAATTAGTAATGTACTTTTATGAGGCAAGTTTTGTTGAATAAGTTTGGAAAAATACATTTAATCTTTATAATATATATTTAATCATACACTATTGATTATTACCTTGACCTTTGCTATTAGTACTTTAATCATTTAAAAAACTATCTAAATTTTTATTTATTTTAGTTCATTAGTTACTTTAATATTCTATTATATTGTAAGCATTCATTATAGTTCCAATTGCACTCAAATTACTGTTTAAAAAATGTAAACAAAGCAATGACCAGAAATCTGCAAAATTCTAAAATCTGCACAACCTCTGGTCCCAAGCTGTGCAGATTTAAGGGAGTCTACTGTACTTTGTTATCCCACCGACCAGTTTTGCCAAACAATACAAATTGCCAAACTAACAGCAAATTATACATTTTTATATTGAATAAGAAAAAAAATAATTAGCAGAATGTTAATATAAATACAAACAAAAAGTTGAAATATAAATCAATTAATGGCGTTTTAAAAACACATATGTATCATATTTAAAATGTCACTGAATTTGACATTTACGATCTTCTATTATTGGCATTTAATCTTTAGTTTGGCAATAATTTTTTGTACGACGGGATAACCAAGTAATAACCATAATACCAAATATAAATATCAGAATGCATCATTATAGTTTAGCAGACATTAAAGTTTATAGCAATAGGGTAACATCCCCAGTAATTGGCACTTTAAGAATTTGTCGATAAACTTACTTAAATTTTCATTACAAAGAAATAAGCTATTTACTTGGAAATATTTTTAAATCAAAGAATGCATATCTGTGCATCTATTTTGCCCACTAAAAGCAAAAAAAAAAATGAAAAGTATTTTTATAAAAATATATTTATAAAAAGTTGCTGAAATCACCAGTAATTGGCACCTAGAGCACCAATGTATGACACCTTGTGATCCAGTAATTGGCACATGTTTATATTTTTAAAAAAATTTACATTTTGCATTGGGTTTAATTGCTTTAAATTAATTTACTGTAGATGAAGATGCCATATTTCAGGTTTTTGAGAATAAGAAATCAGCATATTAATAAAAAATGTGAACACTTTAAAACAATACAATATACTTACATTAATACCCAGTAATTGTCATATGAAGCTTTAATGGATTCCAATTACTGATAAAATTTATATTTTCAAATAAAAACAAATGATAAACAAAATTAGTCTATAATTTTAAAAGTACTTCCAAAATAAATGGTTTAATCTCAAATTCCTTGCGAATTCCTTATAATTGGAATAGGTGCCAATTACTCGGAACTAGCAAAATTGAAGCACCATTAATTGGCAACTACCATTAATTCAGAAATCCAAATATTTGTGTCGAAAATACTTTTACACAATTAAAGTAACCCTTTTTAACTAAACAAAACTGTTGTCAATTAAAATTTAAAACATATTATAAATCAGATAATAATGAATTGAAAAGCATGCCTTCCTTAAGCCAAAGAACAAGAATTTGCAACAAAATGGCTAATTTGATACAAGTCAGATTTGTTTCTCTTTCCTAGGCTCTATTGTCATCTTGTAAAATAAATTAAAGTTATAATCTTTAATGTAAATGAGCATATAACTGATATATGGTCTTGAATTTTTAAAAGACTGGATATAAATCTTTTTTTAGGACATGTTTGTAAAATGTGCCAATCACTGGTGCATGCCAATTACTGGGGGTGTTACCCTATTTAAAAACAAAGTTTTCGCCAAATTAGTGGGGTGAAAAAATATTGCCAATGCAGGCCAAGACTATTGCATGGGCACTTGGAATCCGTGACTTAAGCACAAATTTTCTTAGGAACACAAAATTTTCCTAAAGTTCATCTAAGGGTGAAACAGAAAAAATATGTCCTTTTCATGTCCACAATTATAATATTTTTTTTTCTCCTATGTAAAATAAAGAAGATCTTTTTAATTTTTTTTATTAATTAAAATAATCAGTAAGGACTTCATTAGAAGAAAAAAATGCTTAAAAATAAATTTTTTTTAATTGAAACTATCCATCTTTATTCATCTTGACTAACAAGCTGCCCAGATGACTGTAGACATAGCTTTCAAATTAAAGTTTTAATTAATAATATTTAAAAATCACACTTTAAACTGGTTTTATGTAATCATCACTTGTAGTATTATAACTAGTTAGGCTCAAAACAATAAAATATTTATTTTTTAAATATTATATTTAAAATTTAAATTTTGTTCACTGAAATTGTAACCTCTGTTACTCTAATTTTTCTTATCAAAGAAATGACTTCCATTGTCCCCAACATAGGGCACTACTGAGTTATATTGTAGGTAAAAGTACTAGAGAAGATATATTTCAGCCATTTTCAATTTGTTCTCCATCCATGTGGTCATTGAGCTCCAACATCTGAATTCCAGGTTAGTGTGTTTTCTGTTTGTAACCTCTGTTACATAATTTTTTTTTTTAAATATTGTCATTTGAATTAAAGTTTTAGTTTTATTATATAAGATTAAGTTTATTTAACTTAAATAATTTCAATAATTACATAATTTTATACAACTATAGAAAATAAAAAAAGTTTCTTTGTTAAATGTAACCTCTGTTACCTGTAACTTCTGTTACTACAAATTTGTAACAGAGGTTACATATTTGTAACAGAGGTTACACTTTTCATTAGTAATTAAATTAGTTATATACTTTGGTGTAACAAAAAAGTTTATTTTAGGAAATGTTTTTTTTTTTTTTTTTTTTTTTTTTCAATATATTTCAGGAGTAAAAATGCTTCTAAAGGAGAAAAATGACAAATGCTGAGAAAATTTAAAAAAGAAGCTAAATTTAAGAAAAAAAGCTGTAGAAGCTTTATTTGGCCGTGATGATAATAGTCGTGCGACTTCTGGTAAAAAGGAAACTAACACAAAAGAAGGAGAAAAGGCAGAAATGTTTTCTAACAAGTTAAATTAGGGATCTTCATGAGAAATATGTAGCTGAAGGAAATACAGGAACTTACGAGTCTTTTCGAAGTTGTCGCCCATTTCAAGTAAAAAATCCAACAGCTAAAGAAAGAGAATCCTGCCTTTGCAAACTTCATACAAATTTAAAAATTTGTTCTGAGGATAGGCTTAGTAAACTTGCTGCTCTAATCGTATGCGATACGAAAAATAAAAATTGTATGTATGGAGTATGTGACAACTGCAGACATGCTACAGGCTCAGCAAGAAAAAAGCTGAACTTTCACGGCTCCATGGACTTTTGACGAAATTTGTATTTTCTTGCAGTGTTTTGACGAAATTTGTGTTTTCCTGCAATTTTTTAATGATATTAGCATATTTTTTCGATCATTTGACGAAAATCGTACTTTTCCACAGTATTTTCAATGAAATTTGCATTTATCCGTGATCTTTTAGCAAATTCGCAAATTTTCTCACCTTTCTTCGACAAAATTTGCATATTTTTCGCGATATTTCGTCAAAATTTGTGTTTTTTTCACAATCTTTTGTCAAAATTTGCGTTTTTTTCCACGATCTTTTGTCAAAATTGGTGTATTTTCTGTGCTCTTTCGCCAAAATTTGCATATTTTCTGCGATCTTTCATAAAAATTTGCGTATTTTCCGCAATCTTTCTTCAAAATTTGCATATTTTCTGCGGTCTTTCGTCAAAATTTGCGTATTTTCCGCGATCTTTCCTCAAAATTTACGTATTTTCCGTCAAAATTTACGTATTTTCCGGGATCTTCCGTCAAAATTTACATATTGTCTGCGATCTTACGTCAAAATTTACATATTTTCGCTATTTTTCGGCAAAATTCGCATATTTTTCTCTATCTTTCATCAGAATTCGCATATTTTTTCACAATTTTTTTACAAAAGAGATTTAGCGATTCTGTGATTTTTCTACAAAATAGATATATTTTCCGCGATCTTTTGAGAAAATTCACATATTTTCCTCGTTCTTTCGTCAAAGTTCTCGTATTTCTCCGATAGTTCGATAAGATTCGCCTCTTTTCCGCGATTTTTTTTTTTTGACAAAATGCGCGTATTTTCCATGATCTTTTGATAAATTCAAGCATTTTTCACGTTTTTTGATGAAATTTGAGTATTTTTCTGCAACCTGTTCACGGAAATCGCATAATCTCTCGCAATCCTCAAAAGAAAATAGTATTTTTTCCGCGACCATTTGATTATTTTTTTTTTTGAGATACTTTGGAGCAATTTACGCTTTTCCTGCAATGCTTTGAAGAAATTTGCTTAATTTGGTGCAGTTTGTACTCGCTTTTTGTTGTATTTCTTCCGTTACCCCCCCCCTCCCCCGATAAAAATGTCAAAAAATTTTAATGCATATTTGCATCGATCCCAGGGATAATAAAATTCATCGCCGAAAAAGTGGAATTCCGCGCTTCCGCGGAAAAGTAGCATGTCTGCAACTGTAAAACAAATGAAGTACCATTAGATAAAAGAATAAGTAGAAATACTACTGTTACTTGGTTTGAATGGAACAAAATTGTAGAGGAAATAAAAATAACAAATAATGGTGAAGAAGAAATTAGAAAAGTAAGTAAGGTAAAAAAAGAAAAAGTAATTGGAACAATAGAAGAATTATCAAAAAAATTCCAGCAAGAAATGAAAAAATTTTGTCGGCATAGTTTTAATATTAGTCCGCAATATGCAGCCTATACACAGTATCGTAAAAATCTGAATGAAAATGAAGCACTATTTCACATAGACTTTTCAGAAAATTATGCCTGCAAAATGGCAGATGAAATACAAAGTTACCACTTTGGTGGTTCTAGGAATCGGGTCACTCTTCATACTGATGTTGCCTATATTGGTGGTCAGGATTTGCCTGTTTCCTTCTGCACAGTTTCTTCAGACAGGAGACATAGTCCAGCTGCAATATGGGCTCATGATGAACCCGTTTTCAAGCTGATTAAGAAAATGTAACCACAAATCGAAGTTCTTCATTTTTTTTCAAGTGGACCAACAACACAATATAGGCAAAAGCAGAATTTTTATTTGTTCAATAATCAAATTTATTATTTTAGTTTCAAACGAGCTACATGGTCCTTTTTCGAGGCTGGCCATGGTAAAGGGGCAGCTGATGCTGTGGGGGAGCTCTAAAAAGAAAAGCTGATAATCTTGTTGCATACAGGAAAGACATTCTTGGTGGCAATAAATTCTTTGAATCTGTGAAAGAATCAACAAACATAAAAGTCTTTTTAATTGAAGAACGTGATATTGATTTTATGAAACAGTTAATACCAGCTGATCTACCAGCATTAAAAGGAACTGAAAATTCATCAACTTGCTACATTAAACAAAGCAGGCACCCTTTTATATTGATATGTAAGTTGTTTTTGTGGTCAGCAGCAGCGTGGTGTATGCCCATGTTTTCCATATGAAAAATTTAAAATGGAAGTTCAAACAAAAAAAAATTAAAAAATCTAAGAAAAGTGAAAAACATTTGAGTGATTTAGAAAGTTCTTTTGAGTTTGAGTCCGAAAATGATTCTGGTGAAGAGAATATAGTAGCCGCTGGAAGAGCATTTCAGGAAAACATTGTTGAGACACAAGAAATAACACCCGAAAAAATAATAAATGGATCTTATTTATTTGTCGAATATCTAGTAGGTAAGTGAAAAAAAATGAAATATTGTTACATTGCTGTGGCTCAAGATAATTTAGAAGATGATGGAGAGGTTAGAGTAATGTTTCCAGGGCCGGATTAAGGGGGGGGCTATGGGGGCTGGAGCCCCGGGCCCCAACAAGCCAGGGGCCCCCAAAAGTGGCTTAAGTTGCACCAAAGTTTTGTTTAAAAAAAATTTTTTTGTATTTTTTAAAGAAAAAACGGGAAAAAAATTATTTTTAAAATAATTAAACTACAATTAAATGACAAGAAAAAAAAAAGTTGTGTTTCAATATCACTCTTTCCCTTTGCAATATTGAAGCTTCGGAAGTCCATTATAACTGTTGCTAACGTTGTTTTTACCCTCTTCTCCGAGACTTAAAGAAGAAAAACACCTTATTCTATTTCTCACTTCTACTTCCTAATCCCAAAGTTTTCCCAAGAAACTGATAACGAGGAGAGGACTAGGACCCCCTGCTGTTGACACTTCCGACCTTGCGAATGACATCGACAAGTATCTTTAAACATTTAGCATTATTTTCGTAAGTGATCACATCGAATTGCAGGGCCGTAGCGACAGCCCCCCATACCCCCATTTGGGGGGGCCGACGAAGCCAGGGGGCCCCCTAATCGATTCTATCGACCTTTTTACCGAAGTTTATTTGTTTTGAAAAAGTAAGAAAATACTTCTTTTAAATGTTTTTATTTTTCAAATTCTTCTTTTCTTATTCAGGGACATGCCAGACAGTTCCCCCAGGTGCCTCTTTTTTAAGCTCCCCCCCCCCCAATAATCAGGATTTTCATTAAAAGGTGTCAAATGCTTAAAATGTGCTAAAAGTGACCGAAATTCATACTTTTTAAACACTTACGATGGGAGTGTGGTTCCCCTTTTCCTCTCTGCTCTCTGCTTCTCCCTCCACATACGCAGACAGGGCCTGACTAGACTAAGGCAGGGGCATGAGGGGCAATTGCCCCGGGCCCCCCGGCTTAAGGGGGCCCCCCAAGGACAGATAAGTTTTCGTTAAAGCAGTGTCAAATGATAAAAAATGGTCAAAAGTGACCAAAATTCTTTTTTTTTTTTTTTTTTTTTTTCAATTTTAAGGTTCTCTCTTCTCATACCCACTCTGTTTCTGTACCCAATGCCTCACATTTATCCTCATATTCATATAATCTATAATTTCTTGAAGTTGTCTTTCTTCTGCTTTTATGTATATACATGTGAATAGTACTTGGTACGAAATTTATTTACACATACATACAATAGTTATGAATTTCAGTTTTAGTCACGTGAGTATAATTTACGAACAATTTTAAGATAGAAGGGGGCCCCCCCTAAAAGTGTTTGCCCCAGGGCCCCCCACTGTCTAAGTCGGGCCCTGTACGCAGAAAATAAACTATATCATCAAAAAACAAATTATTAAAATTTTATTACAACCAGGGCCCGACTTAGATTGTGGGGGGCCCCTTTCAACCTTTTGGATTTTCTCTTGAATTATACTGAAGTGTCTAAAACTAACTTTATACTAATTGTCTATTCGCATTTGTGTGCAGAATAACTCAAAAAAGATAACTTTAAGAAATTATCAAATACATTTTTTTCTTCTGTTATAGAAACATAAGGCTAAATGTAAATCATTAAATATAAATACAACTCTGATGTAGCTGTTACATCCAGGGGAGGGGGGGGGGGAAGGAGAGATGAGAAAAGAGCAACAATAAACCTAAAAATAAATAAATAAATAAAGAAAAAATTTTGGTCACTTTTGGCCATTTTTTATTTAGCCTTAACAAAAAAATTATATTTGTCCTTGGGGGTCCCCTCGATCGGGGCCCCGGCGTCCGATGCCCTACATGCCCGTGATTTAACCAGGCCCTGATTACAACAACATTGTATCCTATAGCTTTTAAAAGAAATTTTTTATTAAGGGTGTATTTCGATTCAAGCTGCTTAATTTCTGATTTATTTTTACATTCATTTTCGCTCTCGAATGCATCAAACTGGCAAATTGTATTATTCATAAAGTACACAAGGTGCCGTGATTGTCAGTTCTTCGATAAATGGAGAAAATGTTGCAAAAAAAAGTAATAAAAAACGGCATTTTTAACCGATTTTTCCGAAGTGGGAGATTTGGAAACGAAAAAAAGAGTCATACAGAAAAGGTAATTGTTTATAAATCAAATTCTAGTGAATTGAGTGTAAAAAGACATCACACGGCACCTTATACGTCTCTTCAAAAATCCCCTCAGCAAGTTTCATGTTTCTATTTTTAAAAATGCGTCTAAAATTGTATCGGAAAATTTCGAGCTGTTGAAAATGGAAAAGCGTTTTTTCGAATACACCCTTAATGTTTCCTCGTAACATGATAACTTAAAATGGTTAATTATGTCCAATTTTGAGCCTTCTTTTTTAGACATCTTGTAATGTCAACCTTAGGTAAGCAAAGTAAAAATTTGCAAAGAAATGCTTATTTCAATCAATCAATCATTTTTTCTATAATTATCAAATTAATATTTTTAATTAAAGTTGTGACCAATTTTTTGGGATATCTTGTATATAGATGTGAGCCGTATAATGTACAAAATTTATGCCTGTGTACAATATATTTTTTATTTTTAGTGCTTGCCACTTCTACAATATTAAAAAAAAGGAAAGAAAAAAAATCTACAGATAGATAGAAGAGGGGGTGTCCAGAATGATGTTTGTTCCGGGGCTTCCCATAGCCTTAACTGGGCCCTGTTCTTATTAAAAATCTTGTTTAGATTTCAAAAACGCAGAAACTGAAAATCCTTATTTTCTTACTCGTTTTTCCCCCCTCTCTTTTTGTCCATGGGTTTTTGACCTAGCGACTCTTTTGACCTTTAAGGACCAGGTTCATAGCACTCTTGTGGTCAAGCATAGCTCTCTCTGATCTTTCTTGTCGGCGCTTTGATGTATAAATTGCTTTTTCAGTGCGCTGAATTTGAACTTCAAGTGAGAAATCACACGCGAAATCAGTTGACAGCTTTACGGCTGAAGAGAAAAATTTTCCCATCCTTTGTCAATTAGATAGGCTTCGGATCTCAAAAATCATTTAACCCTTTCAAGGGCGGTGGCTAGAGGGTCTAGCCACTTAATTTTAATTAATAAAGTGGCAAATGACACCAAGAATATTTTAGTAAAATTTTCCTTTTGTAATGAAAGTACAAAATAGCGGATTTATATTTTCTAAGAAATTTGTTTTACTATTCTGGTGTCAGTCAATTATTTCATCATTTTAGGAACAGAAATCTTTTGCCCTTGAAAGGGTTAAAGAGGTTCGAAAACTAGCATCCTTTTGTTCTCCTCCCACCGATAGCCGGAAACTGCATCTTCAAAGATAGATTTATTGCTCTTTTTGTGTAACTGGAAAGTAGTGATATTTGCGCGTAGCCTTAGCAACAAAAGTATGTTTTCTTTTGAAACACCGGGATATTATGTTCTTAGAAAATAGGTCATTTTTCACACCGATTTCAGTACGTGGGTGACACAAATCACATCTAGAGAATCATCTTAAAATGTTAACAGCTTAATTAGCAACCATATTCCTTGACCTTGAAGGGAGTATATATACTCGCTTTGGTGCTAGGTACTGGCCTATTCAAGTACTAAGCAGCCAGCTAATGCATACAAATACATGTTTGTAGACAACACAGATGTGGATTTTTGTATTTTTTTTTTCTGATTTAGTAATACGCATAATATAGTATTTATAAAATTAAGTGTATATCTAGAGCTCTTATACTAATCTGGTAAGTCATATTTATTACTTCATGTAATTTATATTGCTATTCTTAAAAATTTTAAGTATTGGAAAATTTTACATAGCTTGGAAAAATATATGTATACTAATAGAGCATATTTTAATAACACACATTTCTCATTTACATGTTTTTCATTTAAGCGTTTCATTAGAGTTCCTTCACAAAATTCTTTTTAATAAAACACACCATTCACAAAATTCTATTCCATAAAAATATACTCTAATTAATTTTATAGTGTTAGGTTTTAAAATATGTGTTTTGCAAAGGAAACAAGTTCACCAGAAATGAAAATTTTAGCATATAGTCTTAAATAAGTTATTACTAATAAATGTTTGATGCAAATTTCAATAACTGGAATAAATTTCATAAAAATAACGTTTTTCACAAAATGGGATCCAAGAAAAAATTCCTGCATCAACCTCCGATTCCATTGCATTCATATGTTAAACTATTTCGTTTGTTAACAAGTAATAAGTAAATTCTAATTTAATTTATATTCTTATTTCCTTGGAAAATCTAGTGTTCTAAATTCATGTCACAATAAGAAATTGTGCTATTTTAAAATTTCCTATACTCTTTCTTTCTTTTTTTCCCGCGATGTTAAATAATCTCACAGGCCCATAAAGCCCATCCATGCTTACCCACTAAAATACAAAGGGCCCCCCAAATTTATTTTTCAAACCTAATTTTTAATTCAATAAATTCAATCAGAGTAAAAACATATATAGTTTTTTTTTTATTATGAAATATTTTTTTCTTACTATATTGCAATTTGTAAAACATAAAAAATATTTTGAAGTTCAAATATTCTCAACTGTAATTCCATATTTGTCTTTTACAAAATTAATTGGTTATGTATAATTATGTGTTTAATAAAATATTTTTTAATGTGTATAATATATAGATGGTCAGTTTTAATTTAATAGTAGTAAAAACTTTATTTACTCGAAATTTCCATGGTAAAATTTCGAATAATTTAAGCATACGGAAAATGGATTTAGTAAATGAAAAAACAAGTGATAGGATAATAGCCCCCCTCCCCCTGCCCTGTGACGTCAGGCTTCCTCTACTTCTAATCCTTAAGCGGGCTCTGAAACTGACAAGGCACAGTCCTCAAGCCTGTTAAAGTGTTGCTGGGCTTACGTCTTTACGCACAATTCGAAATCTTTTGTCTCTTTATATAGAAACTTCAATATAAATATTTTTCAAAAAACTCAGTTGAAAGTGTGGGAGAGGGGAGGGGGCCCAAAGTTATAATTTTTTTACCTTTATCTGTATATTTAATGGCTTTAAAATAGCATAAAAAATACTCATTGTATATATAAATTTCCTTCTGTACAATTTACTAAAAATCGATATTTATGAGTTGCATTGTTTAAAACACTGTCATTAATTTATTTTACCCCTTCCGCCCTGAATTTTTTTTCCAACTTTGGGGAAAAAATACTTTTACGCTAATAAAATTAAAAGTATCTATTGAAATCAAGGAAGTTGCGGTTTACTGAGATTTAACGAATGTGTTCTTTATTGAAACTTAATGAATGTAGTTAATTTGCTTGTTTTTCATATAACAATAGACTAAGGAAGAATTTTTTTAGGACGTTTGGAAAATGTCCTATTACTACTGGATAAAATAAACATAAAAAATGAGTAGTATTTTTTACCTTCTATCATAAATTACTAATTTGGAAAAGGAGTACCTAATTTAAATTTAAAGAGTAAAACATATGATTGAATTAAAAGAAACGCCAATGAATTCCGGCCCTTATTACCGCATGGGCAAATCAGGACTTTGCCCATGGGCCCCGGACCTTAAGGGGACCCCAAATCCATACATTAAATTATTAAATATTTACATTCTTTTTCCAATTCTAACTCTTTCATATATTGAAATTATTAAATTCATCTTAAAATAATTGACAAAGTGCTAAATTTCTAATAAAAGTTTTATTCTGTACTAAGAAAAAAAAAGAGTATTTTTATTAAGGTAGTTAATTTAGAACTGATGGAGCTCAGAATTTTCTTCCATTTATATCCAAGGTGTGAAAATATGTTTATGAAATATCACGATATTACGAAACATGAATTACGATTTATGACTTATTACGAAAATATCAAACACATGCATATATAAGTGACCATCAGTTTAATTTGAATAATGTTATAATGATTTGAAAGGGGGCCCTATTTTTTTTTGCCCAGGGCCCCAATTAGTCATAATCGGGGCCTGAATGAATTGCTAATAATTAATAAATATATATATATATATTTTTAAATGCGAAACATAGATGAAGTCATAGTAGTAAATGTATCAGTATATGCTATCATTATTAGGTGCTGGAATTAAGTAAAATAGTCTTTAAGACAAAATAATACTCAATAAAAGATATGTCCTATTAATAGGACGTCAGGGCCAAAGGGGTTAAAGTGGTTTCAAATTCCCAGCTCAATAAAGTGAAATTTTCTGAAGCATTTTCTGACAAAATTTTAAACGGGCATAAAATTGACCAAAAGGCATAAAATTGACAGCCTGACTGTTGAAGCGATTTGAAATAGAATAGTACTTTCCATTTTTTATAAAAAATTTCTTTTCTTTAATTTGTTTTCTTTCTATCTTTAATTTGTTTTCTTTTAAAATTTATAAAATATGTTTGAACTGTACGTGTTTAAACAATATAATTATTGCACTCTTAAAAATAACAATGAAATAAAATAAAATAATTTTAAAAAATGCATACTTAATTTGGGATAAAAACAAGCCGTATGGGGGGGGGGCAAATTTTTCAGTAGCTGGGGAAGAGGAGGGGGGGGCCCAAAATTTCCCGTAGCCCCGGGCCCCAGAAATGCTTGATCCGGCCCTGAATGTTTCTGAAATTATATGATGACAGTGGAATGTTATATAAGATTGACGATAAAGACATCGCTTATATAAACTATAATCAAATAAAGAAAATTTTGCCTGATCCTGAAATGATTCAAAGGGGCAACAGATTATTTTATAAGTTCTCATATTACATAGACATGTTTGAAAAATAAGTGCGGAAATTTGTAAATAAATTAAGAAAAATCTAGTGTAAAATTCATATGCATATTAAATATTAATCAAAGTGATTTAGTTGTTAATCATTTTATAATAATTTGTAATGCTTAACGTAATGTCTGTTACAAAAATGTAACCTCTGTTACTAAATGCAGGGCTCAGCACAGGTCACCATTTTCACTAAAAGTCACTATATTTCGCATTGGTCACTTTTTGTTACTATTTTTGATCTCGTCACTTTTTCCACTATTTTCAGAGAAAACTTCGAAAATCTCCGATCGATGAAAAAAATTTTGTAACAAAATGGCAGCGAATTGGCTCTTGCAACAGATTCGCCATTTTGTTGCGAAATCTTCTTCCGTCTCCTGCTAAAAGGAAGAACCAATGCTTCTGTCGACTTTCCACCCCTTTCTCCCTAAATGAAACTGTCCCCATATGGGATTGCACATGATTTGTCACTTATCAAGTGTGTATCAAGAAATTGTATTTGAAAAAATACTCAAGGCATTGGATGAAATGCAACTTCCACAAAAATATTTATTGATGTTGAGGAGTGACGGACCTTGTCAATAAAAAAGTTCATAAACTAATGAATGAAGAAATTAAAGTTGTTGCGGAACAAAATCTTGTCAATATTGGGACATGTAATATACACATTGTACATAATGCTTTTTTGAAAGGTTTGTCTATGTTAGGGGGAAGACACATGTGAACTGATCACTTCAATTTATTTTTATTTTTCTGGATGGCCTGAAAAATGGGAAGCATTTTCCAATGTCCAAAGTAAAGAAGGACTTCCCAACAATAGATTCCTGAAACATTGTTCATCAAGGTGGCTGACGGTACAGCCAGCTGCCAGGCGACTTCTAGAGCAGTGGTCAGCCATAGAAAATTATTTCTTAAAACATGTCCCTAGTAAGGGTGTAGTCCCTAGTGGGTGGTGTAAGTTGCAAGAATATTATCAACTTGATAAAAAAAAAATTACAATAAAGGCTGAGCTTCATTTTGTGATATCAAGTGCAAATCTGTTTATGAAATTCACAAAACCATTTCAGAAGGATGAACCTTTAATCCATATTTTGTTTTTGTACAGTGAACTTTCCACTTTAATTCAAACTTTAATAAGTCGAGTTTGCAAGCAATCTAATTTAGATAAAAAACATACCGATGTAGACAACCTCCTCCAAGAGGAAAACTATCTTCCTCAAACAAATTAATTGCAGTGAACCAGTTCTTGAAGCATTGGATCATGTGAGTGAAAATGATAAAATGTACTTTTTAAAAGACATTCAAAAGCACTACATAAGTGCCTGTAAAGTGCTTTTAAAAAATACAGCTATGTCCTCAGATTTACTCAAAAAACTTTGTTTTCTTCATCCTGTTCAGAGAAAATCTGTTCGTAGTTGTCGGGCTATAGTAGCAGTTGCAAAATATTTGCAGATTGATGTCCCACATGATATACTGCTAGACGAATGGAATCTTCTGCAGTTAGAAAAAGAGTGCGAACAAAACAGTGAAAGAATAGATTGCTATTGGAGTAACCTTCTTTCAATTAAAAATGATGGACAATTGAAATATGCTACAGTAGCTAAAGTTATAAAAGCTGCTTTAGTACTGTTGCATGGAAATTCGGATGCAGAGAGTGGTTTTTCTTCCTCTGGAATGTCGATAGAGGAAAATAAAAAATGTCGATAGAGGGTGTTTTAGACTTTGGAGTAACGTACAACTATTTTTACCATTATTTTTTGCATCTCATTAAATGGTTTCTTAAGCTTAGATTTAAACTTAAATTTTGAGCTCAAAATCTGAATAGTTGGGAGTGGTTAAGAAGCACAAACTTAACTGTGTTCAGAGGGTTTAAATTTCAAATGATTATAAAAAACGGAAAAATTGGTTCGATTCATTTCCAGTTTTCTCTAAAACCATTCTTTATGTCAGTATTTCCTAGAAAATAAATTTTAAAGATAAATTTCAAAAAATTAGAGGGCGCCTTAAACTTTAGAGTAACCAACAACTATTTTTTTTTATGTAAATAAATGTTTTAAAAGCTTAAGACTTAAATTTTGTGCTCAAAATCTGATAGTTGTGAGTAATTAAGCAGCAAAAAGTTGAACTGTGTTCGTAGGGTGGGCATGGTAAAATTTCAACTCCTGAACACAGTTCAGTTTGCGCTTCTTAACTCCTCCCAACGATTCAGAATTTGAGCTCAATATTTAAGTCTAAGCTTTTGCAAGCATTCAATTAGATACAAAAAATAACAGTTGTTGTTGATTAATCTAAAGTTTAAGGCGCCCTCTAATGGAATTTTTTGAAATTTTTCTTTAAAGTTTATTTTTAAGAAAATACTGACATAAAGAATGGTTTTAGAGAAAACCGCAAACGAATCAACCAATTTTTCAGTTTTGTATAATCATTTGAAATTTGAACCTTCCCATGCCCATTGAACACAGTTCATTTAGCGCTACATAACCACTTTCAACAATTCAGATTTTCAGCACAAAACTTATGTTTATGTCTAAGCTTAAAAAAAATTTAATGTGATGCAAAAAATAACGGTAAAAAATAGTTGTACGTTACTCCAAAGCCTAAAGCACCCTCTATCGACATTTTATGTTCATAATTTATTTTTAAGGCAATAGTGACATAAAGGATAGTTTTAGTGAAAACCGCAAATCAGTTGACGAATTATTTTGTTTTTTATAATCGTTTGAAATTTGAACCTACCCACTCCCATTGAACACAGTTTAGTTTGCGCTACTTAACCACAGATTTTGAGATCAAAATTTAAGTTTATGTCTAAACTTCCAAAAAAATTTAATGAGATGCAAAAAATAACGGTAAAAAATAGTTGTTTGTAACTCCAAAGTCTAAAGTGCCCTCTATTGGCATTTTTTGAAATTTATCTTCATAATTTATTTTCAAGACAATACTGACATAAAAAATAATTTTTGTAAAAACCGCAAACGAATTGACCAATTTTTCCGTTTTTTATAATCATTTCAATTTTTGGTACCTAAACTTTGATGGTGCCTATCATCTTCGGAAGACATTTGGGACCCTTAGTTTCTCATTTAATATTATTTGTCTTGATGTGTACTATCATGCCTTAAAGTTTTGCCCAGTAGTTTAGATACATCCTGTATTTTATTCAGGCATGGGAATAGGCAGCATTTTTTTCTGGAATGGGCCTAAGATGTGCCAAACTGATTTTTAGATTATATACGTTTAATTTTTATTGAATCAATTTTATTCTGGGGAGGGCCTAGCCCACCCATACTAGCAACGCACATGTATTCAGGTCTTTTCTAATGAAGAATTTCCCTTTAAAATTCCCTAATGGCCACAATGGTAAGTTGCTGTCTAATTAAATTTATTTACATAGTTATATATGCAGTATTTTTATATCAATTATAGTTGATTGATTTAGATTAGGGGTGCACAACCTTTTCAAGAGAAGGGCCACTTTTAAAAACGTCTGAGTGGTCGAGGGCCCCATCACATGGAGTGAATTCGATTTCGAGAAACCTATAATAATGGTGTATAATCGGTTAATAAAATATGGTTTCGGCGGGGAGTGGGGAGAGGATGGTTACCCTTTTAAGTTCAAAATTTCCAATTTAGTTTGTAAGGATATAACAGCAATTTTTCAATTTGTATATGTAACAGATATAGCAAGGATTATTTGCATTAGTCAATAATATTTCTTGACTTTATCCAGGAGAAAATATTTTATTTTATTGAAAGTGAAAAAAAAAAAAAAAACATAAGTGGTTGGTGATGAAAAAAAAAATGCTAACTTTATGAACGAAGGAGAGAGAAGGAGCTAATCAGCAAGATTTTCAAGAGCCTGAACAATGAAATTTCCGATTTTTCTGCGCCCAATCAATCATGGGCTTTTTACGAAACTGATGGACAAAATTCGTGATTTTTCTAAGCTTTGTGATTCTTATTCAAACGATCAAGAAAATTCAACATTTTTCCACGCCTGATAAACAAGATTCACGATTTTTACGAAACCTATCGATGAAATTCCCAATTTTTAGAAAGCAGACCGTCAAAAATCACGATTTTTGCAAAGCCAATCGACGAAAATCGCAATTTAAAAAAAGATCGACAAAATTTGTGATTTTTACAAACCCTATTGACAAAATTTGCGATTTTTCCTCACATGATCGATAAAGTTCACGATTTTTTCGCACCTGATAGTAGAAATTCACGATTTTATTTTATTTTGATTGATGAAAGTTGCAAATTTTCCGTCTGAGATCGACAAAATTCGCGATTTTTATGAAGCCGATCAACGAAATTCGCAATTTTTCTTCGCATGATCGACAAAATTCGCGATTTAAAGAAGCCGATCGATAAAATTCAAAATTTTTTCGTGACAAATCAATAAAATTTGCAAATTTTACCAAGATGATCGGCGAAGTTTGTGATTTTTACAAAGCCAATCGGCGAAATTTGCGATTTTTCTTCACATTATCGACGAAATTTGAGATTTTTCGTCACATTATCGACGAAATTTGCGATTTTTACGAAGCCGATCAAGAAAATTAACAATTTTTTGGGCCTGATCAATAAAATTCGTGATTTTCATGGAACCGATAGAAGAAATTTCCGGTTTTATTTGAGCTTGATCGATGCAATTTGCAAATTATTCGCATGAGATCGACCAAATTCGCGAAATTCTCATGTCGGACTAACAAAATTTGCGATCGTTCAGAACTCTATGAATAAAACTCGCGATTTTTCCGTGTTCAATCGACGAGATTTGCGCTTTTTCCGCCTTTTATTGACAAAATACGCATTTTCCCGCACCCAACCGTCGAAATGCGCGATTTTGAACTAACTTTGATTAAGTCTGCAATTTTTACGCTTTTTTTTCTTGTTAAACTTATAAAAAATTTCACTGTATTTCGCAACTGCTCAACGAAGTTTTCAAATTTTCCGTGCATCATCACAAAATTAGCTATTTTTTCGTACTTTATCAAAGAAATTTGCTATTTTGTCGTCCCTGATCGGTGAAATTTTCTATTTTTTCCAAGAATAATGGACAAATTTCCGATTATTCTATACCTGATGAACGAAATTTGGGATTTTTCGTGCTCCATCTATCAAATTTGCAATTCTGAAGTGACTGACGAAATTTCTTTTTTCCCGTGGTAAATTGACGAGAAATTGACGATAATTTTCCTGCGACTTCTGCACAAAAATTGCAATTTTTCCAATTGTAGAATGAAGAAATTCGGCGGGCCAAACGTTAACCCATCGAGGGCCACTTTTGGCCCGCGGGCCACAGGTTGTGCATCCCTAATTTAGATGATAAAAGTCCCTCTTACATTTGACGAGTGAGACAGTCTTTAACATGTACAATTATTAATTTATTTTTGTTTTGCTAATTTTTTGAAATCTACTATGAATGCCACTGATATTTTTAAAATAAATGAATTTTTTACTGCATTCACATACTTCAAAATTCCTCCCCCCCCCCCCAAAAAAAAATGCTTCATATGTAGTTTTTTCTTTTTTTTAAGTAAATCAATATTGAAAGGGTTCAAATACATTTAAAAAATTTGTCAGGCATCATTTATACTGTATTTAATTATCAAAATTAATTGTTTGTTTAGTCACTATTTGGTCACTTTTTTGAAGGAACTTCAGTCACTATTTCCACTATTTTTGAGGCTACAAGTTACACTGAGCCCTGTATATGTAATTTCAGTTACTCACACTTTTTGTCATTATTTTTCTTGCTGTATTCGAGTAGCTTTTAAAAAATGTTTATAAAACATTAAAAAGTATCTGTTCTTTTAACATATTGAAATTATTTACCATTTAAAAAATATTTTAGCACTGGGAATTAAAAATTTTGGCTGTCAATATTGAATACAAGTAACAGAAGTTATATATTGTTATATAAATTAATATATATTATTGTTTTCTTTTGAATATAAAAGTATATATTGAAGTTAGCACAATAATGAAAATATAATACAATAGAAGCAATATTTTCATAGCAATATAAATGTTGTAAATTGAATGGTTATTGTACAGTAACAGAGGTTACAATATTTACCTTTAAAACATTTTCAGGGGGCTGTATTTTTTACTCAAATATGAATTTTTCTATGCTGGTGCTTGTTTTATATAGAATGTATACATATAAACATAAAAAATTACATTTGGTAAAAATTTTATACTTTGAAAAAAAAAATTTTTTTTTTTTGGGGGGGGGGGGGCAGGGTTGGCATGATTTAAATCAAGATTTAAATCTAGATTTAAATCAACTGATTTTTTTAAAAAAATCATTTGATTTAAATCAATTTTTTGCAATATCACATGAATGCACATATCAAAGGAAAATTTTGGGTAAAAAGTTAGAAAATGTATTAGATAATGATAGAATTACAAAATTTAAAGCAAGATATGAATAAGCTATTAATGGCTGAAATTTTGCTGGAGTTTTATTAAGTCCCTCTATTTTAAATCAAAATGAAATTTCACAGAGTGTAGGGGAAAATAATGAAGGTTTGGCATTCATTAAAGAAGATTATTTAATCTTCTCACCACTGTAGTACATTTTCAAGCAAAAAAGGGCCCATTCCAAAAATTACCATTGCTTGAGAAAAAAGTTTGATGTTATAACAGATTATGATTGGTGGAAGTCCTTTTATGTAATGGGAAGTAAAGAGAGAATCAGCGAAATTGAAACTGAATTTATTTACCAAATAACAACAGCCGTGGAGTAGAAAGACAATTTCCTTCTTTTGGACTAGTTCGTTCAAGCCTTCATAATAAATTAGGAGTAGACAAAGCTTCTAAATTAGTGTTTTTGTTCAAACAATTAAATCTCTGATCTTTTCCCATTTGCTTAAAAAATATTGAATTAATTGCGATTTTTATCCCTTAATAAATAGCTTGCATTAAATGAATATACTAGACTCCCTCAAATCAGCACTGTTTTGGACCAGAAGTTGTGCAGATTTTAGAATTTTGCAAATTTCTGATCATGGGTTTGTTTACATTTTTTAAACAGTAATTTGATTGTAATTAATAATGCAATTGAAATTATAATGAATGCTTATAATATAGCAAAACATTAAAACAATTATGTAAGGTAATAAACTAAAAAAATAAAAATTCAGATAATTAAAAGTGATTAAAATATTGAAAGCAGCAAAGATGCAGTAAATAATCAATAATGTATAACTAAATATTTATTATAAAGATGAAACGTATTTTTTCCTAAATTATTCAATGAAACTTGGACCATAAAGGTGCACTACTAATTCACATCAAAATCATAAAATAAAGAAGTTTTATTTCAGGTTTAGCCAGATTTAATAATAAAAAAAGCTTGATGAATGTATAAATGCATTTTGCAAAAAAGATTGTGATCACCACTGATATTAGCAATACCTTAAATTTTTTCAGAAATAAATTTATTCTTCCTTCATGAAAAAGCATAAATTTAGTAATGTTAATGAAAGTTACAGATTAAAATATATATAGAATTGATATAAAAATAAAAAGTTAAATTTTGTCCCTATACCTGACTTGAAAGCTTCATTGTTTACATTTGTAAAATATGTGTGGAATTTTAGAGAGTTGCGAATATTAAAGTTATGGATTTGAGGCAGTCTACTGCAGTGGCGTAGCTAAGGGGGGGCAAGGGGGGCGTCCGCCCCGGGCGCCAAATTGAGAGAAATTGTTATATATCTATATTGGGGTGGGGGGCGCAAAATTTCTTGCTGGCCCCGGGTGCCAAAAAACATAGCTATGCTACTGGTCTACTGTATTTAATTTGTTTTTTTAAATTTTACCATTTTCTACTCATTTACAGCATATTTAAATTTGTTTCTTATTTAGTATGCAAATTTCAATTACAAAATAATAGAATGGCTTTAGATTAAAGCCTAGCCTAGATGTTTAATTTTTAGTACCAATCAGTAACTAGAATATAATATTTTCTTAACTGTTTAATTATTTCTTATAATCTTTTTATAAATTATAAATATTATTTATTCTTTTTTAGTTATTTATTATAAAAAACTGCTCCATGTATTTTAAAAACATAAAAATACAGTAATTAAATATAGGGTTCTAAAAAAATCAAATAAATCCGATTTAAATAAAAAAAAATCTGATTTAAATCAAATAAATTCGATTTTTTTTATTTTTTTAAAAAAATCATGATTTTTTTCCAACCCTGGGGGGGGGGGGGGGAAGGACATATTTTTTCTGTTTCACCCCTAAATTTCCATTAAAAAAAACTATGAGATTCCAGATATTAATAACAAAAACATATCAAAATATACAGTTAAAAGCACATCTTACTAAATAACGAAAAAATACATTTTTTTATAAACCTGGAACCTTTTTACTTTTCTAACAAACTTAGTTTTTTGAGTTCACGCTTCCTGAATATATGTAATACAATGTATTAGTGCTGTTTACTTTATACTTTTCTATCTAGAATTTTATTTGTGTAATATGTAAAAAAAATAAAAAACTAGTACGTATTAGAAAATTATCATATCTAAGGAGGTACGAAAAAAATTAAAGTGCCCTGGGCACATTTTACTGTTTCACCTTCCCAGTTTCGAATAAAGCAATTTCTTTATAAATATCTGCAACGTCGCAACGTTAATCTTTTATTACATAAAAAAAAACTTTTAAAAAACATTACTTTTGTTTAGACAATCATTTGCTACGTTTAGCGAGAAAGTCTCAAGCTGTTCTTGAATCTCTTCAATGTCAACATTCATTTTATCAATAATAAATTGAAAGTTTTTCTAATGATTATATTTCTACTGCTTTTAAATGATTTCAAAATTCATAAGATTAGATTAAACTTTTTATTTAAAATAAAATTTTACTGATTAATTCAATCTTTTATGTGATATGCAACTATATTAATAATGAAAACGAAAATTCAAAAACGCGGGAACAAAATGTAAATAAATTAAATAGGCCGTGTTCAGCTGTTACGCGCGCTGCACGCGCACGCTCAGGAGCCACGGACATGGAGTGGGTACTTATAGTTGATGGGATGTGCGTTCAGTCCTCGCTACTGTGCCACCAGTTACTGTAACTGTTCGCTCAGTAACAGATGGAGAACAGATCAAGGATATAAAGATAATCTGTTACAAATGAAAGTGAGCTGGCTGGCCGAATGGTTAGAGTGACCGAATGGAGTGAGTGAGCCTGAACCCAGACGATACGGGTTCGAAACCTGCGCGGGCCAAAAGTTGGTTTGAGGTTTTTTTTTTTTTTTTTTTTGGTTGCTTTTTATTAATAAATAAGACATTTTTATTAAAGGTAAATTTTATATTAATAATACAGAAGCACATGTATTTCTATTATAATAATAAAATACTTATTTAAATACGAGAAAATGAGATTTTTGCGGAGAAAGTTTTAATATTCCAAATTTAGAATATTAAAAGGATAATTAGAACGATATTAATATCGTTCCAAAGTGATTTATTTATATATTAAGAAAATGAAAAAAAAAAGTTTTCTGCGAAAATATCCGTATACGCATAAAATAATTATTAATGTTCTTCTTCTTCTTCTTCTTCTTTTTTTTTTTTTCTTTTGAAAATTTTAGAAGTAATTTTTTATTGAGATTAGGATGCAAATATAATGCATGCGTGGATATTTTACGGTGTTAAAATCAAAATGGAAAATATTATAAAAGCAAAATGTAAAAGATATACATTTTTTAAATTAAGAATATCTGCATACATATATTTTAAAGAAGTGAAATATTTGGAGTTTGCCTTCTAGTTTTGTAATGAATAAAGTATTAAAATGTTTATAATTTTTCTATTAAAAGTATAAATAAGTGTTTTGCTTATACTAACATGATTACGGATGTCGTTTGTTTTTCATATTTTATGACATATTTTGGCCTGTTATCCACACGGTATTAAAATATACAATCATTAAATAAGAAATATATACATACTAAAACTTCTTCTGAAAAATTATCTAACTAACAATGCAAATTCCATTGAAATCAATCCAGTATTGTAGATTACAAATCAATCTTGTAATATGTGGCTACAGGGCCATCGCTAAGACTTTTTATTGGTGGGGGAGAAAACCTTAATATTGTCAAGTCAAATTTTTATATCCGCCAACTCGTTTTAAAATTTTGCCAAGTTAACGCACTTTGAAAATTAAATACAATTCTTATTTGTAAAAAAAGTTAATAATATTCCCAATCAGAGTTGTAACTTTTGCAAATTCTATCAAAAATAGAAAATGTATTGCAGTTTTTATTAAAATTTTAATTAAATTTGACATAAAAGTTTTAAATTTGCAATGTGTAACAACATTTGCCAATGTTTTGGGAGGGTAGCCCCCCCCCCCTTAGCTAGTCCCCCGTGTGGATATCTCAACCTTGGTTTATCAACAGCATTTTATTAATTACAACAATAGAATCAACAGTATTCTATTATTTAATACGAAAAGTATAAAGCAACTGATAAATGATTTTTAAATAAATAAAAATAAAATTATTAAAAAAATTAAATCACCAATTGTTAAATTGTATCAGTCAACCTACCAACTTTGACAACAAACAACGTGCAACCAATAACAGATAAGCACAAAACGCACAATCACGTGATCAAATCGCCCATCATTTTTATTTGCGTCGCGCGCGTCAAGGTTTGAGCAGGGTTGGTTGTCATTTTTTAAATGCTAATCGGGCTTAATTACATGAAATAGGTCACGTGATACTTTTCCGGAATACTTTTAATTTTATTTGAGTGGTCACAGGTATGTATTTCAGTTACGAAAATCATGATTTGAAAGGATAAACAGATATGGTATTTGTATTTACCAATTCTGAACCATAAAAATAATACAATAATTGAATAAATTTAAAATTCTCTTCTTCGATAGCACCTACTCCAAGCAGAATCTTCTGAGCGCGCGCGCACATAAAAAGCCGCTTTTGAACACGGCCATAGATTCAGTAGCAATTAATTTGGCATACTGGGCTCACTGGCCGAGGAGATAAACCAATCAAAAGCCTGTATTTTTGCATATAGTGAAAAGTTCACAAAAATACAGTCTTTTGATTGGTCAATCTTATTTTGCTAATCAACCCAAAATCTCAATCCCAAACTCGGACTGTATCTCTGATTCCACGGTTTGTACATTCTGGTTGACTGTACTTGTAACTGTAAGACGTCGTCTGCTCAATTATGTTTTCAAGGTTTTATTAGCTTATCTTATAAATTTATGATTTAATTGCCTTTACCTACGCCTCAATGTTATAAATATATGAAGGGGTGTAAAATCTTTGAAGATCGTGCATTTAAATATGCATATTAACTTTAAGTTCCCAATGACTTCAAAATTTGCTTTAAGTAGTATTATTACAAGTTATCGCATGTGTCATAATTTGAATGGAAAGGTAAAACGTAGCATTGATCTTTTCTTTTGTGTGTGCGTTTGCTTCTGATAAATGCGTGTGTAATTTCTTTTCATGAAAAATTTATGACAATATAAAATAGTTTTTTTTAATTGAAATGTTAAAATTTGCTTTTGTCTTATGTATTATAATATTTAATTTGTATAATGTTGTTTTAAAGCCGGTTATTTTCTCTATTTACATTATTTTGCATAATTTGTTTTTCTTCAAATATCGATCATAATAATTTTTGTATATTTTATTAAGATTCATGATTAAGCACTATTTAATAACTTTCTTAAAATTTCTCGCGAAATCCCGTAGAATATTTAAGGGAGAGTGAAATGGAGTAGGTTAATAGTGAAATATAATGGAATAGGAAAATATATTCATTTAATTCAAAATATAAGTAAATTGAGCTAATGATTTTTTTATATCACATCTGACTAACAATCGTAAATTTTTCTTTTGGTGGTGAAAATACTGGAATTAGGTATTGTAACACAGTCATTATCAATCTATAATCTTTGTTAGACTCTATATATAGCCAATGCGAGATTATTTGTGTCCTGAGTTATTCTCTGCAATAGTGCAAAAAGTGTTTCCCAACCATATAAATGCTCTAAATTTTATTTTATTTTTATTATTTATACTTTTATCAGGGTTGGCGAGTTTTTGCCGAAGGTGGAAAAAACCTGGTAAAAACTGTCCTGGCAAAAATAGGTTTTTGCCAAAAAGGTGGTAAAAATAGGCTGTCCATTTAATTTTTTTCACCAGAAAGAGAAAAAATATTTCACGAAAGAAAAAATAAACTGCATATTTAATTAAGAAATTAATATTATTCTAAATTTATGTTAACTTTTAAGTTAAATAAGTGTAATTATGCATTTTATGAAAGAATATTAACTTTTATAACAAGATTATAAATGAAAAAAATATCAATTTTATATAAATAAATAGAAACTTCATTTATTCATGTTTATACAATTATTAATAATTCACATAATAGAACTGTTGAGACTGAGTAAAGCATTTATGTTTAAATTGTTTATATATGTTAGAAATTCGAAAAAACAGTTATAGTAACCTAAATTATTAAATTTCAAATATTTCAGCAATATCTCCTCCACAACCTAAATTTTGCTGTTATAGAATGGCATAACAGTAAACAAGTTTTGAAAGAGCATCTGTTGATAGCTTATTTCGAATCTTAGTTTGCACAAATGAAAAATTTGAAAAAAAAAAAAAATCTTTCAATAGCAGCACCAGAGTTGTATAATATAGACGCACGCCGTGCACAGAAAATTTTATGAAGTTTACAGAAAATTTTAAGAAAGAAACAATTTTTATTTTTTTTAACATTTTTTAGTACTTAAAAATAGCAATATTCCCTCAATTTTATGAACAAATTACTTACTGTTAATGCGAATGTAGTCAAAAGACCTTGAAAAAATCGCGTAAAAACATGCATTTCGACGAAGAATCGAGTAAAACGTGAATTTCGTCAAAAGGCTGAGTAAAAATATCGAATTTCGTACAAAGACCGCCCTAAAAACGTAAATTTCATGCATGAATCGCGTAAAAAATGCAAATTACATTCATAAATCACTCAAAAAACTCGAATTACGTCCATGAATCGTGTAAAAAAAACACGAATTACACAAATAAACGTTTAAAAACACGCATAAAAAAGCGAACTACGTCCATAAATCGCTCAATAAACGCGAATTTCGTCGGTAGAAAGCTAAAAAAAGATAATCATGAATCGCATAAAAATAGCGAATTACGTCCATAAATCGCGTAACAAATGCGAATTACGTCCATAAATCGCATAACAAATGCGAATTACGTCCATAAATCGCATAAAAAACGCGAATTACATTCATAAATCGCATAAATAAGGCGAATTACGTCCATAAATCGTTCAAACAATGCAAATCAGATACACTCATATATCACGTATAAAATGCGAATTACATCCATGAATCGCGTAAAAAACACAAATACGGTCAATAAATCGCTCAAAAATACAAATTACGTCCATGTGTCATGTTAAAAAATGCAAATTACGTTCATAATTTGCATAAAAAAACGCGAATTACGTCCATGAATCGTGTAAAAAATGCAAATTACGTTCAAAATTCGCATAAAAAACTCGAATTATGTCCATAAATCGTTCAAAAAACGTGAATTTCGTCGGCAGAAAGCTAAAAAACGCAAATTACGTCCATGAATTGAATAAAAAATAGCAAATTACGTCCATAAATCGCTTAACAAATGCAAATTACGTTCATGAATCGCATAAAAAATGCGAATTACGTTCATGAATTGCATAAAAAACGTGAATTACATCCAATAATCGCTCAAAAAAACCCAAATTACATTCATAAATCTCATAAAAAACGCGAACTACGATCATGAATCGCGCAAAAAAAACGCAAATTACACCCAACATTAGATTAATTTGCAGAAAGTTTTTGACCCAATATTACGTGCACAGAAAGTTTTTGGTTTTATACAAGTCTGAGCAGCACTATTTGCTGGACATATTTGAAGGTGTGCTACTATGGTGTGCTTAAATGATTAAATTTGTGAAAAGTTCAATTTGAAAGTGAAATGTCTATTTGAGAGACAAATAATTTTATGAAGGGTCCTGTTTGAGGTTAAATAATTTTGTGTAGGATCCTGTTTTAAGATAAAGTATTTTATGAAGGGACCTTTAAAGGACCTAAAATTTTCCTAAATATATCCCTGACTTAAGGTAAAAACAAATTAGGTATGTAATTTTTTATTTTGTTCTTAAATTCCTAAGTAAGACTGAATCCCAATTATTTTTCAAAGATTTAAAATATTTAATATTAATTAATTAGAAAATTAAAATATTAAATAGTGCACTGTTAAATTTAATTGTTTATATCATTACTATCCTTATTGGTGTGCAGATTTTATTACACATTAAAGACAAATAGGTTTTTTCCATTTTTCCCCTGGTTTTTTCCAGTTTTTGCCACTGTCCTGGCAAAAATACCTTTTTGCCGGTAAAAATGCCAACCCTGACTTTTATTAGAAGGTCTAAAGTTTGTTTATTTGGGGCAAGGCATAAATTTAAAAATAAACAAATTCAATATTTAAAAATGTAAGATATATCATGCAAATATCATTCCCTCACCTCTCCCCTACCCATACTACCATACTTTACTGCCCGATTTTTTCCATTCAGAAATAAAAATAATTAAAAATACCCTAAGCAAAATAAAGTTCTTAATTGGTACCTTTCAAAAAATAATAAAAATATTTTTTACTATAATTATGTAGTCTATTCAATCAATTACATGTCTCCCTATGTTATACCATCATTCCCTCACACCTTGCTATTATCGCAAATATCCTAACTCTAAAGATGAGCAGCAGTCTAGCATTCTTCACAGAGAGGAAGCTAATTTGAGTACTTGTCAGTCCAGCAACATAAATTGGTGGTATAAGTTTTAGTTAATTTTCTAGAATTTTTTTTCAATCAGAAAATTGGGGAGTATTTTTATTAGCAGTCATTCCCTCACGCAGAATGCTAAATTTTTAGCAATTTTTAAAATTTTTAATTTTATCATACATTATATATTATGTGTTCTTCTTTAAGGAATCAGTTTGGTTTTTTCCATAATTTTGCATTTTTCATGACAATTAGTAAAAACATCTTAATTTCATCATTCCCTCACATTTATTGTTATGAGTTAATGATAAAGTCAATGGGGAATATGTACTTTTGTTTAAAATTTTATAATGATTTCTGCTGCTATTAAAATCTTCAACAATTGACCAATTACTAGCAATTTATCCAATTTTTATGAAAATTTACCTATGTAACATTCAAGTCAGACTGCTTGGTCAAATTTGCAGTATTGTAGAGAATAACCCTCCTATCATACAGTGTTTTATAGCTGTCCCATACCTCCCCAGGGCCATAGCTAAGGGGGCGTTATGGGTGGCTCAGCCCCCCCCCCCCCCCCCCTGGAAAAGATTCTAAGGTCACTCAATACATTTCTGCTCCAGAAATTCAAATGAAATTCTGTTCAAAAATCTAATTTAGTTTTAAGATCCTTTTACAGTTTTTCAGAATTACTAAATTGTATCTAAAATAAGTAATTCAACACTCCCTCCTCCTATTTGTACATATGAAGCTAACATGATGTTTAATATTGCACCAGTTATACACTCAAAATTTTCATCATCCTATACTTTTCTTAGCATAAAAGGAAGTTATTAAAACAGTTTAATAAGAGACATAATACCTACAATGTGAATATGCACTAATTTATCTTTCTGCTGCAGGGAGAGAGAAAAAAAAATATGAGCCCTTCCCCCCCCCCCCCCCCCTTATAGATCACTTCTAGCTACGGCCCTGTACCTCCCTCTAAATGAGGTGATATAGGACACATTTTGAAATTTACAACACCTTTAATAATAAAATTGTTTTTGCAAATTATGTTTCTATAATATTCAAAAACATTAGAAAGTGTTTCATTTTGTATACTATAAATCAAAATTTTTGTTTTTGTGACAAAGTTGATTTTCTCATTTTTGTAAAAAGTATCTGATTCCTCCCCACTCTCCCCTACACTATAGATACTCTAGCACAGGAATAGATGCATTGTTTCATATGTCTAGATTAGAGATGAGTTCGGGCTCAATTTTCGGAGCCCAAGCCTGACGTTTTTTAATTTGAGCATGAAAGATAATTTGTCATCAGAGCCCGAGCCTGATACAAAATGAATAAATAACAAATGAATGATAATTAAAAACGTTTTCAAATGTGATAGCTCATTTAAAAAATATTCTTACATAAAATTTACTGTTAAATAAAAATTTAAATCTTTTGAAAAGAGCAATTTGGTATCAAATGAAAATATACTTCATGCTCAAAAGGATTTGACATATTTTTTGTCCTTTAATAAGAAAATTTGATGGACATATTAAAAAAGTGTAATGAATAAATGGAGGAAATTTGCAGAAATTACTCTTTGTATGCTGAAGAATCAAACATGTTTTCAATTTCCTATAAAATGTGTACATCTTTAAGTATAATCAATCCATTTCTCATAACAATTCCTCGTGATTGACATGAACCTGAAGATCAACACAAATTAAGACGTTGATACAGTTATTTTAACTAACTCTTTCGGGTCTCTATACTATTAATAGTACATGTCTTTCAATGGAGTATTATTTTGTTCTAAGAAATACTTATGCTAATATTTACATCTAGTAATGCTAGTATATGTCTATGAGTTTACTTTATTACTTCATTTATGTTTCAGCATTAATTAATAATAATAATTATTATTATTTGCTTAATTCTATTTGCCCTATTTGTGATTCTTTTATTATAAACATATATTTCACTCTTTAAAGTAAAAGTTACTTTCCTGAATAAATTGTGTGTAATAGAGTGCAAAAAATATTAGAAAGTTGTAATTTAAATTAAATCTTTTTGTAATACAATATTTTCTAAACATCTCCAAAAATCCTTCTTTATCCTATTGTCATAAGAATATTAATTGAATAATATGCAAAACAGCTACATTCATTATTTTTCAGACAGTGAAATATTCGTTAAGTATTAATTAATCTATTTGGATAGCTAGTGTTATTGTTACTAACATCAAACTATTTTTTTTTTTATTGAAAAGAAATTTGGACTCTAAAGTGTTATAAATCTGATGCTTTTATAGGAAAAGAAGAAACGCTAATCGATTGTTTTCTATTGGAATGACATGGTAAATATGTTTACTTACGAAAGGAAATCATCAGTGTTTATGCAGTATTTATGATGACAAACAGAAAAAATAATCATGATGCATAGTCACGATAATTTATATTTTCATATGGAGAATGACTATGACACATGCACAATTAAATAATTTGCAAACCCCAAGCTTCTGGCTTGGAGATAGAATAGTAGAAAGAGAACAGAGAAGATAGGCTTTTCCCAACAGAACTTAGCCCCAAAATATTGCCCGGTGCATGGCGTTGCGCTAATGATGATGGACTGACTTTCAATCACATGACCTGTTTGACTACTCTCTCAACTAATCTGCTTGCGGGATATAGGGAGCGCCAGATTTCATCTTCTCCCAAACTGCCAGAAATGCCAACCAGACTCAGAAAGACTCTAGGGGCAAAAGTGGAAGCACCGTCTTTGTTCTCCTTCTACTATTTCTATCTTCATGCTTCTGGTCTACATAAAAAACAAAGAAATCATTCTCTAAGTGTTATAAACTAACTAATTAAATAAATAAATAAACAATCAAATTTAAAAATATCCTCTTGCACAAACGAAAATCCAACTAGAAGCTAATTTATTCTAAACAATAAATTGCTTGTGTTGATTGGTGCCATTTCAATAGATCGTCACCGGAAATGCAATAGACATAAATCTCCAAACATCACAAATTTTATTTTGAAACAGCAATTAACTATTAAAATACAAAAAACACTGTTTCTATTGCCTGTTCGTTTTGATCAAAATAGCCCTGAAATGACTCGAAAAACAATAAGTAATTTTAAAGGGTAAAAAGATCATTCAATCTTTTATTCACATGAATAAATAATTTTCCGGTTTCAGAAAGAATGAGCCTGGGCCCGAAGACTAAAATAAAAATAGATCCCGTCTCAGCAGTAGTCTAGATTCCTTAATCTGAGACTAGAAATTTAGTGTCAAACTTTTGCATCTAATATAAAAATTTTGAAATTGTATTTTATTTTGTATTTTTGTCATTTAATTGTTTATTTCTTTTAATAATATTAACTATATGCTTCTCTTATAACACAGTATTGCAAAATTTGTTTCAACTGAAAAGAAAGATCTTCAAAATTATTGAAATAAATTATATATTTCTTCTTTTATTAAATAAAGGGTGGGGGTAATAACCTTTTAACAATTTGAAACCAGATTCCGTGTTTTTAATTAACATAATTTTTTTTATTAAATTTTGATACTTTTTTACATCAATTGTACCCAAAAACAATTTCTCAAAAGTTGATTTTTAATAAAGATATTTTGTCATTTTAATATGAAAAATAGGAAGTAATAATTTTTCTCTTTAATTTTTAAAAAGCAATAAGAATTTATTTGAAAGATTTTAGTTCAGAATATATGTGATTTATTTACATGAACAATTTAATTAAAGGTTGAGAATCATAAATTTATATATTGCTGTTACATGGAAAAAATGCATTCCTTTAAAAAATATATACAGTGGACTCCTTCAAATCTGCACAACTTGGAACTTTTAGTTGTGTGGATTTTGAGGTTGTGTAGATTTTAAAATTTTGCAAATTTCTGGTCATTTTTTTGTTTACATTTATTAAACAGTAATTTGAATGTAATTAATAATGCAATCAAAATCACAGTGAATGCTTGCAATATAATAAAATATTAAAATAAATAATAAACTAAAATAATAAAACGTTAGACAAGTTTTAAAAAGATTAAAATTTTAAAAGCAAATATCAAGTTAATGATCAATAATACTAAATATTCATTAGGATGATCATCAGCCTATAAGGATGAAATGTATTTTTTCTAAATTATTCAATGAAACTTGCCTTATAAAGATACATTACTAATCCACTCAAAAATCATAAATCAAGGAAGTTTTATTTCAGGTTTAGCCAGATTTAATAACCAAAAAAGCGTATGAATACATAAATAAATTTAGTAAGAAGATTGTGATTACCAATGATATCAGCCATATCTTGTTCTTTTTCAAAAAAAAAAAAAAAAATTCTTTCTTCATGAAAAAACATGAATTCAATAATATTAATAAAAATTACAAATTAAAATATACATGTAATTGATATAAAACTAAAAAAAAATTAATTTTGTCCCTACATCTGAATTGAATGTTTCATTGTATACATCTGTAAATTATGTGCAGATTTTAGACAGTTGTGGATTTTAGGGAGTCTACTGTATTATGCAATCATTTATCCATTTATATTATATACATGTGTGTGTATTTTAAACTAATTTACAGGCTGTTAAAGTTTCTCCATTCTTAGTTGATTCCTTCAACAGACATCACAACTACTTGAGAATATCGGTCACTGAACGGTGCAGTTTTAGATGTTAGTTGCTTTTTTCTTTTATTATTCTGTAATAGCATTTTGTTGATTTTTAATGTATTTGTAAGCAAGTAGGACTTATAATAGATATAGGATATCATTCTTATATGTATTATTGAAAAGTAATAATTTTCTACTGATGACTCCTAAAAGACATCTGGAATGTTTCCATAGCTCTCATTTTTCTTAAATCTATGAATTTTAATAGTTTTTTTGGTTTTTACTTATTATCCCGTCAACCAAACATTGTTGCCAAACTAGAAGAATGAATACCAATAATGGACGATCGTGAATGCCACTTTCAATGACACTAAATGCAATACATGTGTTTAAAACGCCATTAAGTTATTTTTATTTTGACTTTTAATTTGTATTTTTTTTTTTTTAATATGCTACTAATTGTTTTTTCATTATAAAAATTATGTCAATATCTATAATTTGGCTATTAGTTTAGTGCTTTGTATAATTTGGTGAATTTTGGTCAACAGAATAACCAAGCAGCACTGTTTTTTTTTTCTATTTATTAATTTTGCTTATCTATTAAATCCCTTTTTTTTTATTTTAAGGTAAAATAACATTAATAATTTTTAATTTTCTGATATATTAATCATCTATTATTTATCTATTTATCATTATTTTTTCTATATTAAGCAAAAATAACATTAATTTTTTTCAATTTTCTGATTAATTATCAGTATATCAATTTCATTATGTTCCATGTCCATCCCCCCCCCCCCCCCCGTCCCTATTTCAAGGATGAATATTACTGTTTTATATTTTACTAAGCAACTTAATTTTAATTAGTGATTCAGTGTTATTCAATGTTATTCAAGTGTTATTCATTGTAAGCCTTGTCGCAATGATTATAATCTATAACTACTGTTTTTTTTTGGTTTGTTTTGTTTTGTTTTCTTACCAAAATCTTCAAGATTTATTTGAAAGGTACAGTATCAATCAGCACTAAATTGCTAGAAAACTACTGATAATTCTGTAATAGCTCCAAAATAATGTTGTGTGATGGATCAACCAATAATAATGTTTGACATTTCCCCTAAATTTCCGTTTCATAGCAATATCCCCATGGATCAAGTCTCCCTAATTTTCCCTATTTCTTTTAATAAATCTGTGATATCTATATATAAAAGCATAAAATTAAATAAATTACACAAATTAATAAGTTAAAGAACCTAAACATTTTAGAAAATTTACCTGGGGCTATCAAAGTTTATCTACCTTTACAGTCAGGTTTTTGGTGCTATGTAAGTTTCAGATAACAATTTTGCTTAAAAATTTTCAAAATATACATAAATCTTGCTCTTTACATACTTTTTGAAAGCCCTTTGCCTTATCTAAAAGAAGCATTAACTCATAAATTCCTCTATCTCTTTATACTTTCAAATCACTTGGGGCTCAGGGTTTCTTCAGAAAGTATTTTGGATAAATCGGATCCATAAATTCATCTTATTATTGTTTTTATTTTATTTTATTTTATTTTTTTAAATGCACTGTGACCTCAATAATCCAGCCTTCGGCAATTTCAAAAGTCTATTATCAGAGCCATCCTACTCCCTTCCTCATAAATTTTTATACTTAAAACTTACAAGATAAAGAAAAACAGCAATTGTTTACAAATTAAAACTTCGAGATTGAAGGTAATGAATTAGCAGACAGTGAGATCACTTTTGCTGTGCTAAATAGACGAGCCGATAATGCTGGTAGTAACTCAGAGGAACAAGAATGAAAAGCCAGCTGAAGAAAATGTGCACTAAAAAAATGATAAATTTGATTGGTAAATTAGTGTCTGCTTTAAAGAAACAAAATAGAATTTCTGAAATCCATGTTCTTCACTTATGTAAAATCTAAATAAAATTTTTTTAAAGAATGACCGAAAAAAATGAAGCAAATAAAATTGGCATCTAAGTTTTGGAAATTACATTTTAAAAAATGACTTCACCATAGGGTCATTCCATATCAAATCAACCAAAAAAATATTTTTGAACCTTGACGTCTCAATAATTACAATTTTTAGTGCAGTGGTAGTATCAGTCAAGTTAATAAGAAAAATCAAAATTTCTGATATTTTGGGCTTTTAGTTTTTATGTTATTGACTTACAAAAAATAAACAATTGTTGAAATTTGGCTCCACTTTGACACCTTTAAACAGCTGTAAACAAAAAACTATTTGACTTAGAAAGCTCAAACTGGTAACATTCTCTTCTGCTTTTTATGATCTTTAAAATTATATACAACACGATTAATTTCTTTAGAATTTTAAATTTTTATAAAAACTTTAAAATTTAAATTTTAAAATTTTAAAAACACCCCTTTTAATTTTTTTGAAAAAAATATATGTTTTAAAGACATTAATTGACTACGTGTATGCCAACTTTCATAATGGGATGACCATTGGTTCCTATGCAAATTAATATTTTTGTATCATCACGTATGCTGTACTTGTTTTCCCATGTTAAAAAAATAACTGTAAATTCATTGATTAAGGCTTTTTTATTACTATTAATCCATAAAGTAGTTTTTGTAATGCAAATAAATATGAATATTAAATATAATATCAAGTAATAACAATTTGGGTTCTGTTTGGTTTAGTTTATGACAGCCATAGAGATGCCAAGTATTATGACTTATTTGTAACTATTACTGATACACAACAAAAATTACGGTGTTACGGGCATCGAATAAAAATTACGGGAAAAAATTATGAATTTCCTCAAAGGATCGCTTGAAAAAAATTTGAATTTCGACTTAGAATTACGAGAACACTTTGAAATTTCGTTAAAATATCATGTACAAAAAGTGTGAAATTCATCAGAGTCATGAAAAAAGTGCAAATTTATTCAAATGATCGCAGAAAATCGCGAAATTAGATCTAAGGATCGCATAAAATGCGCAAATTTCTTCCAACATTTTAGTAAAAAATGTAAATTTTGACAAAGATTTGCATAAAAACGAGAATTTAGCCAAAAGATCGCATAAAATGTTACAATTTTGATAAATTGCACAAAACAAGCAAATTTTATTTAAAAAATCAGAAATAAAACATACTTTTCGTCAAAAAATGGTGAAAAATGCACAGATTTCATCAAAAGGTCATTAAACACCGTGCAATTTTCATCTAAAGATAGTTAAAAATGTGCGGTTTTCGTCAAAAAGTCTCGTAATATGCTTGGTTTTCATCACAAGATTGCTAAAAACGTGCAATTTTCATCAAAAGATCGAGAAAGACATGCAAATTTCATTGCAAGATTGCTAAAAAAAACGAGAATTTCATCAAAAAAGTAACAGAATAAATGAAAGAATTAAGTTGTGGAAATTTGTGAGTATTTCTCCCCTCTCTCCAGTTTATCTCGGAACTCTGGTTACTACTAACTTTTAATGAAACTTGGCACCTCTGCGGGCCAATTATCAGCACTTGGGGTATAGGCCACAAGTGGTAAGGGTATCTTCCATGGGGATCTTTCTTAGGGAACCTAACTTGTATTTACGGTATGCAAGGTTACCCAAGGTTCAAAAAAAATCACAGAAAACTCTAAACAGTTAGGCCGATGGTCGCGATTGGGTTCGAACCCAGCACCTGTCATCTCCCAGATTCGATGGCAGAACCTGTAGCTACAGATGGGGGAATAACAATTTGGGAAACGCTTGTTTATTTAATGATAATAGAGTAGGATACCACTGCATGGTTTACTGTAACAATAAAAATAAAGATATGCAAAAGAAAAATAACTTACAGGTTCTGTATAAAATTATCTCTCCATAATGAACCTCAAATTATCCTAAGTCAAAATCAGGTCCCGTTTCAGATCACTAAAATTGTATGACATATTACATGAATGTTATTATCAATCTTCCATGGAATCTAAAGTTTCAGGTGTAGTCATCGAGGGGGGGGGGGGGGATTAACATCAGGAATCCAATTGTGCGTAATTCATGAATCTTCATCGCACACGTGACTTCACTAATTTAAAATATTTGCTACACAATTAATATTTCACATTTTATGTTGTTAAAAATTGTAATTTGTTTATAATTAAAAATTAAATACATAAATATACAAAAAATATCAAGGACTTATAAGATAGGAACTTTTCCAAATAAAGCGAAGACAATTTCATTTCTTCGTCACCCAGAGTATAAACCTTCCCAGCTGCAGTAACAGCTGAACTTTTTGCAAAAAGTTATCCCCTGATAAGTTTAGTATATTTTCATAATTTTTATTAGATGCCCATAACGCCGTAATTTTTGTTGTGTATTTGTAATAATTATGAATAAATCGTAATACTTAGCATCTCTATGGCCGTCATAAACTAAACCAAACAAAACCCAAGTTGTTATTACTTGATATTATATTTAATATTCATGTTTATTTTTATTTGTATTACAAAAACTACATTATGGATTAATAGTAATAAACAAACCTTAATCAATGAATTTACAGTTACTTTTTTAACATGGGAAAACAAGTATAGCAAATTTAGCATACATATTGATACAAAAATATTAATTTGCATAGGAACCCATGGTCATCCCATTATGAAAGTTAGCATACATATAGTCAATTAATGTCTTTAAATCATATATTTTTTTCAAAATAATTAAAAGGGGTGTTTTTAAAATTTTTAAATTTTTTATAAAAATTTAAAATTTTAAATAAATGAATCGTGTTATATGTCATTTTAAAGTTCATAAAAAGCAGAAGAGAATGACACCAGTTTGAGCTTTCTAAGTCATAGTTTTTTGTCTACAGCTGTTTAAAGGTGTCAAGGTGGAGCCAAATTTCAACAATTTTTCATTTTTTGAAAGTCAATAACACAAAAACTAAATGTCCGAAAAATCAGAAATTTTGATTTTTCTTATTAACTTGACTGATACTACCACTGCACCAAAAATTATAAATTTCTGAGTTGTCAAGGTTCAGACCATTGGTTGATTTGACATGGAATGACCCCATATTAGATTTTTATTTGTAACATATCTACAACAATACAATATAACATTGAAAATAACAAGCAAGTTTTCTTTTAAATATTTATTTTTTTTCTCGCATATATATCATTTGGCTGTAAATGAAAATATGAATAACAGCAACATTAAGAGTATCAGAAATATTAACAGACATTCTTCCTGAAATTTGAAATTTTCAAAGATCTGGCTTACTCCCAATCCCAACAATACCAAATTTGTGAGATTGTAACTATACATTGATTTCAGTCATCATATATAATTTTTGAATGTCACGTCAGTCACCGGTGACTGACGTCTAAAATATTATATAAAACTAAAACAATTATACTGTTTACTTACTGTATTATTGTACTGATAATTTATTTAGAAATTTACTTAACTTTTATGTATTTCAGGATGATACTTTTTTAATAACTTCTTAAAATAATACATCTTTTTTTAGTTTTATATCATATTTTAGACTGTCAGTCACCGGTGACTGATACGGCCTAAAGGGAGTATTCAGGGTCAGTCATTGTGGATCTCAATGTGTTAATGATAGTGTTTAGAATGCACAGTGATGATTTATTAAAAACAAGGTGCATAAAGCTGCTATCAGATTCACAAACTTTATGAGCAACAAACTTTTCACCTGATTTTAGCCCCAACTTTTACCTCTTTAAAGAGAGAAAAATGTTACAATTGTCTTGGAAAAAAATTGAAGTAAAGGAAGGAAAACCAGTATTATTAGTGCCAGCTGTTAATATTTATTGCCTATTCGTATCAATTGCTTATCTCTGATTGGTTGAAATGTTTGATGAAAAGTCTTGGCTAGCAGAGACTTTTTTAGAACTGCAGAAAAAAGTTGGAGGGCATTGCTGTTTGCTATCTCACTGGGTGTTGTGAGGATATTTCACGAAAAGTTGGATTAAATCAAGTGTTGGCTCAATAAGTTGCTTGAAATGTTGGTGAATCTGACTTAACATGCTTGGGGGACTATTGTATTCTTCTTAATAATATGCTAAAATATAATAGAGACAACTGTTAATATAATAAAACTAATTCTGTAGTAAGTAAACAAAAAAAAAAATGTTTCAGGTTCTGATTTTTTTTCTAATTGCTAAGGAATTTTGTTAAAATGGTAAGCAATGAATGAAATATCCACTATGCTAATATTATGATCAAAGATATTTCTTGTGAATCCCATAAAAAGCTTATTTTCAAGTTTCTATGTTTTTTATTTTCGTTGTTGTTGTTGTTTTATTTCAGTAATTTTCCTTATCTGCATATTGAGTCATCATTTAGAACCTTCTAATCCCCTAACCGTCGAGCAAAAAGGCAAAATTGTAAAGTTGTTTTCTCATTAATTTTTTTAAAAGGCTAAAAAAATGTTTTTTTCAACATGAAAATTTTTAAAAAAATATGTATAGGTATATAAACCTCCAGAATATTAATCATAACTTAATTTCTTAAAACTGGATTATATCTGTAGAATTATATTAATTTAAATAATGCTACTATTGCAGTGAAACCTGCAGCTTAGTGAATGGATATATCAGTTCGCGATGGTGAGAAGGTTAATCCTCTTGTTATCAGCATCATGTATGTATAACCCCATTTCCCTTTGTATTTTTTCAAATACTAATTTTTTACATTATTTAAATGCAAAAATTTTGGGATCAATTAGGCAGAAATTTCTATTTGAAAATAATGGTGTTAAAAGATTAAAAAGTATGTATGTTACTCTCATCATAAAAGGCTTAAGCTATTTATTCTTTTAATACTTAATCATTAATTTGGGAGTTTAATTTGTTGATTATACCTTATTTTGAATTCTTGCCATTCTTATTGCAATCCCAAAAAAATCACATATGTTGTTTCTAAAAATGTCATGCAAGTTTAATCTTTTGATTGTCAATGATATTTTTCTTATTATATTAGGCCAGTATTGTATGCCAGAAGAAGGTGTTTCATTAACTCCAAGACCTCATCTGTTAACATCAAAAGAAATAGTTCAAATTTCTGCTTTATTTGTAAAATTAGGCGTTGAAAAAATTAGATTAACTGGTGGTGAACCTCTAATAAGAAAAGACATAGTTGAACTCATTGGTATGCATTTTATATTAATTCTGTATTCAAATTTTCTTATAAAAACATGTGCTATAGATAAATTTAATTTTTTTTTTTTTTACCAAATTGAAAAATTTTGTCATTTGAGCCTGAGCCTGAGCCTGAGACCAAAATTATGTAATAGAAAAAAAAATTACATTTAAAAATTGTTTAAAAATTAATCTTAAACAATTTCTTACGCAGAAATAACTGTTAATTCCTAGCATGCAATTTATTTTGTGAACATTTATATTCAAACTTATCAAAAGAGAAATTTGGTATCAGAATAAAAAGTTCATTATTGAATTTTAATTAAAAGTTTTAAGCAATTTTAAATAAAGTAAATGCATTTTGACACTGAATTTACGAATGGTATTTTTCTTTTTTAAAGTAAAATAAACAATAAATTTGATCTTAGTTTAAAGATTGTAATTCATTATTTATTCAAAATCATGCTCAGTACAGTAGACTCCCTGAAATCCACACAGCTGAGGACTAAGTTGTTTTAGAATTCAATTGTATTTTAGAATTTTGCAGATTTCTGGTCATTGCTTTGTTTTCATATTAGAAAGCAGTAATTTAAATGTAATAATGCAATCAAAATTATAATAAATTCTTCAAATATAGTAAAATATTATAATAATTGAGTAAAGTAATAAATTCTAATGATAAAAGGTAAGATAATTTTTAAATTATTAAATCAAGTAATCATTCACCAAGTAAATAATTAATAATGTATAATTAATTATTCATAATTTAAAAATATGCACCTTTTTTTTTTCTTTTTTTGGAATTACTCAATGAAACTTTTCTTATAAAGCTAATCTATTAACTCACATCCACATCCCAATCATAAAATAGATAAATTTTATTTAGATTTAACCAGAAAAGTGTGATTGATACATGAGTATAATTGGTATAAAGATTGTGGCTACCAGTGATCTTGATTTTGATTTTTTTAATCAAAATGTTGACCTTCAGTGTATAAACTTCAAAATATATTTAAAAAACATAAACCATATGGTTAAAATCCATATAAAGCATGAATGTTAAAATTGCTTGCATATGCTTATAATATAGAATTATTTAAAATCAATTAAATCCTAACATGTTTTCAATCAATTCACATAACTATCTTCAGTGGTTATTTGAATGCTGTTATTCCTCTTTGTGCTTATTCATCAAGAAAAGACCATTACAGTTTAAGTGTGATGTGGAAGATAAGTTGAGTCTAAAAGGTATTCAAATTTTAACAAAACAAGTCTTAATCTAATAAGCAATTCTCTCCAAATTTTATAGTCTCGTATGACAATGCATCATTACAAACTATCTCTTTTTTTAAAGTTATTTCAAGGGATTATCTTATAATGGCTTCCTAGTAATTGTATGAAAGATAATTTTGAATTTATGAAAATCTACTTTTATAAGTTGAATTTGAGCTAATTTTGCTAGTATAGTATGTGGTTAAATAATTAATCTAATATCTGCTTCAAGTTCTTTTATTCTATCTCATTATAATTATCTTTGTTAGTACATTTTATCTATGCTATATATGAATTTTAATTGTTTACTTAACATGAATTTATCACTAGAATTTTAACATACCTTTATAAAGCAAATATTTTGAGATTTTAAACATATAAAATCGATAAATTACTTTGTAAATTATTCTTACTTTATTTATATGTTTAAGTGTGTAATTTGTTTATTTTTAAGATTAACATACTAATGAATCTATCCAAGTTTAAAGTATGAATTAAAAAAGTTGTGAATAAAAACAAAGATCAAAGAAGATTGTAATCTATGAAAGTCTCAAATCTGCAAAATTCTTTGAATAGCCAAACTGTGCAGATTAGTGGCCTTCTACTACTTGTGGAACTTTTATATCCTTTCAATATAGTGCTCAAAGGAATTAATATGTTTGGCTTTATCAAAAATGATAGAAAAATCTTCTTTTCTCATGTGAATATTTGTGAATTCATTTCTGATTTAAATTTTTTATGCATTATAAAATTCAAAGTTCTTTAAAATTTTCCAAACCCGAAATTTTAGAACATATTTCATTGTGTAAATGTTCATTAAAATACTCAGATTAACTTCAATCTTGTTTCTTTACAACTAATTTTTTTTATTTTTTAAATATTGTGTGTGTATACATTTTTCTCACATTTGTACAAAATTTATTAATATTTTCACCTTTTTCTACACAGGATCCTTATCAAGACTGAAAAATTTGCACACAATTGCATTAACTACAAATGGACTAGTTCTTCATAAAAAGATAAAAGATCTTAAGGATGCTGGTAATAATGTTATTTAAAAGTATAATATATAATTCTAGCTATGTAAATAAATACAGTAATCCTTTAATATTTATGAGGGTTAGGCTCTCTCAGAAACCTCTGTAAATGTCAAAATCACGAATGTTAAGACTATCTTCCATTGCATAAACGGTGTTAAGTTTTGTGTTTTTTTTAAATGGAAATAGCAAATGAAACATAAAAATTGTATATTATTGAGCATAAAAAAAGTACATGCTATAAATAAATTTGAATAATTATTTTAATATATTTAAATATTTTTTTTTCTTTTAAGGTAATATTAATTTTGATCCATTTTTGCAATTATTGCATGTTTAAACTGCTATAGAAAATATAAAAATTTTTAAATTTGGAAAAGACTTGCAAAGTTTTTACATTGCAAAATTGTAATGGGTATAAAGTAGGGATTAGAATTGAAATCTCATTGAACATAAAATATAATGATTATTAGCTTGGGTACTACTTGGTTATCCTGTTGTAAACATTTGGTTGTTAGTGTATGTGTGAAAATTTTTTAGTGATATACGGTTGTTTAGCACAGCATATCTTTTTTGTAGAAATTTCTGTATTAAGAAAAGTTGCTGTTTTGATTTCTCTTTTAAATTTAAGGTCCTCACATGTTAAGGATCGCTTTCTATTGCTATTTCAACAATTTTTTGTTTACATATAATTTTTGCAGAAAAATATTCAATTGCAATAAAAAAATTTTATTTTAGAAAATTTTGGATTATTTTAATTTTAGCTATAAGATCTTTCACATTTTTCAGAATTACTGATCTATATTTTGCATCAATACAAGTGTTGAAATTCTCAGAACTTAGGCTATATAATAGAATAGTGTAATGCAGCCATCCAGTAACAAGTAGTTTAAGGATTAGATAAAACAAAGCGAGTTCACTTTGTAAAAAAAAAAAAAAAAAAAAAAAAAAAAAGTAATTTTATAAAACAAAATTCACGAATAACCAAGTTAAATATTCATGAATGTTGAAATTGTTAAATTCTTCATTTTGTATTTTTTGAATAATCAAAACTCGTGAATGTTAAATTACTCTACATAAACATAGTTTTAATCTTTTTACAAATAGAATTTTATATTTGTGACCAGATTTACTATTTTGTTTTACTGTTTTTTATATACAAAATTGCAGTTATCTGCACTTGCTTTAATTTGTATAAATTATTTTTTTATTTTTACAAAAAATTTTTTTTTTCTTTTAAGGTAATATTAATTTTGATCCATTTTTGCAATTATTGCATGTTTAAACTGCTATAGAAAATATAAAAATTTTTAAATTTGGAAAAGACTTGCAAAGTTTTTACATTGCAAAATTGTAATGGGTATAAAGTAGGGATTAGAATTGAAATCTCATTGAACATAAAATATAATGATTATTAGCTTGGGTACTACTTGGTTATCCTGTTGACCAAAAAGCTATCGCCAAACTATAAGATTAAATGGCAATAATGGATGATCGTGAATATCACATTAAATATGATACACATGTTTAAAACATCATTAAGTGATTTTTATTTCAACTTTTCATTTGTATTTTTATTAATACTCTACTAATTATTTGTTTTTCCACTATTTAAAATTAAAAATTATGTCAATGTGTATAATTTGGCGAAATTGGTCAACAGGATAATCAAGTAGTACCTTAGCTTGTGATATTGATTCACTCAATTTCTATAAAAACTTTTATTGTTGCACACAATTTTATTTCAAAAAAGCTGTCGTTATGATTAATTATGTAAAATTTGTTAGAATTGTATTTTAATTAACTGGGAGAAAAGATAAGGATGGCTGAAGTTAAATTTCAGCATCAACTGTTTTAATTTTACCATGCAATTCAATATTTTCTGAATCTTCTAAAAGGTTTTTCTGTCAAGAAATTATTCACATTTTCATTATGTGGAAAAATCTGTTATAATTTTATATAGAGTGAGAGTTATGAGTAAGGTAGACTGCATCTTTTGGTTAGTGATGTTAAAATATAATGTTTTACTGTGAAATTGCTATGCTTTTTGAAATTATATATCCATAGAAACCAGACATTCAGAGTCCTTTTTTACATACTCAGCATGTAAAAAGACAGCCAGACATTCAGAGTCCTTTTTTACATACTCATGATATGTAGTATAGGGTAAATCTTGCAATTATTTTGAAAATAATAATAAACATGGATTTATACATTTTAGACACTGGAGATTCCAAAAAACACATATTTAGTAAAAAAATTTTGCTGTCCATCTGTGTGTCTTTAAACGCTCTATATCCTAATCAAATTGAGATGCAGACTTGAAATATGCTGTCTACTTAGTATGTAATAAAGGGAAGAAGCCCATTTAATATCAGTAGCCTCAATTATCCAGAACTATTTTTTTCAGACTCAAAATATTCATTCTGATGAAAGATACATAAAAATTTTCATTTTTATTTTTATTTTTAGTTTAATGAGTGAATGTAAAAGACAATAAAAAAACATAAATTTTGCATAAAGAACAAAGTTAATTGGATAATTAGTTACTGAGATATTTTTAGTTCCACACTCTTCGATTTTTCATGACCCTGTATTTCATTCAAATTTCAATTCAAAGATACGTTTTAATTGGATATGAAATTCTTAATACGATGCAGTACATTGTTAGTTAAGATGATTATTATTTTTGGAGTTATAAGGATGTTTCTTTTACGCAATTCACTACTACTTGATTTACCTGTTGACCAAAAAACTATCGCCAAACTATAAGATCCAATAATAGCTTATTCTAAATGTTGTATTAATTTGACATTAAACATGTTACATGTGTTTGTTACATCATCAAGTGATTTTTAATTCAAAATGGGTTGACAGGATAATCAAGTAGTACCTACAATTCTGTAATAGAGCATTACTATGTATTAAAATTTTTTAAATGTACATTTAAATTTTATTATTGAATTGCAATGCTTTTTATAAATAGTTTACACATGTTTTATTTTCATATATTATAGTATGCATATTCATGATGAGTAAGTATCTTGGTGGCCCCCAATGACTAGTTTTTTTTACAAATGTGGTTTGTTTTTTTAGACATCATATAGATTCAGTACATTTAATGCTATATATGTGTCTTTTTGTGTATATCTACAGAACATTTTATTCTTTACAAGAGAAAAATATTCATCTTGAAGGACTTGTATATATATATTATGCATCTCTTCTGTAATTTGTTTCTTAAATGATACACTTTAGAAAATCTGCTGAATCACTGGCTTTATAATGTTTGAAGTTTAATGATATATAAAATATATACATATTATCAGTGTTCTGAAATTCCAAATACCCCAAATACTAATAATTATTATAATTCTTATAATAATTATTCAGTTTGATACATAAGATTTTGAGATAACTTATATATTAGCATATATGTGTTGTTTACATTATTAAAAATATCACAAATTATGACTTGTGATTGTGAGCAATAATAATCTAAATTGAAAAATTGAGAAAAAAAAACTGTAAAAAAAGTTTCCAAAATATATATATTTTTCTTACTTTGGAAGTGGAATGAGAGGAGGTATAAATGGATTAAATGATATTACTGTCTTAATTTTAATAATAATTTTAAAAAAATGCATTCTAAGATTTTAAGCATATATCCTTTAAAATGTATAACTTTTTAAATTAGTTTTTTTTCTGCACTTTCTAAGCCAGCCATACTCATCTTATGTGGTCAGAACATCTGATTAAGCAAATGACATTTGCCATGTTTTAACACAACTTTAAATTGTGAATAACGGCCTATTTTAACTTTCCATTAAAGAAAGAGAGAGATAGAGAGAGAGCATTTTGCAGGTAATAAATTATTTGTATGTGCAGTTTTATTTTTTATAAATATAGACTAATGTTTATGGGCTGTACATAAAATAGGCAGCAGCTACATGATGATTGCAAATTAAGTATGGCTGGTCTAAGCTGTTTGACATTATATGTACTTTGACTATTTAAAAATATATATATATATTAGTTTTACTTTATGTTTTTATTTATTAAAAATTCATTACATTATATTTTTAGGACTGAAAGCAGTAAATATAAGTTTAGATACTTTGGTAGCACCTAAATTTGAATTTATTACTCGACGAATAGGTTTGAATCATGTTTTGAGAAGTATTGATTCTGCTCTCGACATAGGTTTTAGTCCAGTGAAGGTATTTTTCATTAATAAAATTAACTATGAATTATTTTATTGAATGCTTTATTTATATTACTATTTTGGTTTAACAATTCTCTTCATTAACAGGAAAAAATGATTATCTATAGTAATATAAATATTTTTATTAAATTTATAAGTATAACTTGCTTTATGGAGATATAGCAATTTTTTAAAAAGTTTTAAAAAATCTTGCATGTTTTTAATTTATATCATGCAGGGTTTTCAACCCAGTTTAATGCCTGTTTCAAAAAAATCAGCAAAATGTAGTATAAACAATATAGTGCAATTGAAATATAAATATATTATGAATTATAAGCAGTTGTTTGAAATAAACTTTTATCTGCACATATGCTAACAAAGATTTTTTTTTAAATAATTTGATAGTTAACTCTATGGAGCAATTTATAAAAAAAATTCATTTAAATATTGTGAAAATTCAAAAACATATTGGCAATAAGAGTGAGCTGATGAGAAAAGAAAACCTTAGTTTGTATAGTAATCAGAAAAAATTATATGGGTTCATAATAGCATAAGTTAGAAGTACTTCTTAAAATATGTTTTTATTATTATGTATGTTAACTACTTGAAAACACATTTCTGTTTGTCTATAAGACAGAAATGCTGCATTTTTAAAATTGTTGTTGTTTGTTTCTGTTTAAGTAAAATAGTCTTCATGTATCTGATATTATTTACAAAAGTGTTTGATTCTGTAGATGCAAATGCCAATATAAATTATTTATGAAAACAAAATGTTCCATTTAAAATTACTTAACCATTTAAAAACAAGTACTTTCAAACATCGCACGTGCTCATCACCTTGTTTAAAATCATTAAAAATCACAGGTTCATTCATTTATAGTTGATGAACTGCTCCATAATTCAAGAAATGGGTATAATGTATGACAATGTATCATTACAAGTATAAGTAGTTCATAGAATTGCAATTGCTTCTATAATTAATAAATTTTTATAGCTTGATAACTTCTCTATGGTCTTAGCTTTCTTAAAATCAATCATCTGCTCTTGATGCAGCCTAGAAATTGTCAATCAGCATCAATTTAGTTTATTATCTGCAATGTATCCTGCTAAACTACTCTTTGAATTTTCTTTATGTCATGCAGACATAATCTATTTTCTTATTATTATCTATTATTGTAACAAGGATTAAATATATACCTGCAGAATCTCCCATAATAATAGGATTAATAGTATTATGAAGTCTTGCCTTTATTTAAAAGGAGGGGGGAGTTGAAGTGATTTGTATTATTTTTTTAATTCATTCCTTAAACATTCAAATAAGCCTGGAAAATATTAAAATTTGTGTAGTTTTATTTCCTTACATTTAAATTTACTATTGCAGCCTAGAAATTACCAATCAACATCATTTTAATTTAATACTTGCAATTTGTTCTGCTAACTGCTCTTTGAATTTTCAGGTCATACTGAGTTTCTTATTTTTACAATTAGAGCTTTGATTAATCGGGTTTCTGTTAACCAAGCCAAGTTTTTTTGTGTGTGAATGAACTTTTAAAAAGACCAAACTTTTTTTATTCACTCTCTGTGCTAAACTCTCTTTTAGAGAAGTGCATGGGGCTGTCCCTTCAGATGCAGAATTAGAAAAAAATTTTCAATGGGCCAGGTTGGCTGAATAAAATGAATGGTGAATGGGCTTGTCAGATTGATAAAAAATTAAGCAAACCTACTGTCCAGATAAAAAAAAAAAAAAAAAAAAAATTAAACGAAGGTAATAAAATATGAACCATCTTCAATGAATATCACTTTTGCACGAAGAAGTATAAATGTGTGTCATAAACTGATGCTAATTTGACACCATCAATACATACAGAAATGTAACATGTCCAGTGTAGATTGGCATCGGACAGTTACATGGTGTTTAAGCGATAGGCTTAGTTTTTTCAGCAGACTTGTACTGGACCAAGATCAGCCTTGCATTTTTTCCTTCATAGTTGAGCTTGGCTGGAATTAGACTTAATTTTTTCAGGATGTGTAGAACAGGCACTATGTTTTGTAAAACATTAATAGTATAATAAACTTCTTTTAACAGGATCTTTGGAAAAGGCTTTTATTTGTTGAATTGTGAAACATAACTTTATATATGTTCATATTTATCATAAAAAAAAAAAAATTTGTTGCTTTTTATCCTAACAGATGTTAAATTCGCAAGCACAGCGAGTTTTTATACACAGTTTCTATTAACTGATATTTCCGATATCCGAGGTGCTTATCGGTCCCAATTAGCTTGGACAGTAGAGGTTACACTGTATCTATTATTGTAGCAGGTATTAAATATATATCTGCCGAGTCTTTCATAATGATAGGTTCTATATTACTATTCCTGTTATAATAATAAGAAAACTGATTATGTCAGTATGGCATCACAAAGAATTTTTTCAGTTTAAAATGTTCTGTTGCAGTTTCACTGCCAGATTGTATATTTTAGTGGCAATGGTTTGATGTATAATATTCCATTGTTTTTGTATTACATAAACTGTTGTAATCCATAAAAGTTAGTTGCTGATCTATCATTGGCTAACACAAAATTGCTTTAAAGCTTACATGTATGCATAAGTTATATTTGTTTTTAGCTACGAAATGTTTGTACTAATTTGGCATGGGCTCCAATGAAAATACTTTTGATTGTAGGACAAACACAATGCTAAACCTATGAGTGTACCACTTGTGGTATAAATTTTTGGCTTATGCACCACTTCACTTCTGGCAGACATGGATCATTGGATTCCTCTATTACTACTCTTTCATAAAATAAAGGATTTTTTCTTGTGCTTGATGACATAGGGTTTTATGTGGTCGGCTCTTGGACTATTAGTGGAGCCAATGCCAAAACAAATTTAAAGGGCAATTTCTGCTGAAAAAAGACTTACTTTTACAATGAAAAATTAACAGGTATTCAGTGTTTACACAAAGACATAATTTTTGAAGAGTATTCTTTTACTTTGTTCCAATTAATTTGCACAGTATAGTAAATGTTGTAATTGAAAAATATTAACATTTTTATTATAATTACAATTAACTCATAACAGCAGTTTTGGGTTAAATAAAAAAAAAAAATAAAAAAATTGGTAGTTTTGCAAATTTTGATTACAAAATGGGATTTAAAAACTCCCTACTAAAATTATTTCATTTATTTAAGTATGTGTTTATTAAATTATAAATGTTAATATTTCTCTAAAAATTATTATTTAGTTATAAATCTATTTAATTAATCTTAATTTCAATTATAATAGAAAATGTTACTATTTCTCTGTTTTGATGTTTGCTATTTTTCATATTTACATAAATAAACATTTAAAAGTACTCTGTTAGAGATATCCATGTCAAAACATAGAATAAATATATATAAAGCTATTACAAATGAGATATTTACATAACATGAAAGACTGTAGTAACTAATGTATTTTCTTAGTGGACTTCAGTTTACCTTTAACACTTTGAAATTTGCTTTAGAATAGAAACTGACAGTAATATAAAGGTGTATTTTAAAGTACTGATTCTTGAACCTTGTGTTTTGTGTGACATTATTATACCTCAAATGTTGTTATATCATTTATGAAAGTAAAATTTTTTTAATGGTGCCATAAAAGATAATAATAAAAATTTATTTGTTTTTAGAGAGTTAAATAACCGTTTATAATATTCGTTTATTTTTCAACTGACCATTTATGATAAACAAAATATGTCACCAAACAGGATGAGGATGTGTTAAGTATTTTCAAGATTACAGATTCTTACATCAAAGCATGCATTCAAGAGTTAATTTACAAATGGTTAAACAATGTTAATACAATATAACTGTGCCAAGGAAATAATTATTAAAGGAATGTGGTTCAAAATTACATGCGACTACATTAAAGTTTATTTCCAGTTGTTTTAAAAAAATCAATTAAATGGAAAAGAACCTTTGAATTTGAGCATTCATATATGCACTTCTATGTGAAAAATTTATTAACTGGTTTAGTGAAAAATAATTCAGATTATGTGTAATGATGGAATTATATATTAGTTTGTTTTTATATCAGTTACCCATTATTAGTATTAAGTAACACCAATTGACAACACATGTATATTGGTGTTAGAAGATAAAAAGTAAATAAACTCCATTTTTATTTTATAAAGTATGTTTTATGTATTTTGTAAATTTAATTTGCTCTTATTAATATTGTTTATTTTTTAATGTAATTTGTATTTGTAGGTTAATTGTGTTGTAATGAGAGGGATAAACGATGATGAGTTAGCGGACTTTGTTAAATACACTAAAGATAAAGTATGATATTTTTTTAAAAACATTTTCATTTAACACATGTTGAATAGATAATTAATTTATAGATTCCATCATCCTTTGTACATTAAAATTTAAAAGAGAATTATTTATTAATGATCAGAAAATTCTGAACTATTAATTCTTTTCATGCCTAATTTAGCGAGAAAATGTTATGAAATCTGTCAAACAGATTTTTGTGAAATACAAAGTAATTATCTAGTAATTTATTTTATCTTGTGTGATTTACCAGTGATTAAGATATATTTCTTCCAACTGATAAATATTCAAAGGAATCTGATAAATTTCAAGTTAATAAATAAAATCATAACTTTTTTGAAAGGGTATTAGATTTAGTCTTAAAAAAATTACATTTATTTTGTAGTAGACTACAACTACTTTTTGTAGTTAATTGCTTGTTTTAAATAGTATGATTTATAAACTACTTTTTTAAAACAGTCACTTCTTTGCTACTTCAGATTTTGTCAAAGGATTCAGTATACACTCAAAATTGGGGGCACAGCTAAATTTAGTTAAAACTAATACTTTTAACTTTAATTCTGATGCTTAAAGCTTTTTGCCCTTAGTAATTTTCTTTTCAATCAGTACACCTATTACTTTCAGATTTCATTTTCGTTTAATCTTTAATGTTAAAATTGTTGCCTAAGGGAATTTTTGCATGCATTTATAATAAAGGCTAAATATGTCAGCAAGCCAGGAATCATATGGGTCTAGACCACATGTCATTCTATAACTCAATTTTTAATAAAATTAAACTTTCCTCCAATTAGAACAAACCTGTCCTCTAACAAAAATTATGTTAATTAGTAATTTTGTAATCGGGTAGCAGTTTTATTGTGTGGCTTTTTAACACCATGCCTTGTTAACCAAACCTATATAGTTCAACTGAGTGTTTTTAAGATTATTATACTCTATCCAGCTGGGCCTGGTTTCAAAAGGAGTAATGTACAAAAAGGGTAAATAATCCTTGTTCCAAAAATTTTAAAGTGTCTTCTTTGTGTCCCTATTCAACCATTTCTGGTAATGGGAACCAAATTTTCAGTTAAAAGTAGAGCCAGGAAGTACATAAAAAAACAGTCTTCCACAAAAGCTTCCATCTCCAAATTGAGATATACATATATACGTATATAAACTGTATATTCTGCATATAATGAGCAGTTATTAAATGAGAAAATTGGTCAAATTTTATAGGCATAGTTTATATGCTGGGCATAGAATGTAAGCTTAAAAATTAAACATTAAAACTGAGATTTCTGAATTAAGAAGATATGCTTGGCAGTAGCCTTTGATCTCACTTCACATTTAATTATTTTCTGTTCATTGTTATACTTTTAATGCTCTTTATTGTATGTTCTTGCTAAATATATCAGGAAGTTTCTTTAAAAAAAAAGAAGATGTGAGTAATGTTAATATTATACCTAAAAATAGAAACAGTCTGAAATCGTAGATGCATTATATGTCAGTGAATTAGTCCTATTTATATCAAAATATCAACATCTGCTTTTTTTTTCCCTTAAAAATTCAATGTTTGCAATATTCTATCAAAAATTTTAATTATCATTTATTTTACTGGCAAATTTCATGAAGTAAAATTTCTTATAACTAATGTAAAAATAGTTAATGTTTTTTATGATAAAGTTTATATATACACATATTTTAACTTAAAAAATAAATTAACGTATTAAGATACAACTTCCATATTACTCTTTTCAAAAATTACTATTTGTTGTTAAATATGAAAATGGAATAAAAATTATCAGATGTTTATCTTATTCTCTTTTGTTTTTTAGAATGTCGATGTGAGATTTATAGAATATTGTCCCTTTAGTGGCAATAAATGGGATAGTAACAAAATGATGCCTTACTCAGAGATGTTAAATATAATCAAACAAAAATATCCCCAACTCGCACGATTACCTGATCTTCCTAATGATACATCTAAGGTAAAAAAAGATTCTACAATTCATTTATTACATTTTTAGTGACACAAATATTAATCTTATATTAAGCACAATAACATCTTCATATATACAAATTTTAAACTGAAATAATTTTTAAGGCATATCAAGTTCCAGGATTTATTGGCAAAATAGGATTCATATCTTCTATGACAGAAAACTTTTGTGGATCTTGCAATCGCTTGAGAATTACAGCTGATGGCAATCTTAAGGTAAATAATAAAAATTGATTTTTTTTTTTTTTAAATATTATTATTTGCAGTACATATAATGGATTTTTTTTTTTTAACATGAATTCATAATGGTATATATACAGTGAAACTTCCATTTAAAGAAGTCATCTCTTCATTCCACTTAGATATTTCGTTATGAAGAAAAAAATGCAAAATTGAAATGTATTTAAATTCATGAAATTCGTGTAAAAGAGTACACATACCTAAAATGAAAAATATGCAAAAAATAGAATTTTTTGTTTAAATTCAGGCAGTAATTTTTTCTTTCATGCAATACAGACACATATGAGAGAAATTTTATCTGAATAATGTCTAAAATCCTATAATCAAAATAAGCAATTAAAAATTGAAGCATAACTTAACTTTTCTCTTTTTTTCTCCATATTTCAAAACTTTAACTTTGAAAAAGTACATTATTATAATATAACTTTGTTCAGGTTTCTTATACAAAATACACTTTTCTTGCATTTCTGTAAGTATCCAAACAATTTATTTGTAACTTTTTTGTGAAACTGAAATCACTTTCTTATTGTAACGAAGGAATTTAGCATTTCATGTTTTGAAGGTCTTTCAATTTCTTCATTATCATCTTCATCACTTGCTGTAGTTTCTTCACTACATTTTATTACACTTTGCAATATTTCATCACTATAAGGATATTCAGTAGAATGTCAATGATTAATCAGTTGATTTAAATAAACTGATTTTTTTTAAATCGTTGGTTAAAATAAAATTTTTTTATAAATGTTTAAAATAACATAAAAGTAGCAAAATCCAAGATTAATTTGGAACTGTTTTACGGGTACTTTGCCTTATGAACAAATTAAAAAAATTGTTTCTAAACTTAATTCCTAAGAATTGTAAAACAGTGAGTTTATAAAGGCATAAAAAGCATTTCATTTAAATAATTTATTTAGATTTATTATAGTTTGCAATGGCATGGCATTATTTCCTTTAAGTAATCAAATTATCCATATCCATTATATATATACATACATTTATACAATGGCACCAACTTATATGGCCCCATGAGGCGCGAGCCCACCCAATTTCAATTTGTTTAATATGTAATTTATTTTTTTATTTATTTAAATGCTGAAATGAAATTTGGTTTTATTCAAGTTTATTCATTTTAATTTTATGTTCTCAAAAGTAATTTTGAATGGAAAATCTGAAAAACCTTCAGCGGAAATATATTTAAATTTATGACAAAAACAAATTTCTTGTGCATTTTGTTGTCTGTTTTGAAGCCTTGAATTGATAAAGCATTTATGTGGCTAAAATGTATGCATGTTTTTCTTGAAATTTAGATTTTTGTACTTTGAACAGTTCACAATTTTTATGTTATTTATAATAAATATTACTGTATTATAAAGAAAAAACTTGAGGCAGTATAAGTTAATAAACTTATATATGAAATTACATTAAATTTATAATATTTTAAAACTCTTTTAGAAAAAAATAAAATTTTGAATTATCTTTAGTCATTTGCTTCCCCACCCCTCTCTCCCTACACACACATGCACACTAAAACGAAAAAACAAATGTGTTATTTTGCTAAAAAGATTTTGAGCCCACCGAATATTTTTAAAAAGTTGGCGCTGTTGCATATATATATATATACTAATATTATAAAGAGGAAAGATTTGATTGTTTGTTTGAATTGAATAGGCTCCGAAACTACTTGACGGATTTGAAAAATTCTTTCACCGTTGGAAAGCTACACTATTTCCGGTGAACATAGGCTAATTTTTAATTGATTTAATAAAATATTTTTCTTAATAATTCAAAATTTCATTATTTTTCATACAGAATCAATTAAAAAATTTTCCGATAAAAAATAAGCATTTTTCTTTCCCGTTGCCAAGAAAATGTAATCTGGTATAATATTAATAATAAATTGATTAATTCAATTAGTAATTATGGAACAAAACAATTTGTATGATTTTAAAATAGAAAAGAAAAATAATGAAATAGTTTACTGATAAATAAACGACTATTACTGGATTACCACGTGAGGCATAAAATCGCAATTTTGTTGTAATCGTGCCAACGTGATCCGTAGATGATATCTGCATCTAAATATTATTGGCAATATTATTGTTTATATAATTTGTTTACATTTTTTGGCAATATTACATTATTTGGCAATACTTGATCTCCCATCGACCAAAAAACTGTCGCCAAAGTATAAGGTTAAATATCAATAATGGATGATCGTAAATGTCACATTCTTTTGACATTAAATATGTTTTGCAAATTGTTACGTCATCAACTAATTTTAATTCGATATTTTATCTCTTTTTCTATTAATATTTTAATAATTTATTAATTATTTGGTTATTTAAAATAAAAATTATATCCATTTGTATAATTTGGCGAAATTGATCGACGGAATAATCAAATGGTACCAATTGTTTGTTTACACTCTATATGGATATTTAGGTTGATAGAATTAGCGTACTTATCGAGTCTCCGCCAAGTCATATGCCAAGCAGTCATTAAATCGTGTTTTAGCCTTACTATTATATCTTTTTCATCTGCAGTTATTTTACCATCACTAAAAAGGGGTACTTCTAGGTTATCCCATCGACCAATTTCGCCAAATTATACAAATCGACAAACTAAAAGCCAAATTATACATGTTGACATAATTTTTATTTTAAATAACGAAAAAACAAATAATTAGTAGAATATTAATAAAAATATTAATAAAAAGTCGAAATAAAAATCCCTTAATGACATTTTAAACACGTGAATCGCATTTAATGTCATTGAATGTGACATTCACGATCATCCATTATTGGCATTTAATCTTATAGTTTGGCGATAATTTCTGGTCGACGAGATAACCTAGAAGTACCTAAAAAAGAAATATTTTGAATGTGAAAGAAAATTCATTATCATGAAAAAATATTTGCAATTAATTTATCATTCATTCTAATAAAAAAACGGTACTACTAGGTTATCCCGTCGATTAAAAATTTATCGCCAAACTATCAGATTAGATGCTAATAATGGATGATCGTGAATGTCGCATTCAATGACATTAAATACGATTCACGTGTTTAAAATGTCATTATGTCATTAAACGATTTTTATTTCGACTTTCTATTAATTTTTTTTTTTTTTTTGCGCATATTTTAGTGCATTTTTTCATGCTTAATTGAATGGTACTAAGCAAATTCTTTTAAATCCAGTACTTGGTGAGATACTTCACATTTTCCTAATTTGGTGATGTCTTCGGCGCAAAAACCTGAAATTTTGAATCCTTATCTATCTATATATATATAAATCTTTTCTTTTCTTTTGCCAAACTATCAGATTAGATGCTAATAATGGATGATCGTGAATGTCGCATTCAATGACATTAAATACGATTCACGTGTTTAAAATGTCATTATGTCATTAAACGATTTTTATTTCGACTTTCTATTAATTTTTTTTTTTTTTTTTGCGCATATTTTAGTGCATTTTTTCATGCTTAATTGAATGGTACTAAGCAAATTCTTTTAAATCCAGTACTTGGTGAGATACTTCACATTTTCCTAATTTGGTGATGTCTTCGGCGCAAAAACCTGAAATTTTGAATCCTTATCTATCTATATATATATAAATCTTTTCTTTAGGAAGTTCATCGGATGGTCTAAAATAATAACATGTTTCACCATACCTCAGAAGCAAATTCAGGTAGAAGCAATTCAAGTGGAATTCAAGATTAAAAAAACCTACTAAAAAAATCTGAATTACTTTAGTACTTTTGTAATTTGTCAGTTATTTAGTCATTTTAGAGGTATTTTGTCATCAAAATTAACTTTGAACTGACCAATGTAAGATTACATAAATCAGACAAAAATTGTGGGTATTTGATTCGATATTAAGATTGTTTATTTAAATATGTTTCGTTTGATTCAAGATTATTTTAGAGATACTGACCAGCGTAGCAGGCGGAGGCTGCTAGTATATAATAAGTATGGCAACTATAATAAATTTTTGAAAAGTAAAAGAACAAAATCTTCAATTGTTCCTTCTATTTTTGCTATAGTAAATATGCACCAAATATTGGAACTAAAGAAGAATAACATCTAATCTACAGCTGTTGTAAAAAGATGCATAAGAGAAAAATAATGAAATTACTTGGTTGTAGTTTTTATTAATTCTGTATTTGTTTCTTCTAGGTCATTTTATAAGGACCTTTTTAAAATCGACAAAATCCACTCTGCCTTTAAAAAAAATAATGAAACCTCTTCATACCACAGTTTTTTTAAAATACATATGACAACGACCTTGCAAAAATGATGAAACTTCATTTCTTGGAGGAAAAAAGTGGGGGAAGGGATTATTAAGCCATGTTATTTACCATTATTTTTCAATTTGTAATTTATAAACCTTTTAAAAATTAATGATTTTTTCTTTATCATAATAAAAAGTTACTTTTTCCCCTGGTTGTTACTAAACACATTATTAATATATTTTCTTATGAAATAGTGCCTTTTTTTGACCTAACATCATACAATTTTTCCTTCTAAAATGAATATTATTTGTTTGACAATTATTAATTTTAAGTAGTGTTAATTTAATATTAAATGCAGTTATTGACAATTTTGATAAAAGAAAATATCACTAGTACTTTATATAATCTTACATAATTATTAAAAAATATTAATGTGCATAACTTTATTGTATTCTATTAACTAATAATGTAGGAACTAATAATCTGTAACTACTAATTTGCAATTTTTATAATTTCTGTAATTACTAACTAATAATTAAATTTTATTAAATAAACTGTAAAAATGCATATTATGTTAGTAATTAGAGGTTTAATTGTTTTGGAAGCATAAAACTCTTAGTATTTGTTCAGAACTTTAATGATGGGGAAAAATATAAAAAATCTATCTAAAAAAAAAAAAAATCTGACTAAAAAAATAATAAATCATGATTTTTTACACCCTAATGTTCAATTATCACAATGTCTTCATTAACGTTGAGAAATTTAGAGAGTTCTGAAACTTTTTCAAGACCTTCCATGTCTCTCAGTCGCATTTTCCCTTTAGATCTGTAAAACATTACCAAATTCAGAAACCACTAATTCGGTCACAGTTTTGAAGCTTTCACAAAACAATTCTACTTGGTGGATAAAGTCACAGCACATTTCCAAGCTTCCACTAGCTCTTATATATAGGTTCTCAAACTAATGTTGTCATCATATTAGATTTATTCTAAAACCAGAAAAAAATTTTGCAAGATTATTTTTCGATGATGTGCTTTAAGGATTTTTTATTATTCTTTGGTTGAAAGGATGTAGTTTAAAAATTATATTGTTAGAAAGAAAGGTAATTTCCATGCTACTTAATTTGCATTTTGAAGAATAATGTTGTAGAGATGTACAGGGCAATTATTTACAGTTTTGTTTCCTCAGTTGATTATCCCACTTAAATTTATCCCCCTTTACAAAAAGTCTGAAGTCATAGATGACTTATTATTGAAATTCTAGTCAACTTTTAAAAATTTGTACCTTTGAAGGAGATTTGTTTTTTAACTTTTTGTGATTTTTAATGGTTTTATTCATTGGTTTCCCTTTCCTCTCAGTGCCAGAGTCTGTGATGGAGAAGTCCGATAGCATGTGTTCTTTTAGTATGAATTTTTTTTTTAAGCACTAAGAAGAATGGAAATGATTAAATAAATTAATTTCATTTTCATACAATCTGATTAAGTAAATTCATATATTCATCGTAACAACAACCTTTCCATTTGAATGCCGTATATGCATGAAAGTAGACTGAACTTTGTTATTTAGAACATATTTTTTGAAAAATGAAGATTAATTTACATATAAATGCTATTCAAAGTCAAGGTTCAACAGAAAATTTTGTTAAGTAGAATACCTCATTAAATAGGGACTTCCTTAAAGGAAAGTTCCTCTGTATCTTCTATAATAAAGTGACAGAAAATCACTTTTCACTTAAAATACATAGAATAATATTAATTAGAATTAATGAAAATCGGAGGTAGGAACATAAGATTATTAGGTTTGCTTATATTTCAAGAAAAAATTCCTGTTTCAAATAAATATGACTTAAAAAACATTTTTTTTTCTTTTTGGTAATTTAAAATTTATTATAAAAAGAAATTACATAAAAGAAAACTACATTTTAAATGCAATCAGTTTATATATGATATACAGGGTGTTTCAGCAAAGTGCGGACAAATTATAAGGGGTGATAGAAAGCATGATGACAAATATTAGGACATAGGAAACCATGGAGCGCAAACATCTTCTGTAGGAGCCAGGGGGAATCAAAGTTTAGCGTCCAAAAGATCAAGCGATGATAAAACACAGATAAAAGGGTCGATTCATTTGCAGTTTTCGCTGTAAACTTTGTTTATATCGAAAGTTTGTCCAAAATTTTTTTTAAAAGGAACTGTCAAAAAATGACGGTAGAGGGCACTGTAGACTTTGAAGTATGAACAACTACATTTTACTGATTTCTTTTTTATTCTGTTAAGTTTTCTAAAGATTTTACCCTAACTTAAATTTTGAGTACAAAATTGGAATCATCCCAAACAGTTAAGATGTGCAAATTGAGCTGTGAAAAAGCTGATAATCAATGGCAAAGTAATCGATTTTGTTGCGGTTTGAGTGCAGGCCATTCCCTTAGTAATTGATTTATTCAAAATGACATACAGTTTTGGTGTCCACATTTTTAGATACAGGGCGGCGCCGATACTTTTCCGACATTTCATCGACATTATCCCTGGGTGTGTTACTAAAAGACCGGCATACTTGCAGGAAGTGTTAGGGATGTAAAAACTACTTGTAATCGCATGGGAATGTAATGTTGGAAATGCTTTGTTTGCGAGTCATGGTTAAAAGAAACGGAAAAATAGCAACAGAAAGAAACAGAAAATCAGCAAAAGGTGAATGTGATACAAAACATTTTATTGTAAGGTTTTACTGCAAAAGGCGATTGCAAAACGTTCTTCAAACTTTGGAGTAATGAACAACCAGTATTTTTTGACGGGATATTTGTAGTTATGTAGAATGTTTAGCAAAATTTGAACATTCACTTAAATGTTTATCTCAAAATCGGAATCGTCCAGAATGAATAAGTAACGAAATGTCACGTATGTATTGAATTGCTTTTTTTTACACTTAGGTGGTACGGGCAGCACAAAACCCAAAGAAATGACACGAACAGGATTAGAATACATTTATTATTCTAAGTACAGCCAAAACAAGGCATAAACAACTTAAAGAGACGTTATCATCAAAGTAAGTGCTCAAAATTCCGACCCTCAGCCGTGATGCAAGCCTCACATCTCCGGCACATTGAATTTCGCATCTTTTTGAAAATATTGGGCTTTTCCCTCACTTCTCCAGCAGCTACCACTATGCACGCAACAAGTTCCTCTTCACTGTCAATGGGAGTTTCGTAGATCAGAGACTTCATGTACCCCCATACGTAGAAATCGAGGCAAGTGAGGTCAGGCGATCGAGCGGGCCAATTCACTGAACCACCCCGCCCGATCCACCTTTGCCCATACGTTACATTCAAGTGCAGACATATGTCGTTGCTGTTATGGGCGGGGGCACCATCGTGTTGAAACCACATGGTCGAACGCCTGGCAGCGGGAACGTGGGCTTCGACCAACAACTGTGGCAATACTCGCTGCAAGATCAGATATTCAGGACCACGCAGACGATTCGGCAACAGGTATGGTCCCACTAGATGGTCTCCTACGACGCCAGCTCACACATTTACTGCAAACCGTACCTGGGCTGCACGGGTTCTGGTTGAATGTGGATTCTCCCTCGACCACATATGGCTGTTGTGCAAATTGCACACTCCCTCCCGCATGAAGCTCGCCTCATCAGTGAACAGAATGCTGCGTGGAAAACAACGATATACAGTGGGCATCTGTACGTACCACTGTGCAAAAGCCAATCTTGCATCAAAATCTTCTCTTTGCGCAGGCAACGTCGTTTGATGTCTCCGTTTACGTAGAGACATCTGGTATCGCGTACACTAACTAAATACTTCCGAGCATGTTTTGCTGTACTTAGAATAATACTACATGTATTTTTATCCTGTTTGTGTCGTTTCTTTGGGCTTTGTGCTACCTGTACCACCTAAGTGTAAAAAAAAAACGAAATTCAATACATACGTGAAATTAAGCTACTTATTCATTCGCCCATTACATTATACGATTTCGATTTTGAGATAAACATTTAAGTGAATGTTCAAACTTTGCTAAACATTCAACATAACTACAAATATCCTGTCAAAAAATACTGGTTGTTCATTACTCCAAAGTTTGAAGAACGTTTTGCAATCGCCTTTTGCAGTAAAACCTTACAATAAAATGTTTTGTATCACATTCACCTTTTGATGATTTTCTGCTTCTTTCTGTTGCTATTTTTCTGTTTCTTTTTACCATAACTCACAAACAAAGCATTTCCAACATTACATTCCCATGCGATTACAAGTAGTTTTTACATCCCTAACACTTCCTGCAAGTATGCTGGTATGTTAGTAAAACACCCAGGGATAATGTCGATGAAATGTCGGAAAAGTATCGGCAGCGCCCTGTATCTAAAAATGAGGGCACCAAAATTGTACGTCATTTTGAATAAATCAATTACTAAGGCCTGCACTCAAACCGCAACAAAATCGATTACTTTGCTCATTGATTATGAGCGTTTTAACCCCCCCCCCCCCTTATTCACAGCTCAATTTGCACATCTTAACAGTTTGGGATGATTCCAATTTTGTACTCAAAATTTAAGATAAGGTCCAATCTTTAGAAAACTGTTAACAGAATAAAAAAGAAATCAGTAAAACGTAGTTGTTCGTACTCCAAAGTCTACAGCGCCCTCTACCGTCATTTTTTGACAGTTCCCTTAAAAAAAAATTTTGGACAAACTTTCGATATAAACAAAGTTTGCAGCGAAAACTGGAATTGAATTGACCATTTTTTCTGTGTTTTATCATCACTTGATCTTTTGGACGCTAAACTTTGATGCCCCCTGGCTCCTACAAAAGACGTTTGCGCCCCATGGTTTCCTATGTCCTAATGTTTGTCATCATGCCTTCTATCACCTCTTATAATTTGTCCGCACTTCGCTGAAACACCCTGTATATCAGTTAATATATGATAATCCAATGTTTATTGAAATTTATATTGATTACATAGGTTTGTCTTTTTGGAAAAGAAGAAATACCTCTAAGAGATGCTGTAAGAAAAAATGCTTCTGAAGAAGAATTAATTAAAATTATTTCTTCAGCAATTTTTCGAAAAAAGAAGCAACATGCAGGTAGATAATTTTTAAAGCGTATAGTTAATTTTTATGCTTAAAATATAATTGCAGTAATAAATTTTTTTAATAATTTTCTTTTATCCTTCTTTAGGTATGTTTAATTTAGCTAAATTAGAAAATCGTCCTATGATTCTAATTGGTGGATAAAAGAACAGTCACACTGAAAGAACACTATCATACTCAGAATTTATATTTTAAAGGTATAATTGTTTTTACTAAATTATACCTGTTTAATCTTAATTATACAGGATGTCCCCAAAAAAAAAGACATCTGAATTTTAAAATTCAGTAATTGGCTAATTATAATGAATATACAGAAAAATAAATCGTCTATTTTTGATGATTCACATTTTAGTCAATAAATGTTGCTGTACAGTCTGAACTTGTAAGAAATGTCAAAAAAATTGTGAAAATTCAAAGCATGTTTTTTGTTATTGATGGTAGTTTTTAAAAGTTGAACAAAATGAAAAGACACAAAAATTTACATCTTTTCATCCAGCTTTACATGATAGTTTGAGTAGTCTTTCTATTTGAAAAATTGTACCGTTGTCTATTGATAAAAGAAGTAAAAATGGCCTTATAAAAAATCACGCTTTAATAAGCATTCAATGCTCTTAAAACTCATGCCTAATTTCATGATCTCACTGATGTTCTTCCAAACAATGTCAGTTACAATAGATTAATTTGTCATGGACTCTGATTATAGAAAATTTGCTGCATTGATTTATGCTTGACATAAAGAACAATTTATTAACAAATAATAATGTGTGTTACAATTCTTTTTTTAAATATGGTAACAGGAAAGATAATCATTTGAATTATCCATTTATAATTTATTCTTCAATGTATAATCTTATTTTAATCAATGGTAAACAACTAATAATGGCATACTAAAAATATATAGAGTAGACTCCCTCAAATCCACAAATGCTTAAAATCTGCACATCATCACAGATGTAAACAATGAAAATTTCAGTTCAGATAAGGGGCAAAATTACAGAATCTTTTAGTTTTATATCATTCTTTATGTAATTCTTGATAATATGACTGAACTTGTGGTTTTCCACAAACATGATTCAGAGTAAGCAAAGAAATAGCTGAACAAGGCTTATTGGACTTTTGATCATATTCGCATTTTTTCTACAATGTTTTGATGAAATTTTTGTTTTTACTGTGATCTTTTGATGAAACTTGTATATTTTTCATGATCTTTCGCCAAAATTTCTGTACTTTTCTAGGATTTTTTAACAAAATTAGAGTAATTTTTCACAATCATTCAAAAAAAAAAAAAAAAAAAAATCTGAGATTTTTTTACAAAATTTGTGTTTTTAACATGGTTTTTGAACGAAATTCAGGTATTTTCCACAATCTTTCAACAAAATTCACGTATTTTCTATGGTCTTTCCCTAAAATTATAGTATTTTCCATGATTACTTAATGAAATTTGAGTAATTTTCTATGATCATTTAACAAAAAATGTTTTTTTTTTCTGCAATTTTTTAACAAAATTTTTTTTTTTTTTTTTTTTTTTTTTGCAATTCTTTGATAAAATTCTCGTATTTTATGTGATTTTTCGATGAAAATCACATATTTCACATAAAGACTATTCAGTTATTTATTTCTTGTGTCCAGTTAATGAAAAAATGCCTTACAATTTATATATTAATTTATAATTAAGTTCTAAAAATATTGAAAATGCTATATTGCCTTCAAAAACACATTTATGTACACAATTTTTATAATTTTAACATTTCAGAAACTCGTGGAAAATCGATTACAAAATCCCATCTTTACATGCATAAACCAAATTACGTCAAATAAGAGAAGAGTGTGAAAATATTAACACTTTTTTAAAACTGCTGTACACAAAATTTGAATTATTGTATATTTGTTAATTTATTATAATTAAAATTTTAATTTATTATAGTCAAATTAGAAATGTCATTTTTGGGACATCTTGTATGTATAATATTATATTTTGACTGTGGCAATGTAAATACTGCATGTGGTTCTGTCTTTTTAAAAAATATATACATATCTTTTTATTATAAATTTACTGATTTTTAGTTAATTATGATTTATAAAAATCTAAGCTAACATAATTTATATAATCTACTAATTTAATTACTTCTTCCATTGCCATGTAATCAAAAGCTATGAATAAAGAATATTAACCTTTAAATGAACTTTTTTTACTATGACTTGATTTTTTTTTTTTTTTTTTTTTTTTTTTTTTTTTTTTTTTAATGTAAAGAAAAACCTTAAAACTCCAGAGGATGAGTTAAAGTTAGAACCACAGGCACACACACACAAAAGTCAAACAATTTGTTGTGATTTAACATATATTCTAAAACAATTAGCATACTAATTAACTAATACAGTGAGTTTTTTTTGCATTTGAAAATATAGTAAAGCAATTTCATGCTGTTTATCAATGAGCACTTTACTATGTTTCTGTTTTACTTAATCAAAGTTCTTAAATTTATATTCAATGTTGGAGTAATACAATTGAGATTTATTTCATCATAATGGTTCAGACCAGGACATGAAACTGGACAGCTTGTCTTCCTGTGCCAATGCTGTACCATTTGAGCTATCCGAATGGTACTGTGCTGACATAATTTGCTTTTATTTTGCTGGGCATAGCTGCAAACTGGAATACTGATTTCATTTATCCAAGCTATAATTATAGCATTAATATCATGAAAGTATATGATAATATAAAAATTCCTGTACACCATATAATCAAGGCTTAATTTCTAACAAAAAAAAGGTACCAGTATACTAATATTCTGCAGTACTAGCAATTGTAACTTGCCCCGCTACCCCCCCCCCCCCCCTACCAATACACATATTTATTTTTCATGCATTATTTTCAAAAATATTATTATTTTTTTTTATTAAAGCATTTTTTTTTTCCTTTAGCAAAATGTAAATTTAAAAAAAATCCATTTGTGTATATTTAGTTGTCAACTATTCCACTTTTTGGTTATCACTCTTTCCGAAAATAGAAAGAAATTTTTGTCTAATTTTATGTTAATTAAATGCAGAAATCTGCAATCAAATAAAGCAAGGATTATGATTTGAAAATAGTGTTAATTCAAAAAAGATATATTCGTAGCTATGTATTTTTATGAAAATATGAATGAAATTTACAGAAATTAATATTTAAGTGTTAAAGAATGGAACATCTTTTAATGTAACTGTCATCAATGCTAGACATAAATTTGCAAATATCATTTGAATAGAAAAAAAAAAACTATTTTTCTTTCCCTTCATTCTGATCAAAATAGCATCAAAATGATTTGAAATAAAATAGAATAGTAATTTTTAAGGAAGTTTTTTTTCCTCCTATGTGCATTAATAAATAAGATTTTGAATGTAAGACAAATTGAACTTGAGCCAACCCAAGCTTAAAAACTGGTATAAAAATTAAGTCAGTTTTATCTCTATCTTCTGTGTGTGTGACACATTACATCACATATAAGTGTTTTGATAAAAAAGAATGCAAAAGCTTGGAGATAGAAAAGAAAAGAAAGGATAATTTAGGCTTATTCCTTATTTTATAACAATTGTTTTGATAGAGGGTGTAACTGAGCGCACAAGACTGCAAGTGTATGGGATAGCTATCCCGCCAGTTGAATAGATGTAAATGCAGCGAACCAACCACTGCCAGGCTTAGATAATTATTTTCTGTAAATAAATTTTTAAGTTAAACTTGAAATAGTCTTTAATCAAGTGTGGCAATACATATTTAATAATCAGTTCAGTACAACTTAAAGAATATTGCCATACATAGGCTCCCCTCCCTCCAAGTTTTATTGCACTGGGCTCAGAGCTGTGTTATGTATGAGCTCTGGTGAATTTCAATGAATATTTTTATATAAACAGAAGTACCACAGCTGAGCTCTGGTACAGATCAAGCTTGCGTGTAATTAGCTCATAATTAGGTGAAGGGAAGTTTTCCTGACTGAATAAATTGCGTTCATAGTTGGAGTGGCACAGCTAAGATTTATTCCAACACAGTAAAAAATGGTTCTGGTCTGGACATTTTGGAATAAACCACAATTGTGCAACTCAAACAATGAATCTCATTTATCCAGTTAAAAAAAACTTCCTATCTTTTCATAAATTTTGAAAAATAAAATGCTTTTATGACTATGTTTTATAAATTTCTTTGGTAAAATTTTCTTTAAAAAAAATCTTTTTCTGTTTAAGAAAATTCAACTGGGAAGTCACCATCTTCATTCACCATAAACTCTTTTTTGTCATTTCATGAGAATAATTATATATTTGTAGAAATGAGTAATGCCAAGAATTATTTTCAACAATGTCGATATTTTAGCAGTGGCTTAACTCACATAACTGAAAGTGGAGAAATAAATATGGTTGATGTAAGTTCAAAAGCAAAGACCAATAGAACAGCTGAAGCTGAAGCATCGATTTACCTTGGGCCAGTAGTTTTTCAATTGGTTAAAGAGGATAAAATTAAAAAAGGTAATGTCTTATCTGTTGCAAATATTGCTGGCATCATGGCAGCTAAAAGAACCAGTGAGTTGATACCACTGTGCCATTCCATCCAAATTGATCAAATCAAAATAGATTTTACATTTATATCTGATACATATGAAATTGTGATCAAGTCTTCTATTAAAACTATAGATAGAACAGGAGCTGAAATGGAGGCCTTAAGCTCAGCATCTGTTGCGGCATTGACAATATATGACATGTGCAAAGCTGTTACAAAAGATATGATGATCAAACATGTTAAACTGATTTTAAAAACTGGAGGTAAATCTGATTATAAAATTTCAACTTCAAAATAAATATTTTTGAACTTTTAAAAATGTTTTTGTTGTTTGTTCTATGTGTAACAATTGATTTAAATACTGCAGAAAACTATTAATATTCATGGCTTTATTCCAAGTATTTTGTGAATTTCACAGATTACTTGTCATGTCTATTAATCTTTATTTACAATTTCTTTCAAGCTTTGGGCATAATTAATTTAAATATATATTGATTTTTACATCTATCATCAGTGGTTGTGTGTATTAAAACATTTGGTTTATGTCTGTATACTGTATTTTGCAATATATAAATTGACATAGTTATCTGCTGAACCAAAGAATTTTGCTTTTAGAAATTTCAGCAACCTGGGTTAATAACAATAAATACTTTTGTAAGGATTCAATAAGAATTTGTTACATTGGATTAATTGCTTGCTTTTTTAATAAATAATTTTACTTTTCATTATAAACATTTATAGATGAGCGATTTAAATAAAGTCTAAGTAATCATCTTAAAGATAAATGCACTTTTTTTTATAACGAATTAAATAACATACTTTTATATGTACTATTCTTTTAAGCTATAAAAAAATATTAAATGATGATTTGGTGGGGAAAATGTAATTTATATTATTTTTTACAATGTCAATTTCTTTGTTTACATTCACACATACAATGCAGATTACAATCGGTTGTAGATTAGATATTAACTACAAGAGATATCTATATTATAAAGCCCAAACGTATCTGTGCGTAACGTATACGTCATTTTGCGAATGGCAACACTTTCCCATGCAATTTCAGTTTTGCATTTTTTGCTACTGCAAATTTTATACTTCTAAACATAGTATATTTCCGATTTTTACACCGTCATATAGAGAAAAAAATTTACTTTTAAATACAATTTGTTTGAAAGCTTTGTAAACAATTTGTCAAAAGCAATACAATTTGTTTTTGAGATAGTAATTTTTTTTTAATGTTTTTAGTATCAATTTTGTAATTGTGGCAACAGAATAACTGCATTTTCTTTTAAAATTGGAAAAAAAATAATAATAATAAAATTAAAATGCGTGAACTTTGCAAAAAAATCATCTGTCATAAAATTTCGTTATTTCGGTTTTATTTCGTTTTTATTCATCAGTTAAATAACTTCAAGTTTTGAGTTAAAGTGATTTTTAAATGATTAAATTAAAATACCATTATTCTAAACATGGAGAATACGGATCTGAGAAGTACGTGTTTAAATTTTGAGAAGATGAAAGATATGACTAATTTGGAATAAATTTTGTTTTTTTCATTCGCATTTATACCCTCAATTGATAAATTCATCATAATAGCTGATCTTTATTATATTTCACTGATTTTATATGCGATTAAAGTTTAATTTTAAAAATTTGGACAACTGAGTTTTATAGTTATTTTGTTAATCTTAGCTTAATAATATTTGTTTAGAGTTAGACTGATCAATATAAGATGCATTTTTTACTGTAAGTAATTTTGTAGATTTATTACAATTCAATGAAGCAGTTCCTTCTTAAACGTTTTCTTTCATCGAATATCAACGGGTTCCACCTCGTATATTTAAATACAAAAAAATCTAGAGCAATAAATCATCTTGTATTTTGAAATTTCAATAACTTATAGTTGAAATTCTATTATTTAAGAAGCAGAATAAATAGCTTTTACTTACTCTTATGAACAGGGTTAACAGTTTCTTTTCCCCTGTAAGTTTTTCAGGCTTGTACTTTTAAACCATTCCCATGCGACATTTAAAAAAAAAAAAATATGTATATGTCACTTTGAATAATTTCACAAATTTTTCTGAAATTGCTTTTACAGTTTAAAAATTTCTCTATTTAATTAGTTATTTTTTTTTAAATAATTGATTTAAAAAAAATTTCAAAATGTTTAAAATAACATGAAATTATAAAATCTAACATAAACATGATTTTGAACAGTTTCTACAGGTAATGTAAGTTATGAATACACAAAAAAGCATTAAATAATTGTTTTTGAGCATAATTCATGAGTATTGTAAAAAATTTTAGTACAGTAGGTTTATAAAAACTATAGTTTTATCTAACGAACATAAAAAGAATTTAATATGAAAATGATATTTAAATCTAATGTGACTCACAATATCATAATTTCTTTTGAATAATCAAATTATTTATTCTTTTATATGAAATATGCATAGTAAGAGTAATAAACTTCTGCAAATAAAGGAGTAAAATAGCCAAATCTTATTTTCTCATTTTACTTTTGCAATAAGTTTATAGCAAATACTGGAGCTAAAGGAAAATAAAAGAATGACATCAGCTGAACCACTATTATAAAAAAAAAATGTATAAGAGGGAAAAAATGTACAGAATGTTAAACATAAGTTTCTTCAGCAATTTTTTTTTTAATATTTTTTAACACACACACACATATATATATAGCAAACAAAAAAATGTTAGGGATTAAAATTGGCTTCAAAACTGTTTTAAACACTGAAATCTGAGAATCCCCACTGAGTGCTAGTAATGCTGCTGTTTAATGTTTTGAGGATTTCTGATATTACTGTCATTATATTTAGTCTGGATGTGTGTATGAATGGGTTTAGCATATGCATACCTGTGTGTAAATTTAGATTTAGGCTATTAACAGCACAGATGCAAAATGAGCAGCAAATAGTATTCATTAGTTTTGTTATTTGTGCTACTAACGATTGAAATTATTTATTTGCAATTTTTACTATTTCTCTAATTGCTTGCTATTTCCTCTAAGCCATTTTTTAGGGAGTTAAAACCTGCTTCTTTTGAAAATAGCAAAATACATGCTGCCTTTAAAAGAAATAATGAAATTAACTTATAATAGAATCATGATTTTTTGTAAACAAAAAACTTCGAAATTCCACAGTATTTCTTAATCTATGTGTCCAAGACATAGAATTATCATATAACTGGACTCAGAAATAGTAACTTTTTCATGAAGTATTGACCACTTCCCCACCATCATGTGATGGTGGGCAGAATGCATGCCAAACCGGTTTCTCCCGCCGATCCCACCAAGACCAATTTCGTCTGTGTTACACTTCTTTTATTATGAGAATGAAAGCAGAAAATGGCCAAGAAAGGAACAATGCCAAAAGATACCCTTTTGGCAATGAAATCCAAAGGTGAATGTTTCATATATCAGTGAAGAGAACAAAGGAGTCTTATCTAGTCCATTCCTCATTTAAGGTCCAAGACCTTGCAAAAATGATAAAAATTAAAACATGTTGTTATTTGTGTTTTTCTATTTGTAATTTATAAAACTATAAAATTAATAACACTTTACTTATTATACTGAGAAACTATAAACTTTTTTTCCCTCCCTTATATCATTACTAAATACATTACTTCATGAAATAAAGTTATTTTTGGAACGAGCATTTTCCTTTTTTTCTTTCTAGAATGAATATTAAATTATTAATTATCATATAAAAATGTATATTGTGTTCCTAATTACAGAGTTAATTATTTCATAATTATTAATTTTAAGCAGTGTTAATTATTCAATATTATTTGCAGTTATTAATAATTTTAATAAAAGTAAATATTACTAGTATTTAATATAATTATTACAAAATTGTTGTATGCTATAATGAAACTACTAATTTAGTTTTCATAATTCCTGTAATTACTAACTAGCAGGGGAGACCGAGCTTAGCTCGGTCAAAATTAACTTTGTGTTCAACTCGATATAGTATTTTCACTGTATCATTAACTCTGTATTATTACTGTAAAACATGTTTATAATAGTATTATTTAGAAAAACAATCAATAAGAAAACTATGTTTTTATGCGCATATTTATAAATTTTATTTTATTTTAAATTTTACAACGAAAGGACATCGATCTAAATCACTTTTTTAGCTCGACTCTGATTAGTTTAACCATGCATCTCGAATCCTCTTAAGAATGTATAAAAAAATTCTTTACATTCTGAAAGACAATATATTTTGCTAGATATAGCCAAATTTGGAGGCATTCTTTCATTTGGCTCCAAATACGTGTTTTGGTTTTCGTAATTTTTATAATCGATTTTTTGGCCATATGTCGCCAATATTTTGTCAAATATCACCAAGTTATTGGCTTTTGCCATATTCTCGTGACCCTGACCCGTATTACCCAAAATGAGCCACTAATCAAATTTGATCAAGCATGTGACATAGCTCAATCGACTTCAGGTAATCAAAAACAGTAGAATATAAAATTGAATCAAAATCGTTCAAGCCATTTTTTAGGTAAAATTAGCTTGGCAGCATTCAGCAATAAAGCGAAATGACCCACTAATATAATTTTGTTTTAACATGCGACTCAGCCCAATAGTCTTCTCGTGACAAAAAACGTTTTGTTTCAAAATTTAGGTAAAATTGATTGAGTCGTTATTGTATATAATTAGAATGACCCTAGCTCATTAAGACCCAAAATGACCCACTAATAGAATTTTCGCGAGCATGTGTCCAAGCCAAATGGTTTTCTTTTGCTCAAAAACGATATAATACAAAGTATAGTCAAAATGGTGAGTACCATTTTCTATATAAAATTAGCATGACCCATCATGACCAACAAATGACCCTTATAATCGAAATCTCTTAAACGTGTGGCCTAGCTCTTTAGTTTTAGCATGCCGAAAAACATTAGATACAAAATTTAGATAAAATCGATTGAGCTGTTTTTTAGATATAGTTGGTTTGACCCTGACCCCTTATAATCCAAAATGACCCATTGATCGAATTTTCACAAAAATCTGTCCTAACCCAATGATTTTCTTGTGACCGAAAACGATAAAATACAAAATTTAATCAAAATTGCACGAAACGTTGCCAAGATAAAATTAGAATGACCCAAAAGTGGCCCACCAATCGAAATTTCTCTAACATGTGACCTACCCCAATGATTTTCTCATGCCAAAAATATGTTTATACAAAATTTCGTTAAAATCGACCCACCCATTCTTTAGATATAGCTTGACCTTGACCCATTAAGACCCACAAATGACCCTTATAATCGAAAGCTCTCGAATATGTGACTTAGTCCATTAGTTTTCTCGTTTCTAAAAATTGTTACATACAGAATTTCGTTAAAATTGATCCTGCCGTTCTTTAATTATACATAGCTTGACCCAGACCCTTTATGATCCAAAATGACTCATTAATCGAAATTTTTCGAACATGTAACCTAGTCCAATGATTTTATCGTGCCAAAAAAATGTTGCATACAAAATTTCATTAAAATCGATCCACCTGTTCTTTAGATATAGTTTGACCATGACCCATTATGACCCATCATGATCCACAAATGACCCTCATAGTCGAAATCTCTCAAATATGTGATTTAGCCCATTAGTTTTCTCATGTCAAAAAACTGTCACATACAAAATTTCGTTATAATCCATCACGCCGTTCTTTAAATATAAATAGCTTGACCCAGACTCTTAATGACCCAAAATGACCCATTAATCGAAATTTTTCGAACATGTAACCTAGTCCAATGATTTTATCATGCCAAAAAAATTTTGTATACAAAATTTCGTTAAAATCGATCCACCTGTTCTTTAGATATAGGTTGACCATGACCCATTATGACCCATCATGACCCACAAATGACCCTCATAGTCGAAATCTCTCAAACATGTGATTTAGCCCATTAGTTTTCTCATGTCAAAAAACTGTCACATACAAAATTTCGTTATAATCCATCACGCCATTCTTTAAATATAAATAGCTTGACCCGGACTCTTAATGACCCAAAATGACCCATTAATCGAAATTTTTCGAACATGTAACCTAGTCCAATGACTTTATCGTGCCAAAAAAATGTTGCATACAAAATTTCGTTAAAATCGATCCACCTGTTCTTTAGATATAGGTTGACCATGACCCATTATGACCCACAAATGACCCTCATAGTCGAAATCTCTCAAACATGTGATTTAGCCCATTAGTTTTCTCATGTCAAAAAACTGTTACATACAAAATTTCGTTATAATCCATCACGCCGTTCTTTAAATATAAATAGCTTGACCCAGACTCTTAATGACCCAATATGACCCATTGAAATTTTTTCTCGAACATGTAACCTAGCCCAATGTTTTTCTCATGCCCGAAAACCATAGAATGCAATTTTTAGTCAAAATTGCATGAGAAAATTGCTAGATAAAAATAGCATGACCCACAATGACCCCAAGAATGACCCACTTACCGAATTTTCTCGAACATGTTACCTAACCCAATGGTCTTCTTGTAATCCAAAACGATACAATATAAAATTTGGTCAAAATCGTTAGAGCCGTTTTTTAGATAAAAATGGCTTGACCCATAATGACCCCAAAATGACCCACTAATCGAAATTTTTCGAACATGTGACCCAGCCCAATAGTTTTCTCGTACCAAAAAACGATTGGATACAAAATTGCCTTAAAATCCATCCAGCCGTTCTCTAGATATAAATAGCTTGATCCTGACCCATTGTGACCCAAAATGACCCAGTAATCGAATTTTCCCGAACATGGGACCTAGCCCAATGGTCTTCTCGTGCCCGAAAATGGTAAAATCCAAATTTTTGCGAAAATCGTTAGAGCCATTTTTGAGATAAAATTTACCCACACACACACACACACACACACTAGAGGTCTGCACGGGCCGAAATTTCCAGGCCCGAACGAAAGAAATATTGGCCCGACCCGGCCCGGCCCGAAAGTTAAAATTTCGGCCCGAGCTCGGCCCGGTCCGGAAAAAAGTTTAAAATTCGGCCCGAACCCGGCCCGGCTCAAGTGAATTTCTACAGAACATTGATCTTTAATCTTATGGAAGAGTTCTGACCAAAAAAAATTATATTAGTCTTTTTTTTTCATGTTTATAATCTCCTTTTATGCAGAAGTGCCGTAGGCTGCGATATTTACGCTTTTAAATGAATCTTTGTTTGTTGTATGTAAATGTTTCAGTTATCATTAGTATTATTAATCCATATTCCCTGTAATGGAGACAAAAAGTCGAAAAAGCGGTATATGGTAAAATTTCCAAAGACAAAATCGCTTTGGAGCGAAAAAAAAAAAAAAATACATTCCCTTTTTAACAAATATAAATGTTTAATATATTTTTTTCTCCCGTATTGTTGTATTCATTTTGCATGGATGAACATTTTAAAAGAAACTTTGTTTTCAGTTTTAAAAAAAATTCCGTCATAATCATGTTTTTTTTTTTTTTTTTTGTGTGTGTGTGTGTGTGTGTGTGTGTTTAATTCTACTTTAAAACGCCTAGTAATCTACGATTCTTTAAAAGGAATAAATTCTAATGTTTAATTGTAGAATAATGGCGGCTTAAAAGTATATGCCTTTTTTGCAAACATTTTTTGGACAAAGCCAAATATTACTGATTTATAAAAAGTCGAGAAAAGGATTTTCATATAGGAAGATTCAATAGGAACCGATTGTTTTGGTCCATGAAAACTAGGAAGAATGGAATCAGTCTCGGTTTCGTACGGAAAAAAAAGTTAGGCCCGGCCCGTCCAGCAAAAAAATTAAGGCCCGAGCCCGGCCCGGCCCGAAAGATTAGTGACTAGGCCCGGTCCGAGTCTTCAGAAGTAAGACCCGAGCCCGGCCCAGCCCGAATGCCATTATTGGAAATCGGCCCGAACCCGGCCCGCGGGCCGGGCCGGGCCGCGGCCCGGCCCGTGCAGACCTCTAACACACACACACACACAATTTTTGCTCGCATTATAGTATAAGATGAATCATAATTCTATTAATTGAAGGGTAAAAACTTAGGTTATATTAGCAGTTAGAGGTTTAATTGTTTTGGTAACCTATAATCATGATTTTTTCTTCATGTCAAATGATGATTTTTTTAAATTTAAATCAGATATTATATATATATTTTAATATTATTATTTCTGTATTGTGCATGTGTGTAAGTATTTTTTCTGTACAGATTTATATATTTCTATTAATTTCATTTCAATTTCTCAATAAAAGCTCAAAATAAATAAATTTAATTTTGTTGAAAAAAAAAAATGAATCATTTAAAACATTCTAATATTAAACTGTTAGACATATACCTATGTTTCTTGTGTATAAATTTCTGTTATTAAAATTTTACTTCATGTATTACTCCAAATAACACATATAAATATATAATAAATAAAAAATACAACAAAAAATGCTAAATGTACTATATGCATATATATTTATGTGCATCCTGCAAGGAAAAAAAAAATGTATATTTTTTAAAGTTATGACAAAATATTTAATATAAATAGTTCAACATTGGTGAATATTTTTAAATAGATAATATATAACATTATAGTTTAATGTTAGATTACAAACAATTAAATATTTTACAAAATCTTGTAATTATTTTGTAATTACTATTTATGTACATATTTAGTTATTCATGCATTTAAGATTTTTTATAGAAACACCAATTTTGCAGTTTTATTATTTCTTAACTTATTTCTAAGTTTAGATTAGGCTAAACCATATGTTGAAAAAAATCTGTTACATGGAGGAAAAAATAGCTGCTGTTGTAAAGAGTTGTTCTATCACTTTCTTTACAGTCCCCTCGCAATCTGATACAAAAATATCTGAGTCAAAATGGTTGGTTGAGTTTATTATGGCCAATTATCAACACAGGGGATGTAGGACCTAAGGGGGAAGCGCCCTGGGAGGGTCTTTCTGCAGGAACCTAACCAAGCAGAAATCCAAGGTTTGATGGTCCCAAGGTTTCCAAGGTCCAGAAAACCATGGAAAAGTCCGAACAATTAGGCCAACGGGCTTAATTGGATTTGAACTCTTGAGTAAAAATGTTTTCACCATTCTAATGAAATCTTTGTTATAATGTTTTCTTCAAATAAAAATTCCAAAAAAGATTGCACTTTCTTTTAAACATGGGAAGAAATATTTTTAAAAGTGTTTCTGAATAAATTGTCCACATGCATTTTTTACTCTGTATCTAGTATAATTTGCTTTAGAGGTAGTAAATGGTATTCTTATCCCAAATATTCTAATGATTCACAAAGCAATCATTTAATGCAAGGTAATCACCTAATTAAAAGCGTGAAGCTATTAGTTGTCAGTGTTATCTCCTCCCTCCCCCCTGCCATTGACAATTTCAGTAAACAATCTTGCTTAATTGACAAGGAATTGATTACAGAAATTAAAGTATTTTTATTTTCAGTGATAATGAATGATGAAACTCAAATTCATTCCAATAGACAAACAGCCCAAATATCATACAGCACGATAGTGCTGTATAGTAGAGCTCAGCCGCATCTCTAAAGTCCAAAGTTTGCTTCTTAATAACTTTGGACCTAATCATCGGATTGCGACGAAATTGAAAAGGCGAAGTGTCCTACACTAGACCTCAAAGTTTACAAAAAAATCATCCAGATCCACCAGTTAGTTATGGAGATCCAGAACCCCTGTTTTGTTACCTTTTTCTCGTGAAACAAGAAAAAAGGACAAACAACTCAATTATAACCTGAACCAGGAAACATTCAACGTGTAATAGCTTGTTCGAAAGCTTTTAATTTAGGTATGTTCCTTTCGAACGTCCTGTCAAAAAATATCCAATATTAAGGAGATAGCACCCATTTAAAATTTATATAACGCGATACTTTCTATAATATAAAATCATAGAAACCTTTCCTTTTTAATTGCTAATTCAATTATTTCTTTTGAGTTGCCACCAACAAAAAAACTGTTCAATAATTTAAAAAAAAGTTATAACATGTGTTCTTTTTTATATATACCAATAAAAATTCTGATTCTCCTGATAGATTTTTGAATTTCGGAAATTGACATCATTCGAAACAGAACATAAGAATACGCATAAACTAACAAAATGTGTGTTAAAACAACATCGTACATTTGAGTTTTTCGACGTCAAAACAGTTACTACAATACAGATATTTTAATTAAAAAAAGATAATTTCATAGCTGCCAACTTGTACGGTTTGGCCATACAATGTACGGATTTTATTCTAAGTGTACAGATGAACAGTACGATTTTATGGTTTTGCGCACGGAAAAAACAATTGTGGAGAAATTCAAATTTCGTCAAAAGATCACCGAAAAAGTGCACATTTCGTCAATATTTCGTGGAAAAACGACGATTTTATCAATGTTTTTGTCAATGAACTTTGTTAAAAGATCGCTGAAAAACACAAATTTCATATATGGATCGCGGAAAAAATGGCGATTTCGCCAAAATATTGCAGTTGAAATGCTGATTTCGTCTGGAAACTGCAGGAAATTGTTGATTACGTCTAAAGATTGCGGATATAACGTCGATTTCATCAAAAATCACAGGAAAAACGCCGTTTTCGAGAAAAGATTGCGTAAAAATGCAAATTATGTCAAAAGATCGTTGATAAAAATGCCGATTTTATCAAAAAATCACGAAAAAAATGCCAATTTCGACAAAAGATCGCTATAAAATACCGCAGATTTCGTAGTGTTACGAATTTTGTAAATAGTTAGTGTTTGTACTGTAAAATGATGTAAATAATCTTATTAAGCTCCATTTCTTTACTAATATTAGTTTTTGTTACATTGTCTCTGTTATCAAGCAAACTTGTCTATTATTTTCAGTGTATGTCTACGGCAGATTGGCGAAATATTAGAGATATCGCCAAGTTGGCGTCACTTTTGGTGACTAATTTTGGTCGCCAAATTTGTCAATATAGCGTCAAATTGGCGACAAACTTGGCGATTGTTGGCGATGGTAACCCTTCCCTATTTATGGTAACCCCCCCTTAGGTCTACTGATACATTGAATGTTGTTCCGTGGTTTTCCAGTTTTTTCTAGAAGTTTGTAGAAATTTCCACCTCATGCGGCGAGACTATATATAAGGAGAGCGATGCGAGCTGTGTTGTTATTATTTACCAGTCAGTCATTGAGGGAACAAGGCGTAAACAAGTTTGCTTGAGTTTCATCTATGTTGTTTTGAATGTTATTAAGTGTTGAGACATTGTATAGTCTCTGGGGTCTAAAGCTGTAATTGTACGATAGATTTGAACAGTTATTTTTAAATATCCAGTAATATTTGTGAGTTTCAAAGACTCTGTTGTTCTGAAGTCTGTAAATAAATTATTTTCTACTTTTCTAGGAGCAAGAGTTTGAAGTTGTCTAACCATAAGATCAAAAGAACCCAATATACGCTGCAACATTTGGTGTCAGAATTTGGGATCTTATGATCTTATGGCGAAAACGAGAGCAACGGAAGAGCAACTAAATGAGTTGTTGAAAGCTATTAATGGATTATCAAATAAAATGGATGAAGGCCAAGAGGAGTTGGCGGAAAAGATGATTAAAGGCCAAGAAGAGTTGGCGGAAAAGATGAATAAAGGCCAAGAAGAGTTGGCGGCTAAAATGAATAAAGGCCAAGAAGAGTTGGCGGATAAAATGAATAAAAACGAAGAAAGAATGAAAGAGTTGACTGAAGAATTGAAGAAAGAAGTTAATAAAAGTCAAGAAGAAATGAAGAAAACTTTAGAAGAAAAGTTCTCGTCGGTAGATAGAAGAATAGATTCGGTAGAAGAGAAAATAGAGAATGAAATTAGTAAAGTAGAAGAGAAAATTCAGAATGAAGTTAGTAATATTGAAGAGAAAATAGTTGAAGTAGATGAAAAGCTAAATAAAAAAGTACAAGATCTTGAGAAGAAGCTTTCAGCGTCCAGTGGTAATTATGAAGAATTTAGGAATCTGTCTGCTTCTCCCGTGCACATCAAGCTGTCGACATACGACGGAAAGAGTTCCTGGCAAGTTTACAAGACCCAATTCACCATTGTAGCCGAAGCGAACAAATGGAGTGACGAGGTGAAAGCTTGTTAACTGGCAGCATCTTTAAGAGGAGAAGCCGCCGACGTGCTGCAAACATTGCCCGATATGACGTAACTCAATTTTGAGACTCTAAGTTGTGCACTTGAAATGAGATTCGGCGAAAAATTCTTCAAGGATTATACGAGAATACAAATGAAGAGCCGCCATCAAAAATTGAGTGAAACCCTTCAAGAGTTTGCCTCGGAAATTGAACGGCTTGCAAATTTAGCATTCATTGACTGTCCAACAAATGTACGGGAAATGCTCTCACTGCAATATTTTGTAGACGGAATAAAAGATCCAGAAGTGCAGAGAGCGGTACGAATGGCAGATGTACAGGATTTAAAGGCTGCACTACTATATGCCTTAAAGTTGGAAGCAGCTACACAAGCCAGCCGAAGAGATCGTCATTCAGTCCGAGGGGCAACGGTGAACAAAAGCTCAGACACTGAGAGCGACGTCTTGAAAGAAATTAGGAAATTAAATCAAGAGATTGAAGCTTTAAAATATGGAAGAACAAGCTCAAGAAGACAGAATCTCACGTGCTGGGGATGCGGTGATACAGGACATCTCCGAAGAAATTGACCCAAAATCCACGAACGTGAGATAAATTCAAACAGTCAGCAGGGAAACTAAATTTTGGCCATCTCACGGGGCGGAGGTTGCCAGAGAATGAAAAGCCCCATCTGAAGATCCTCCAGATATCAAAAATGAGTGGCGGTGATAATGAATTATATGTGATAGGCTTTATTAACGGAATTCAGTGCCGTATGATTGTCGATACAGGAGCCAATGTTACAATAATAAGAGAAGATTTGGCTCGAAAATTGAAATGTAAACTCATCTGGACTCCACCATGCGTTACCCTGCAAACTGTGACGGGCGACAAGATTGGCATATATGGAAAGGCCAATTTAACCATACACTTTGGAGGAACGAAATATTACCATACGGCATATGTGGCTGACATAACAGATCCTTGCTTAATCGGGCTAGATTTTCTGAAGAAGTTTGGCTTCAAGCTTGATTTCAAAAATAACAAAATGCTCTCAAAATTTGAAGAAATAAGTTTTTTTGGATTAAATAACGAAATTGAATGTAAACAAGCAGTAATAGCCAGAGAAGACATCAATCTAGATCCAAGAACAGAATTTTTAGTTCCAGCTGTGATTAAAAATGAAACTAATTACCGATTTGGCCATATAGATTATCCCGAAGACAATAGTAAACAAGCAGGAGTATTGGTGGCTTCATCTGTAGTGGACCTCTCGAAGACCATTCCAGTCAAAATTGCTAACATCAGTGATAAGACGAGGACTATCAAGAAAGGAGAGGTGATAGCATCATGTGCTCCTGTGACGTGCATAAGTCAAAATTCCAGTCACTCTGAGAAATCTTCAGATAATTTAGTCAAAGATTTGTTACAAAATACAGACTTAGATCCAAAACAGATGGACGCTGCGGAAAATTTAATTAGAGAATTCCAAAGTTTATTTTCCCAAACATCTGAAGACTTTGGACGAACTAAAATGGCACAACACCGAATTGACACGGGAGATCACTCTCCTATTAAACAGCATCCTCGACGATTACCTTTTGCCAAGCAAGAAGAGGTGCAGAATTTAATTAAGGATATGGAAGAAAATGACATCATCGAACTATCGACTAGTCCATGGGCGTCTCCCATTGTATTAGTAAGAAAGAAGGATGGTCTACAAGATTTTGTGTAGACTATCGCCGACTGAATGACGTCACAAAAAAGGATAGTTACCCTCTACCAAGGATCGACGACACTCTTGACACACTTGCAGGCAACACTTGGTTCTCGACTTTAGACCTGAAGAGTGGTTACTGGCAGGTAGAGATCCATCCCGACGACCGCGAGAAGACTGCCTTCACAACGGGACAAGGATTATGGCAATTCAAGGTAATGCCTTTTGGTCTATGTAATGCACCTGCAACTTTTGAACGCCTTATGGAAACGGTTCTTCGGGGGTTGTCATATGAGGCATGTCTTGTTTATTTAGACGATATCATAATCATAGGAAAATCTTTTGATGAACATCTGAACAACTTCAGGCGGGTGCTACAAAAGTCAAAGGAAGCTAATTTGAAGTTAAGCCCTTCGAAGTGCAGCTTATTTCGCAATGAAGTCACATACCTTGGACACATCATTTCGGCGGAAGGAGTTAGGACTGATCCGAAGAAGATATCGGCTGTGAAAAATTGGAGTCGTCCAGCAGATATTCACCAACTTCGGAGTTTTCTAGGATTATGCACCTATTACATGAAATTCGTCAAAGGCTTCTTGATGATTGCAAAACCACTTCATAAATTAACAGAAGCCAATCAAAAATTTATGTGGACACAGGAATGTGACGCTGCTTTCGAAAAGCTTAAGGAGGCCTTAACATCCACTCCAATTCTGTCATATCCTCAAATCGATAAACAGTTTATACTTGATACGGATGCAAGTAACGAAAGCATTGGCGCTGTACTGTCCCAGGAAATTGACGGCCAGGAGGGTGTTATCGCCTATTTCAGCAAGTGCTTATCAAAGACAGAGCGAAACTACTGTGTCACAAGAAAAGAGCTTCTTGCTGTAGTGAAAGCCATAGACCATTTTCATCACTATCTTTACGGTCGAAAATTCCTGATCCGAACTGATCATGCTTCTCTAACTTGGCTATTGAATTTTAAGAACCCTGAAGGCCAGATAGCCAGGTGGATACAAAAGCTTCAAGAGTACGATATGGAGATACGCCATCGAAAAGGCTCATCACATGGAAATGCAGATGCTCTCTCAAGAAGACCCTGCTCAGATAATTGTAGATACTGCGACTGGGTTGAGAAGAAATTTAATGCCAAAGGTCCTATAATAAGACAAGTTACAACTGGGTCTACATCATCGCAAGATCCGTGGAGTGACGAGAGCCTGCGTAAAGATCAACTTACTAATCCTGAAATTAAGCCAATTCTAGAGATGAAAGAGGAGTCCAACAGGAAGTCCAGCTGGCAAGACATGGCCCATTACCATCCTACGACTAAACGTTATTGGGCTCTCTGGGATTCCCTACATTTGAAGAACGGTATTTTGTACCGAAAATGGGAGTCTGACGATGGAAAGACATGTAAATGGCAACTACTACTCCCCAAGTCGAGAATTTCTATGGTCCTTCAAGAACTGCATGGTAGTCCCACAGGAGGTCATTTTGGTGTAATGAAGACCCTGCAGAAGGTTCGAGAGCGTTTCTACTGGAATAATGTTCGTAGTGACGTGGAGAAGTGGTGTCGAACTTGTGACACCTGTGTAGCACGTAAAGGTCCAAAGAGGCGCACCCGTGGACGATTGCAGCGTTATAATGTAGGAGCCCCTTTCGAACGAATTGCGGTAGACATCTTGGGTCCTCTTCCTAGAACATCTGATGGCAACAAATACATCCTCGTTGTCATGGATTACTTCACCAAATGGCCTGAAGCCTATGCCATACCTAATCAAGAGGCGGTAACCGTAGCAGAGATACTGGTTCAACACTGGGTTTCCAGATACGGAGTTCCATTTCAAATCCACTCTGATCAAGGAAGAAACTTCGATTCGACTGTGTTTAAGGAAATGTGTGGACTACTCGGCATGGACAACACTCGAACTACACCTCTACATCCTCAATCGGACGGCATGGTGGAGCGTTTCAATCGTACCATCCTAAATAGCCTCTCTCTCCTGGTGTCTAGAGACCAACAGGACTGGGACAAGAAATTGCCTCTTTTCCTGCTTGCCTACAGGAGTGCCACTCATGAGGCCACTGGTTACTCCCTTTCTCAAATGCTCTTTGGTCGTGATCTTCGTCTGCCTGCTGATCTTTTGTTTGGCCGTCCTCCTGATGCTCCTTCATCACCTGAGGAATATGTCGATGAACTCCAGGCACGGATTGAGGAGATTCATTGTCTAGCAAGGAACCGAATTGGACTGGCATCAGAAAAGATGAAGACACGGTACGACACAAAGGCAACTGGACACGAGTTCAATGAAGGTGACAAAGTTTGGTTGTGGAATCCGATACGTCGTAAGGGACTGTCGCCAAAACTACAAAGAAACTAGGACGGTCCTTACACAGTCGTCAACAGCCTGAATGACGTCGTCGTACGCATACGAAAATCGCCACACACCAAACCCAAGGTCGTACATTATAACCGGCTAGCCCCGTACTTTGGCCAAAGTGATTAAAAATTCAAAACTGGAATTTCAGACCATGGTCATGAAAGTCGCTTTTTGTAAATATGTAAATAGTAATTAGTTCTTATTTATGTAAATCTTATTATTATTATTTATTTATTTGTTTGTTTATTTATTTTAAGTGTTTTCCTCTAACTCAAGGATTGCACTGCCCGGGACGTGCAGTTTTTGAGGAGGGGGTAGTGTTACGAATTTTGTAAATAGTGTTTGTACTGTAAAATGATGTAAATAATCTTATTAAGCTCCATTTCTTTACTAATATTAGTTTTTGTTACATTGTCTCTGTTATCAAGCAAACTTGTCTATTATTTTCAGTGTATGTCTACGGCAGATTGGCGAAATATTAGAGATATCGCCAAGTTGGCGTTACTTTTGGCGACTAATTTTGGTCGCCAAATTTGGCGATATATCGTCAAGTTGGCGACAAACTTGGCGATGGTAACCCTTCCCTATTTATGGTAACCCCCCCCCCCCCTAGGTCTACTGATACATTGAATGTTGTTCCGTGGTTTTCCAGTTTTTTCTAGAAGTTTGTAGAAATTTCCACCGCATGCGGCGAGACTATATATAAGGAGAGCGATGCGAGATGTGTTGTTATTATTTACCAGTCAGTCATTGAGTGAACAAGGCGTAAGCAAGTTTGCTTGAGTTTCATCTATGTTGTTTTGAATGTTATTAAGTGTTGAGACATTGTATAGTCTCTGGGGTCTAAAGCTGTAATTGTACGATAGATTTGAACAGTTATTTTTAAATATCCAGTAATATTTGTGAGTTTCGAAGACTGTGTTGTTCTGAAGTCTGTAAATAAATTATTTTCTACTTCAAGAGCAAGAGTTTGAAGTTGTCTAACCATAAGATCAAAAGAACCCAATATACGCTGCAACAGGATAAAGATCGCGGGAAAACTCCGATTTCGTCCAAAGATCCCAGATAAAATGCTGATTTTGTGAAAAGATCGTGCAAATTTCGTGAAAGGGTCGCGGAAAACAATGAATTTTGTCAAAGAATTGCAGGGAAAATGCAGATTTTGTCAAAAGATCGTTGAAAAAAAATGCTGATTTCATCAAAAGATCACCTAAAAACGCGAATTTTGTGAAAGGATTGCTGAAAAAGTGTGCATTTCATTAAAGATATTCAATAAAACTGCATGATTAATGCCAGTAGGTATACTCCCCCTCCCACCCTTTCAACTGCTGTAACCTTTCAGGAAATTTGCTGTGAATTTAATCTGCCCTTATCTATTACAGATCATCATGCAGGACAGTTTTTTGGAAACATGTTTCCAAAGTATGAAATTGCAAAAACATTTCCTTGTGCAACCTTATGTTTTTTTTTTTTTTTTTTTTTTTTTTTTTTTCAAAATATAATTAAATATAAAAGTAGCATAGAAAATATTGTTAGGAAATGATATTACTTTTTGCATTGTATATTATGCATTTGCATTGCATGTTATACATTTTTAAGCATATAGAATGCATCGTGAAAATTGTAAGGATTTCAAAATTGACATATTGGCAAATATGTAATTTGGAAAAAAAATTCTTCTATATTTATAAAAATAACAATTTGATAATGAATCTATGAAAATCTGTGTAGATACTTATGGTCATAAGAAAAACTGTGAAGATACCGAGAAACTGCAGTGGGGGCCGTTCTATCGCCAAATGTCACCAAATTTTTCACCAAAAAGGCAATATATTGCCAAATCTGGCGAGCAAAAAAATTCACCAAATTTTAAACCTACTTGTCTTTATTTCCGGTATTTCGCCAAACTAATATGCCTACTAATAACTTTAAACTAATACTTATAATAGTTTAGATTTGTTAGTTGAAGGTGATTAATAAAGTTCCTGAAAGTATCTGAAAAAGCTATGAAATCATATAAAAAACTAATGGAACCAGAGAAAAAAGTAGTGCTTGATATAAAAAAATGTTACTGTAAAAATTGGGAAATATTTTCAATCTAAAAATGTGCGTAGGAAAGAAATGGAATCAGATGATCTGTAAAGCTCATGAAATAAGCCAAATTTTTGTTAGCTGAAAATGTGGACTGAGCTTTACTGATGCCTTATATTCACAATTATACTATTATCCACTCAAAATGATTACTGAGGAAAGTAGACAATAAAATGTATTGCTATGTTGTCTCAAATCAGTTACGCTCCACAATGCTAAACCAGTTAAAGTATAACATTAATATAATCAGGTTTTTGAGGAATTGATGTAGATAAATATGTCTGAACACAAATATTTAGTATGTGGTTGAATCGTATCTGTTCAAGGTTTTGAGTTTACTTGGAGCATTGATCTTCCGCTTATCAAAACTACTGGAATGGAATTGTATCCACACTTTGTACTGAACAAACCTTTCTCATACTTCATTACATCAGCCTCTAACCTATAGTTATGAACCCAAATACTTAAACTGGTTATGAATGATTGGAATATGGAGTGAGTTAAAAATGCCTCTTTTTCCCTGATTGATGTTAAGGCACCAGTAAACCTCAATCCTCATTTTCAGCTAACAAAAATTTGGCTTATTTCATGAGCTTTACAGATCATGTGATTCCATTTCTTTTCTATGCACATTTTTAAGATTGAAAATATTTCCCAATTTTTACTGTAACATTTTTTTAGATTGAGCTCTACTTTTTTCTCTGGTTCCACCAGTTTTTTATATGATTTATTAGGTCATAATTAGTTCATGTATCCATTACATTATATAATCAATACATAAATATCTTAGATATTGTAATTTGCAAGTAAGCATTAAATAAACTTGTAAATTACCATATTTTCGGATGTATAGTCCGCGGCTTATACAAGAAAAAAAACCTTCCAAAAAGCCGCTGCAACTTATAAATGGTGTGGGTTATACAAAGATTTTTTTTTTAAATTGGAAATCGTGATGTTTTTTCTACAACTTTTAAACCTTAAAAATTTTGAAAAAACATCGAAATTTGTAAATTTTTTTCGCTATGCCGCGAAATTTAGAGAGTTATCCCATGTTTGTAAAGGCTTTTTTTTACTGCTTAAATACAGTTATTTCTGGATTTGGAAGAACTGTCGCAGTCGCAACTATCGCCAAGTATTGCACTGATAGATGTATAATAGCCATTGTGTTTGTAGAGTACAAAATCCAAAATCCAGAACCCTTCCAATCTCGACAAATCTGAATTTAAGATCATTTTTAGTTTATTTTTCAAAAAAATAATCTACCAACCCTGTTGCAAAGAACAAAAAAAAGTGCGTGATTTATATCATTTCGGAACGATTCAGAGTAGTCGTTCTTTTTCGAAACGATTCCGAGGAATCGTTCCTTTACAGAGTCGTTTAATTTCGGCACGAGTTCTAGGAATCGAACTTTTCCGGAGTCGTTTCATTTCAGATAGAGTGCGAGGAATTATTCCTTTTCAGTGTTGGTGCATTTCGGATCGATTCCGAGGATTCGATCCTTTTGGGAACCAATGACCTAAGATACGTATACATTTTATGTCCAAAATTTTGAATTTATCGCCGGTTTTTTTTTTTTTTTTTTAATTTTCGGAAAATTTTGAAAAAAATATCACGCTTGTTTGAAAAAAAAATGCACATAAACGCCACATCGCTTGAAATTTTATCTTAAAACCCGTAACTCTCCACTAAAAATATTATCAGGGTTCGCACAGACTCCTTGGACTCCTTAGAAACTACTTAGAAATGAAAACGTTCCCAAGTAGTACTTAGAACTACTTAGATAAACAAAATACTCCTTAAATTGTATTGCGGTTTTGCACGCAAGCGATATTGCTCCCGAAAAAGAAAAAAAAAATCACGATTGTAAAACGCACGGTAAACCCTTTATGCACGTCATTCATCAGAAGCACAGCAGGGTAGAGGTCCAGGCCTGAGCCCGTAGGAAAGTTATTTCGTTCCGGCCCGTTGTAAAACTCAAAATTTCGGCCCGGCCTGGCCTGGCCCGTTTAAAGTTTTGTATTTTAGGCTCAGCCCGTTTTGGCCCGTTACAATTTCTAAAAAATTCAGATTTTTATCATATAACTAAGATTCCTTTAAAGAATACTGCATACATATATATGCAATCATTTTGCAGTATATTTTACAGCAAATACACATTAACAACATTAATGATTACTTAGATTCTTAGGCTTTTAACATTCGAATAAAGATTCATTAAAAACTTAATATGGCTTAGAATAAAAGAAAGCTAAAAACATCGTTAATTTTGAAGCTGTTTAATAAAAGAAGATTTATAAATATATTTCTATATCATTTTATTATAGATTTCAAATCCAAATTCATTCTTTAATTCAAAGAAGCTCCTTTCTGATACATTTCTAAAATCAGTTTTTTTCCTCAGAAACGCATAAGATTAGCAGATATCTTTATTCAGAAACTATATAATCGAATGGCGTTATCCATTTTTTTATACAAGCAATTTAAGAATACTGGAAACAAATAAAATACAGTCATAATTAGCGTTTTGAATGGAATTTCCGGAAGCAATAGCAATGGAAGGGAGAAAAACCTGCAATCATTTGATAAACTATTATATCTCAACAAGGTTATACAAGTATTTTATTTACCAAAAATGAAAAACGCTATTCGATTCCAAATCCCTTCAATAGTTAGGCTTATCACTTTTATACTTTTACAATTTAAAATAAATCAGAAAATGTGTCAAACTTTCGCATTATTGAGAAATTAATTTAAAAATCACCAAGAAGTATATATCCAAAGACAAAGCTAACATAAGTTCTTTATCGCTGTTAATAATTTTACAAATCATGTTTTCTGCCAATAATTAAATCTAGTACCGGTCCGGCCAGTCTATATGTAGAAAAATAATGCAAGCGTAATCTCGGACCGGCATGAGTCAGCTAAAAAAATATTAAAACGGGTTACACATAATGTAATTCTCAGATGGCGATACACTGTGCATTTTTATATTGATGCTGTCAAACTAGTATGGCCACATTTATACTTATTCTTGTTAAAACCATTTTCGTTGAAAATAGCTCATATTTTATCGTTTCTGCTTAAATCTTCAGAGTGGGCCGGTAGGCCCGAAAATTTTTTTATTGGCCCGTCTGGCCCGTTCAATTTTTTTTTCCGGCCCGGGCCATTTATGTTGCTTGTCAGCCCGGCCCGGACTGTTGAAAAAACTGTTCTAAATCTGCCGGCCCGTTAGAAAATTCGAAACGATTCCGCTGGGCCGGGTACGGGCCAAGCCCGGGCCCGTGCAGACCTCTACAGCAGGGATGCAGCGGACGCGCTATAGCACCTAAAATACGCAAAAAATAGGCGATGGGACGCAGCAAAATAGCTCTTGCGTCCCGTGGGACGCTTAATTTCGTTAAAAAAAAGCATAAAAATGGCGACTTTCGTTAAAAAAATTGCGAAATAAGGACTATTTTTCGGCAAATTTCGTCAAATTTACGAAAAAATGGCTAATTTTCTCAAAAAATTTTGAAAAAATGCAGAGATTTCCTCAAACAATCGCGAAAAAACGACAAATTTCGTCTAAAATTCGCGATGAAACGGGAAATTTTGTCAAAGAATATGCGAAAAACGACGAATTTCATCAAAAAATCGTGATAAACCGGCAAATTTTGTCAAAAAATTTGGGAAAAGCAGCAAATTTTCGATAAAACGACAAATTTCGTCAAGATACGCGAAAAATGGCCAATTTTGTCACAAATTGCTAAAAAAGGCAAATTTTTTCAAAAGATTCGCGAAAAAATGGCTAAGTTTGTCACAAATCTAAAAAAAAATCGGCAAATTTCCTCAAAAAAAGTGCGAAAAAACAACAAATTTTGTCAAAAATTCGCGATAAAACGACAGATTTCGTCAAAAAATCGCGAAAAAACGACAGATTTATTCAAAAAATTCGCGAAAAAAATGGTTTATTTCGTCACAAAATCTCGAAAAATGGCTAATTTCCTCAAAAAACGCGAAAAAACGACCAATTTCGTCTAAATATTTGTGAAAAATCGTCAAATTTCGTTAAACAATTCTCGAAAAACGTAAATTTCGTGAAAAAAATCCCGAATAAACGGCAGATTTCATCAAAAAATCGTGAAAAGACTCAAATTTTGTTAAAAAAGCACGGGAAAAAAAAAAATAAATAAAAAAAATAATAAAACGTTAATGCTTGAAGTGAATTTTCCTGTTCCAAAACCTAATTTTCTTGCTTCAATATTATTTTTTTTGCTGCTCTAAAAACAGATTTTTGTGATTTACTATCCATTTTTGACTGCTCCAAGTCTTTCTGAGTAAATGTGACTCAGGAAAACACCCATTTGCTAAACAAAAAGTCTCATCACTTTACTCAACAAAAGTATTCCTTTTTTTCCGCAAAAATGTCTTTTTTTATAAATCAGTCTTGCCCCTTTTTTTAAAAGAAATGCAAACAGTAGTGATACTTGTTATTTTCTACTTTCAAATGTTCAATATTTTATAGTTAAATTTGTATCTTGCAAATTTATTTTTAAAGAACTAAAGACAATTTCTCATAATTTTAAAAACAATTAATATTGGTTTTATATTTTTATTTATTATTAAAACAATAATTATTGAATTTCATTTTTCTAATGCAAACGAACAAGTTCAATTTTTGCATCTAAAAATATGACTCATTAGTGGGGACCCGCTTTTGTTAAAAAGGGACCCGGGATTTTTCAAGTCTAGCGGCATCCCTGGATTGGTTGGGATCATACTAATAGCCACCAAAGTGTCACGAAATATGGCAGATAAAACGCTAATTTCGTCTGAAGACCGCGGGAAAACGTCGATTTCGTCTAAAGATTGCGGATATAATGCCGATTTCGTTAAAAAAGCGCGGGAAAAAATGACGATTTCGTCAAAAGATTGCAGGAATAAAACGGCGTTTTCATATGAAAATGCAAATTTTGACTAAAAATCCTCGGAAAAACATCGATTTCATATATAAGAAACAGGGAAACACCGATTTGATCAAAAGATTGCAGAAAAACCACCGATTTCGACAAAAGATCGCAAACAATTGCTAAAATATCGTAGATAAATCGCTGATTTTATCTGGAGATCACAGGAAAGCACCGATTTCGTCTGAAGATCGCGAATACCCCCCCTCCCTTCCAGCAGTGCCGTAACTCGCAGAATCCCTGTGGAATTTGCGCTGTGCAAGTGCATGCCACATAAATAACAACAAAAGTGGCAAGTCTTTAAATTTTTTGGACTCCTTGGATTTTTTATGTACTCCTTGGATTTTTTTCTTCCAACTCTGTATGAACCCTGATAATATTAAATAGATTTAGCTTCAGCATATTATTTGCAAAAAATGAAAAAAAAATCTAGGAAAGGAAAAAACTTAAAAAATTATGATCATTTATCAGTAGTTTTGGGAAGTATACCAATAATAGATAATATTTTTAATGCAGTGTTGCATTTACTTTCATAATAAAATACAATATTCAGTTTATAAAAGCTTCATGTAATTTTTAATCTGAAAGGAATGATTTCAACTTTTATTTTAACATAAATGATTAATTCGATCCTTATTCAGCCTAGAGGTCTGCACAGAGGACCTGCGGGCCGGGCTCGGGCCTTACTTCTGAAGACTCGGCCTAGATTCTGAAGACTCGGCCAGAAAAGATTAGTGGCCTAGTTACTAATCTTTTCGGGCCGGGCTGGGCTGGGCTCGGGCCTTAATTTTTTTGCTGGAGTATCGGGCCTGGCCTAACTTTTTTTTCCGTACGAAGCCGAGACTGATTCCATTCTTCCTAGTTTTCATGGACCAAAATAATTAGTTCCTATTGAATCTTTCTTTATGAAAATCCTTTTCTCGACTTTTTATAAATCAGTAATATTTGGCTTTGTCCAAAAATTTCTGCAAAAAAAAGCATATACTTTTAAACTGTCATTATTCTACAATTAAACATTAGAATTTATTCCTTTTAAAGAATCGTAGATTACTAGGCGTTTTAAAATAGAATTAAACACACACACACACACACACACACACACAAAAACATGATTATGAAGGATTTTTTTTTTAAAACTGAAAACAAACTTTCTTTTAAAATGTTCATCCATGCAAAATGAATACAACAATACGGGAAAAAAAAATATATTAAACATTTACATCTGTTAAAAAGGAAATGCATTTTTTTTTTCCGTTCCAAAGCGATTTCATCTTTGGAAATTTTACCATATACTGCTTTTTCGATTTTTTGTCTCCATTACAAGGAATATGGATTAATAATACTAGTGATAACTGAAACATTTACATACAACAAACAAAGTTTCATTTAAAAGCATAAATATCGCAGCCTACGGCACTTCTGCATAAATGGAGATTATAAACATGGAAAAAAAAAAAGACTAATTTTTTTGGGTCAGAACTCTTCCATAAGATTAAAGATCAATGTTCTGTAGAAATTCACTCGAGCCGGGCTGGGTTCGGACTGAATTTTAAACTTTTTTCCGGACCGGGCCGAGCTCGGGCCGAAATTTTAATTTTCAGGCCAGGCCGGGTCGGGCCATTATTTTTTTCGTTCGGGCCGTGCAGACCTCTAATTCAGCCTATAAATATCAATGTTTAAAAAAACTGATTTAAATCAAACAACCCTGCTTATAACTATACAATATTTCTATATGATGGCTATTCAATATTTGAACTTTGGGGAAGGAGGGGGGGGAGGGAATCCAATTTTATTTAATGCATATTTCTTCCCACAAGAATGTTACATGCATTAAGCATAAGTTTTTTAGATACTATTTTCAGAAGAAAAAATTTACTATATAGAATTGACAGACATTATTTTTTTTATGAATGTAAAAAAATTGCTGCAAAACACAAGAAACCAACTAACTATCCTTCAGATTAAATTTTGTATGCTACTATTTCTCATTTTCAAAAGTTGGCAAGTCTGCTTTAGATATTTGACAAAATATGTAAAATTAAAAGTGTCTGATAATTAATGGCTAAATAGTGTAAATATATTGAAAAAATACTGTAAATACTGGCGATAATTAATAAATAAAGTAAAACACTTTGTAAAATCATCATTAAATGAAAAATGAAGAAGGACGTGTTTAGAGTTACAATAATAACAGCTCGCCATTAGCTAAACCAAAACGTATCTGTTAGGGCACAGAGTCGAGAAAAAGATCTTGACTCTGTGCCCTAATGGACTTATGTTGGTTTAGTTGATGACGAGCTGTTTTGTTGTAGCTCAAAACGTGTCTTACTTTAATTTAATGTAAATATAGAAAAAAGTTAAATGATGTTACTTGATTCAAGCTCCTGCACAAAATTTTCAAGAGGGAGGAGTTATGTGTGCCACATTTTCTCACGTTTAGATTGTTATTTAAAGAATTACCTATAATTACATGCTAATTTGTAGTAATTAAACATTAATTTAGTTGAATATTAATTTATACTTATAATTTAAATTATGTATATATTGCCAAAATACCTGTAATGTATGTGCAAGACCAAGGACAAAAATAATTGTTTTGTATACTATGTATTATTTTCTCTAAAAAGAAAGTTATATTTAATGCTTGAACTTGATAGCAAGTGCAAATTATCAGACATAAGATTGTTTAGAAATGTGGAAGTTCATTTCTCTTTGAAAAAATTTTTAATGTAAATTTTATAATCACTATTATTGTAAAAAACATAAAATTAAAACTGGGCACAAAAAAATGCATGAATGCAAAAAAATATATCAGATGTTAAAAATTGTATCAAAGAACCAAGGGAAAAAGAAGTTAAAAAAAAAAAAACAAGTTGGAAATTGCACGTGAAGCGTAGCAAACGAGGTGCGTTCGTACGATAACGAAGTTTTAAAAATATTACTCTTATATCTCAATCTCATAAAATTGTAAATAGTGAATTACAATTAAAACGCTCCAAGCAATGTTCTCCCTATACCATTATGTAATGGAATACTTTTGTTTGGCCTTGTAAATCAATAACAAATGTTCTTTGCATCACAAATTATGTAAAATGTATATTATAATATGTACTTTATAGTTGCATATAAATTTTATTAAGTTCGAATGAGTGCAACACCATTAAAATGCATTTGAAACATTTTCCCACATTGACCGTAATGTAACGGAATTCTTTTGATTGTCCCTGTAATTGATCTATGCATCCGATTTTCATAAAATTTGAAATAACTCGACAAAATTATGTAATAACTATGTATTTTAAATTTCAAACGCATAAAATACATTTGAAACTTTTTCCCCATTGACTATAATGTAATTAAATACTTTTGATTGCCCCTGTAATTGATCTATGCACCCGATTATCAAAAAATTTGAAATAACTCGACAAAATTATGTAATAACTATGTATTTTAAATTTCAAACGATTAAAATGCATTTGAAACATTTTTCCCCATTGACCGTAATGTAACGGAATACTTTTGATTGTCCCTGCAATTGATCTATGCATCCGATTTTCATAAAATCTGAAATAACTCGACAAAATTATGTGATAACTATGTATTTTAAATTTCAAACGATTAAAATGCATTTGAAACTTTTTCCCCCGTTGACCGTAATGTAACGGAATACTTTTGATTGCCCCTGTAATTGATCTATGCATCAGATTTTCATAAAATTTGAAATGACTCGACAAAATTATGTAATAATTATGTATTTTAAATTTCAAGCGATTCGGTTGGGTAGTTTTGGCGTTGTTATATGCGGACGGACAGACAGACAGACAGACGGACAGACAGACAGACAGACGGACGGACGGACTGAGCGACAACAATAGGTGCTACGTATTTACATAATTACGAACGCACCTAAAAAAGCAGCAGAATGAAAAAGCCCAAAATCTTTATGCTCGGCCTTGGTTCAGATCATTGCTATCTGAGGTAGAGATCTGCACAGGCCAGAATTTCCAAGCCCGGGCCCGGCCCGTTGTAAAACAAGACAGTTTGGCTTGTTTATATTTTTCATTTTTAGGCCCAGCTCGGCATGGCCCGACACAATTTTTATTATTTTAAAAAAAAAATCTGATTTTTATTTTATAATTAAGATTCCTTTAAAGAATACTGCATACATATTTATGGAATGATTTTACATTACATTTTACAGGAAATACACATTAGCAACATTAATGATTACTTAGATTTTTAGACTTAACATTCAAATAAAGATTCATTAAAAAATTAATATGGTTTAGAATAAAAGACAGTTAAAAACATCGAAACACTTCAAACTGTGTAATAAAAGTAGGGAAAAAACACAAATAACACTGGTGATAATTAATAATCAGAATAACACACTTTGTAAAAATCACCATAAACGAAAAAACAAAGCAGGGTGCGTTCCGAGCTATTCTGCATCCTTACGACTCATGTTGGTTCAACTGATGAAGAGTTGCTATTGTTGTGGCTCGAAACACGTCCTGCTTTATTTTTTCGTTAAATGGTTATTACAGGGTTCATACAGAGTTAGGAAGAAAAATCCAAGGAGTCCAAAAAATCTTAAGAATTTGCCGCTTTTGTTGTTATTTATGTGGCATGCACTTGCACACCCCAATTTTTGAAGAACATTTCAAACAAATTTTTCTCTATTAGAATCTAATTATTGGTGCTGAAATTGCACAGAATTTACAACCTTGGTGATTTTTGAAGTTTAAATAAAAAAATACAGAATCAACTTTCCTATGCAGAGACCAATGGTCATATACAAAAAGATCAGTCAAACTTGAAATACTTATTATGTAAAATGCATACATCTTTATTTAAAAAAAAAAAAAAAAAAAAAAAAAAAAAAAAAAAAAAAAAAAAAAGCCTAATTCAACATACATACACACACACACACAAAAAAAAAAATTACATTTTTTTTTCTTTTTTCTGGGAGCAATATTGTCTGCATGCAAAACCGCAATGCAATTTAAGGAGTTTCTAAGGAGTATTTTGTTTATCTAAGTAGTTCTAAGTACTACTTGGGAACGTTTTCATTTCTAAGGAGTCTGCATGAACCCTGTTATTAAAGATTCTAAATTCATTTTCATATCCAAAAGAGATACTTTCTGAAACATTTTTGAATTCATTATTTTTTTTTTTTTTTTTGGAAATGCATAAGATTAGCAAGTATTTCTATTCTGGAACTATGTACTCGAATGGCGTTATCCATTTTTTTGATACAAGCAATTTAAGAAAATACTGTCAAAGTTAGTTTTAAATAGAATTTCCAGAAGCGACAACATGGAAAAGAAGAAAAATCTGCAACCATTTGACAAGAATTTCTTATGTCTCCACAAGATTAGGCAAGTATCTTATTTACCAAAAATGAAAGCAGCTATTTGATTCCAAATCCCTTTAATAGTCAGGCTTGTCAATTTTATACTTTTACAGTTAAAAATTAGTTAGAAGATCTGTCAAACTTTCGCGTTGTTGAGAAGTGAATTTAAGAAACACCCAAGAGTATATATCCAAAGATTACCTTAACATAACTTCTTTAGCGCTATTAATAATTTTACAAATCATCTTAGCCCTACACATCATGAGAACAATTAAGTCTAGTTCCGCCTCAGCTCCTCTATATGTAGAAAAAGAATGCAAGCCTGATTTCGGCCCAGCACAAGTCTGCTAAAAAAATATTAAGCCCAAATTATACACTATGTAAAAGTCAGATTCCGATCTCTACACTATACAAGTTACAGTTCTGTATTGATATTGTCAAACTAGTGTCATCAACTAGTTGTCAAATTAGCACATTTATACTAATTCTCGTTAAAGACATATTCATTGAAAATAACTCAAATTTTATCGGCCGGGCTGGGCCTGGCCTGTTTATTTTGTTTGTTGGCCCGTGCAGACCTCTAATCTGAGGTAGAATATCTGAAGGAATGATTAACATAAGAAAGTTTTGCCTTTTAAAGAACATCTCTAATACACTATATGGCCAAAGGTGATTGGCAGCTTGCGATTTTAGACATTTTATTAAATATCTAGAAAAATACATGAGGAATTATCCTGAAATTCTAAGTGTGTAAAGATAATAGTTCAGATCATACATTTCCATAAAGATTTTTTTCTCGAAATTCCATAGGGGACAGTCAACAAAACAGTAAACTTATTTTTATGCATATAGCATGTATGCCCATAGAAAAATTAAGGCTTTTATAAAAACAGTCCCAAATTTCAAAGTTTTTTGTTTATAATTTGCAGATAATGTTTTTTTCTGAAAATATGACATACAACATTGCACACAATACCTTGTAATCAGAATTAAAAAATAGAAAAAATTGTATGAAAAATGAGCAGGTTTACTAAATATTTTTTCACTGCATGCGTCAACGATATCAAAACTTCATTTGCATATTGTGTTAGCTAAACGTATAGAGCAACTTTTGTGAAAATCTCAAAAACATAACTTAAAAATTCTGAAAGTGATCGTCTATAGAATAAACTCAAAGTCCATTGTTCCCAAAATGAAGAAAAAAAAAAAAAGAGGGGTTGTATCCAAATGCAATAGAATGGGCCATATTGTGTATTCTATATTAACACTAATTAATGAATATAAGGATACAACCCCTCATCTTTTTGCTTCATTTTGAAAATAACAGATTGTTAGCTTATTCTATAGATGATCACTTTCAGAATTTTCAAGCTATATATCTGAGAATTTCGCAAAAGTTGCTTTATGTATTTAGCTAACACAATATGCAAATGAAATTTGATATTACTGACGTATGCACCATGAAAAATTTAGTAAACCTTTTCATTTTTTTACACAATTCTTATTATTTTTAAATTCTGATTACATGATATTGTTTACAATGTTGTTTATCATATTTTAAGAAAAGAACATTATTTTATATTAAGAACTCTGTAAATTATAAGCAAAAAATATGGGAAAACTTGAGATTTTTTTATAAAATCCTTAATTTCTTTACAAGTATATATGCTACCCACATAAAAATGAACACAGTTTAGTACAATAAGCCCCTTAATCATAATCTACAGTTTGAGCACTTTTGCTACATTAGGTTTGACAGGGTTACTCATAAGATTTTTGTTCTTTTTCGATTTGTTGATGGTATCCTATGGAGTTTCGGGAAAAAAATCTTCACGGAAGTGTATGACTTGTACTATTACATTTATACACTTAGAGTTTCATGATAATTCCTCATGTATTTTTCTAAATATTTAAGAAAATGTCTAAAATCACGAGTGACCAGTCACCTTTGGCCATATAGTGTATGAGATATCTAGTGAGAAACACTATAGAGAAAAGTGAAATGCTTGATCACAACTAATAACCAGAAATTTGAGACAGGCAACTAGTAGGTAACTGATAGTTACATACAGTCTCTTGAAATTTTATCTTTAAATGATTACTTTTATAGGAACAATTTACCTTTTCTACATCCATATGATGAAATTGAGTTACTAATTATAATTTGGATATTGCTTCGCACCAGTGGTGCCATTCTAGTGAAAAGTAATAAAGCCAAATTCTATGCTTATGAAAGACACAGCAAAAATAATAGCTTTATACCAACACCAAATAAAAAATATCTAAAGCAGTTCTATTATCTCTCATCTGTAATTAGTCCCCCCCCCCCCAAAAAAAAAAAAAACATTAAATGACAAATAGAATTACTGTGTTCTTTATTTTTATATCTGAAACAGTTTGAGTGTAAAATGGCTAACCTATCATGTAACAGCTTCATGAAAGACCATCAAATTTATAGAATGACTAACAAATATAACACAAGAAATAATTCAGAAAACACATTTAAAACTTTAACAAGAAACATGTTACATTTATTAACTTATATTGCTTACAATGTTACAGATGTAAAGTTAAATATTTACAAAAATACTTTTTACAAAAAAGCTTAAAATTTACAGCAACAAATTGACTTAAAAATTAATTGTATCTAAATAACATTTAATTTTTTTTTAAAAAACTGTTTTTAGTTTTCATTAAAAAATAATTAAAAAATACCTTTTGAACACTTATTTGATAAGATAAATTTGTTCTTAATAAAAATTTATTTATTGACTTATTTTTTATTTGACATTTAGTCAGTTACGCCAAATTTAAAAAATACATGCACATAAAATATTCAATACAAAAATACATCACAAACATTTAAATATCAGATAAAAGCTCATAATTTTAAAAAAAATATTGAATATTTTATCACACATTAAATCTGTATTTTACAACCATTTATTTAAAAAAAAAAAAAAAGTAAGTACTTTCCAAACCATTTTTAACAAAAATATTTGTTACTCTAAGTATAATAAAAATATTGATAGCTTAATAATATATATGCTAAAAATTTATGTATATATACAAATTAAATAATAATAGATACATTTTCACTGAGAGAATAAAAGGTTTGAACTTTACAATATTAAAGATTGAGCTAACATGGTAACAGATGAAGAAATTTGATGCAAAGGGATGAAAAATTACAAATACCTAAAAAAATGAATTCATAGTAAAGATATGAGAAAAAGAATTAGCAACAAACAGAAAATTTTATATAGAGTTCACAGTTGCCTAGTCTCCTGCTTTTCTCATACCACTATTATCATAGGCAAAATGTTACTTTAAATATTCAATTAAATAAAACACCATTTTCTATATTAAAATACTGATATAAAAAAAGCCGGACACTTGGCAGATCTGAAAGTTTTTTCAAGAATGTAATTTAATGAGGGAAAGAAAATTCCCCTCTTTTCAACAAAGAAATTGCATGCCTGGCACTATTTAACCATAAAAACATAAAAGTTTTAAGATAAAACAATATTTTAAGAAAAATAATGTTAAATCTAAATAATAAATACTTTTTCTATAGTAATTTATAACAAAAACAAATACATAGTGGGGTATTCTAGTAAACATACACATATAAATATATATAACTACATGATAAATTATAACAAGTAATTAAGGCACACAAAGATATAAATATTTTGATGATTTCTGTGTTAATCTTAAAATTTTGAAATAAACAACAATCATATAATTTTTTATTTAAACAACATTATCTGAAAAAATTCATGTTGCACAGGTTAAAATATTTTAAAGATTTTTATATCAAAATTCACCGATTTAAAAATTTTGATTTTTCCAATGAAAAGAAAAAGGATTAATGAACCAGCATTAAATCAGATCCATTCAAAAATTCACCGAAGTTATTTCCAAAAATTTAATAAAAGTAGTTACAAATAATATATCAGATCTGTTATACATGCATTGCACACCGATTTCATGGTTAATAAAAGCAATGTACTTTCATAGGTGCCAAATTCCATACACTGAATTTCTTGGTTTTCTTTTCTTAAAACATCTATTAATATATATATATCCAGTAGAGATAAATACATGTTTTAAATACGATAAAACATGTGCATATTCAGAAAACTATTTGAAATTATTTATAAGTGTGAAGGATAAATACTGGTTATTCTTAATTTGGATGATCCTACTACATTAAACAACAAATATGATGCATCACAATCTCATATTGAAGCATTGAGAGAGAGATAATTAAGTTTAGAACAGCGTCATTAGATATGTAGCTTTTATAATAGTAAAATAATAATAACATAAAACAATAGAATTGGCTTAAGAATTTATTGATATAAAGAATACCACAAAACATCTGTGAAACAAGATTCTATTTGATATCCACTGCTATTATTATGATTATTTTAATATCACTATGCATATCATTTAAAAGCATGTGCAATAAAGTGATGATAAAAAATAAATATATCCTTTAAAAAAATAACTTATGCTAAGCTTACACATCTAAGTCACAGGTATTTCATTTGGTCCCAACAATAATAAATAATTCATCACATAACAATAAATTATCCAAAATAACAAAATATATCTGTTAATTTATAATAGAAAACAAGAAACAAAGCACCTTCATAGAAGCCATAATTTACTATTATACTAAAAGATCTTGAATGAATGATTGTCAAATTTGAAATAAAAATCAGACTTGGAATATTGACACCAATGAATAGTTGCGAATTTTCACCAACATAAAAAAATAAAATATATTAAAATGGAGGATTTTTAGTTTGCTTTTAGCATAAAACAGGAATGTTTAATAAATTAAAAATACTGCTATCAAAAATAGAGTTAGATAAGAGCACTTTGTTTAAGTATCTTGGGTAAAATGTTATGATTTAACCAAATTAAAAGTTAGGAAATTAATAGGAATGTAATATATATGAGCATATATTTTGGCATAATACACTACATGAGCTTAAAGAAACCATTAAAGCTCTAAGTCATATAGCCTCTTTCCCAATTGCGGGGAATTACTTGTCTTTGTTTTAAGTTTCGGTGGAACGTGACTGATAAGGGAACAGTCCCATCTTGAGACTGTCCTTCAACAGGTAGATCAAGCAATGTTTTCTCCTCTTCAACTGCAGCAGTTTTGCTGATGTACCCGCCCGTCTCATCAATAGAAAAACGCACCCTAGAGGCACTAGTACTTCCAGAGCTCTCATCACTCGGTGTTCCCAATCCATCTGTAGGTGTTGTTCTTGAAGGAGAGCTAGAATTTGAAAAAGCAGTCCAATTTTTGGGTGATGTTCTACCCAAGGCACTTTTCTTAGGCAACGGTGGTAGACGGCTATTATGACCCTGAATATCAAGTGTAGAAGGACGATCAGGAGGTTTTTCCTGACTTTTCCTTCGATATGTGGGAATATTGGAAGAATAGTTAAGTAAAGGAGATGTAGTTGTAACTTCTGAATCAATATGATCAGCTTCATCACTATGAAAGGAAGGATTAATAATAGAAGATGAATTGGATGTATTTGATACATTAGAAGGAGTACGCCGATGGCTATACTTTCCTCTACTGTGCAACTGTGATTGTATCACGGAGATATCATTAGATGAAATTTGAGAACCGGGATTATCATAGGCATAAGCCCCCTGAAGACAGGACCATCCTGGATATACCTTTTCTTCAGGAGACCTTGGACTTTTGTCACGTTTGTGAGATAAGTCTGAATAGAAGTCTAAGTTTGAGCTAAAATTATCACTTTCACAACTAGTATTAGAAAGTTTTCGTGATGAAGTTGGCAACTGAGAAGTACCAGTATTGAAGTTATTCCACTGTGAATCACAGTATTTTACTTGATAAGCACCATCTAAATTGAGACTAGGTCGACAACGATGAGTTTGGCCATGGTAAGTATTATGCTGGTAACCTGATGATGTTGAAAATTCATAATCAGATCCTAAGAAAGGTAGCCCTGCAAAAATAAGAACTCAAAATTAAATTTATATAATGTTATATATTCTTAAATAAAGACAATATTTTTCTACAACACTATTATTTTCAAAATGATTATAACAAGAAAAATTTCCTTTCTAACAAAATAATACATACATTCTCACATTGTTTTGTTGAAAAATCTACTAAATATATATTGGGTCATCCAAAAAATTCAGCAGGTTTTTTTTTTTAATGATAAATTTGCATAAAGACATACAAAAACATAAGACAATTTTATTGAACCACATAAGCAACATTAAGTCATTAAGTTTTGTGGTATTTGATAGTTTCTAAAAAAGTGAACTCCTGGCTGTTCAGAAAAATTTGAAATGATATGATAATCTGAATGGACCAGGCTTGTTGAATATGGGGGATGGAACAAAACATCCCAGCCATACCCCTTAATGCTCTTGTCCTCGTCGGCAAAACTCTTTCACTTTCGAAACCAGTTTTGAAAGCGAAAGTAACTTTATAAAATATATCTGCAACCTACATTGAAAAAGTAACAGAAAAGCAGTGATGTTGAGATGTACCTCAGCTATCCAATGCAAAAAAAAAAAATTTTTTTAAATGTGGAAATGCAAACCAAATATTAGAAAATAATCTTCCCATTAGAATAGGATTAAGCTTGCAAGCAGGACAGTAGCCTTAAGATGCTGTCTTACATTAATCGGAATGTGGTGCCAATCATTATGTTGGAACACAATACCGCAATGATTCTTCACTTCTGGTCACTATTCTCAGATTTTTGCTTTCAAAATTGCCATTTGGGAACAGCATCTTTCTGAAATTATATATGATTTGAAGGCAATAATTCATAATAAATAATTCTTTTTTACTTTCACCATGCACAAAGAATTACTGTTTCGGAACTCTGTCCTCCTCTTGATGTCACTTGGGAAAATTTGACTTACCTCATATTTTCATAACCACATTATTGTTGGATATCCATATCTCATCTCCAGTAATTAGCCGTTATAAAAGAGCTTTTTTATTTTATTTCAGCAAAGAATCACAAGCTGAAATTTGAGTAACCATATTCTACAGCATTTAAGTATGAGATACTCAGGGTTCTAATTGGCTTTTGACTAACATTGCCAAATGTGCATTTTTGAATAAGAGAATAGCAACTTTTACACCAAAATCTGAATATTTTGAAAAATACATTGTAGTAAAAACACACTTCATTTGAAAGGTTTGACGAAAGGTTTGAAAAATTTTAGACTTATTTATTCTTATCTATATTTATGTTATTTAAAAACTTTCAAGTGCTATTTGTATAAAGTAAATATTACGAAAAGTGTGGTAAAAAGTAGTTATTTGAAGAGCTGACGTTGAAGATCCTTATCTACAAATTTACTAATAACATTCTTATGCATCTATGAAATATATATTAAAATATGTATTCTGTACGATCTGTGGTGCAAAGAATCCTTGTTATTAATATGTAGGGCTACACAAAAGTACTCCATTACATAATGGTATAGGGGGAAATATTGTTTTAATAACATTAAACTATTTCACATTTTATTAAATTGATGTCCATTGCTGAGGTTCATAATAGAAAGCAGAAAGTATTTGCAGAGATACACAAAAGATTTTATAACTACTGTACCCAAAGTACTGTATATTTTTAAAACTTTGTTACAGTACAAATGCACCTCATTTGCTACTTTTGACATTCAATTTCCGACTTGTTTGAATTTGTTCTAAAATAATCTTATTTTTGTAATTACTTAGAAAACAGAAATTTGACTATCTGCTACAGATGCCATAAAAAATAACTATATTCCAAGTATCTCCAAAATGCGTAAATATTTCAGGCATTTTTTAGCACTCTAAATAAAAAATCAAAATTATTATCTTTGATTCATCATTGTCAAAATATCCTCTTTACTTACTGGGTCCCCATATGGGGACCTCCATTTTGTCCCCTTTTATTAATGATACTCAAACATAAAAACAAGTTTGATGCATAATGATGTTTCGAAGTGTAGGATTCGAACTAATGCATATAAAATAAAAATCTTGCTCAAGTCAAATGGGAGAAGAAATAATTCTGTAATTAATAATATTGTATTAATACTCAATAGTAAAGAAGATATACATTAAAAATTGCTATAATATTTTGACTATAACTGATAGAAATGATTGACCGGTCAAAAGAAAAATGTAACCAAAGCTGATTTCCAAAAATACATCAAAGTTCAATGTGATCTAGATTCCCACTGTCCACTATGCAGTACATTCTGTATTTGTACTTAAAGAAACTGATGAGAAATTAAGTCACTAACACACCATTTTAAGGATCCCGTTTAAAGAAGAAACTGCATTTCAGCAAAACTATACTTTACACTTGAAATATTAATTTGAAGGGAAAACTCTTAATCCAACATGACGACTACACAATGATATCGCTACCACTATTTCCAGAACACGAAAACAGCGGACGATACTCCAATGGAAATCAGCTTCAGGATTAAAGAATGTTGTTAACTAGAGATCCAAGTCCATTTATTAAACATGGCTAATACCAATTCCTGAGTTTTCCATATGTCACACCTTAACACTAATCATTAAAGATGATAAACTGCATAGAGAATGTTCAGATTAATATCAAGTAATTTAATACAAAGAGATGAAGCAACATCACAGAAGAAAGTTTTTGTACTTCAACACAAAATCACAGGAAATTCCTTCATATCTAAGGGAAATGTCAGAATATCCTTGGTGGTCAGAGAAATAAACGAATGCACTGAACATCAAATCTTCATAATATATATAGGTCACAGGCAGACGAAAAGTAGTCTTTCACGCATTGTGACACCATGCCCTCTTCTGGCCACAATAGCTTGCTTCTAGGATGTACTAAGCAGTAAAGCTGGATTCCACATGCAAATCTTACAGACAAATTACTACTGCCATATTATAATGTTAAGGGGAATTACATAGAATCTAAACTAGAAAAAGATCGTTAGCAATATAAACAAAGATGATGTTTCAAAGAGAGGAATGTAAATCCAGAAAGATATTGCCAGTTGGAAAACATCTGTTGTTTTATGATGAAAAAAGGAATAAAGGACTGCAAGAGATAAAGGTAAGTGGGTTTAAAATATCTATATAAATAAAGACACATGAAATAGGTATGATAAGCATGTCTACAGTGACAAGTATAAGAGTGCATATTCCTAATAAAAACACTATTTCACTGCAGATGTGCACACAGTTCCTAAGTTATAGTAAAATAGGGAAATGTCAGAGAAAATGAAATTTTTTTTCTAAAATCTGAAAAAGTCAGGGAATTTCTTTTGTGCGTGTGTGCTACCATGTGATAAAAGTCTCTTGAGTTCCTAAGTCCATCTGAAAAAAAATTAAGGTTTTTCACTTATAAATAGAATTTTTGGTAAATTCACATTTTTAACATAAAGATCTTTTAGCTATACAAATTTATGAAATATTTAAATAAGAAAATTATGAAGTAATCAAAAAAGAAAAGTTCTAGCTGAATTTAAAATGCTAAATGACGAAAAATTTAAACACAACAAACTGCTTCTGAAAAACACAAATAAATTGATATGATGAGCAGAACTGTCTAAAAAAATTTAAACGTTTAATATGCATAAATTTACTTATTTGACTAAAAAGCAGAGTTCGGAAGTTTTTGACAGTGTGTGGTTTTATCTGGTTTAAACCATGGTTTTAACCTCTTGTCAAAAACCCCATCAGAAACCTCAAATGCCACACTGATCTGTAAAATTTCACATTAAATATCTGTCGCATATATTCAAATTTAGATGTAATATTAAAAATTCACTATTAATGTGTTCTATATTATCGTTTCTGGGGGGAAAAAAAAAATCTGTCATAAATCTGAAAATTTGGCCTGCCTCCAAACTTGCTCAACTAGCAATGCTTCTCATGGGTGCAAGTTTTTCCGTCCTGAGACTGAATTTCATCTTTTAAAAATTTCCGAGGATGGAAACTGATCGCGAAAAACACGCGCTTTTCGTCAAATGATCGCAGAAAAAAAAAAAAAAAAAAAAAAAAAAAAATCATCAAAGGATTGCAGGAAAAAACCCCATGATTTTCGTGAAATGATCGCGAAAAAAGTGCTATTTCTGTCAAAGGATTGAAAAAAAGATGCGGTTGCCGTCAAATGCTTACTGGGGAAAAAACGCGATTCCTGTCGAAGGATCGCGAAAAGCATGCTATTTCTGTTATCACTACTAGAGTAGTGACAACGGGGTTTAAAGAAAGCTTTTATAGCAGAGGCATAGAATGCAGTGATGAAGCGTTAGCTGATTTTTAAAACCCCAAAAGTTTAAAAACTATTTATGTAAATGAAAAAAATAAATGTGGTTTCTCAAATAAAGATGACATGAGTTAAAAACAACACTAACGTTTATTTAAATATTTAAAAGACATTAACATACATTAAAAGGAGATTATTAATTTTAATAGATTGTATTTCATATTAAAACAAAAGGATATAAATAACAATTACTTATCTAATACATGAAATCTCCATGACACAAATAAATGATGCTTTCCAATAAAAATAAATATGAAGCTAGGCATATAGTAAGATTCTAGAGTTCATCAACATCATTCGGGTCTGAATATTTTGAAGAAACAGCAAAAGTAAAAAATAAAGGATATAACATTGTTGTCCATTCGTCAGTCATCACTTCACACCACTTCTGACAGTTGAGACCAAATAGTATCTTTTCACTTAATAGTCTACGATGGAACGTTCACTATATTACCAGGGTTCATACAGAGTTAGGAAAAAAAATCCAAGAAGTACAGAAAAAATCCAAGGAGTCCAAAAAATTTTAAGGACTTGCCTCTTTTGTTATTATTTATTTGGCATGCACTTACACACCAAAATTTATAATGCACCATTTGGAGAGAAAAACATTTCAAACAATTTTTTCTCTATTATAATCTAATTATTGGTGCTGAAATTGCATGGAATTCACAACTATGTTCTCCTTATGTTCTACATACTCCCGTTACACTTCCTAACATGCAATACTTGGTGATTTTATAAGTTTAAATAAAAAAATACACAATCAACTTTCCTGAGCAGTGACCAATGGTCATATACACAGAGATCAGTCAAACTGGAAACACTTATTATGTATATCGCATACATCTTTAAAAAAATTTCAAAGGTAAAAAAAAAAAAAAAAAATTGCTAATGCAACATACATTAAAAAATATAACAACTTCTGAATTTATTATATTAGAGCAGCGATAAGGTAAAGTGTCCTAAAGCCGACATCTAACAAATATTTAAAGCATTACCAATTTTCTAAAATAATTTTGAATGAGTTTTTCTTTCTTCTTAAATTAAAGATATCTTGGATTTAGAAAATTGATAATGCTTTAAATATTTTACTTAAAGATGTCAGCTTTAAGAACTGTATTTTGGGTGTCAGCTTTAAAGCACTTTACCTTAATCACTTTCTTTGAAAGTGAATGTTGTCCATGACATACACAGTAGTAAAATGAAAAAAAAAAAGCACCATTATTAATATCCCTCTAAGATACTAGTCCTCATTATCTACTCTTGAATATTTTAATTAAATTATGTACACATACATAAATAAAATATAGATCAAAAGATTTATAATAATCCGGGATAAAAGATTTTTCCGAGAGCAAATATCGCTCACGTGCAAAACCGCAATACAATTTAAGGAGTTTCTAAGGAGTATTTTGTTTATCTAAGTAGTTCTAAGTACTACTTGGGAACGTTTTCATTTCTAAGTAGTTTCTAAGAAGTCTGTACGAATCCTGATTACTCACATATCACTAGAACATGTCGCTAAAGAACTTGCTGTAACAATGAAAGACGACTCCAAATTTAAAACAGATTTCATTTCTCAAAATGTAAAAACCACAAGTCGCTTCATATCATAACACAGACTTAACTGAACATCAAAAAGGACATTTACTGCATCTCACATCGCCATAAACTTGCTGGAACGAAGAACACTACAAGAGTAAAAGAAAGCAGAAAACCGAACTATTTATCTCCCGCCGATATTAGAATATTTGGCAGTACGCATGTCCGTACCCTCGTCCACCAGCTTCTAGAGCTCATAATATGCAAATACGGGATGAGGGGGTATGGATCGTGGAAGTACATCACGACTACGTCACATCCGAATGCCATCTAGTAGTATTGGCTGGAACCTTTCAGAAAAGCATGAGCTGAGCTAGACATGTGGTTGATGATACGGCAGGCTATCAATTTCAGTTATTGTAAAACGAAAGTAAAAGTAAAAGAACTATTTTATGTATTAATAAAATAAAACAGAAAAGAAGATATCTATTATGAAAAGGTAAGTTTTATTTTTCTTTAAGAATAAAAATAAAAACCTTGTTAAATTTAAATAAAGTATTTGTTTACCAGAGGAATATTTATGTGGAAGTAGTAAGACAAGTATGTATAATAAACATGATTTGAATATGCAAATATTAATATAAGCAAGGTGATAAGAACTAGGGTTCTTCCAATTCCTAACAAATGCCCCCCCCCCCTCTTATCATCCTTGCTCTATGAAGGACAATGCCAACAGATGGGACACTAAACAATCCTAAATGGATCTACTTTCTCCATCAATGAATAGGCTAAAACTAAAAGTCACTTCATATCTAACACAAAAGTCCACTTCTTATCTCCAATGGTTACACATAAAATTTTTTTTTCAAAAACATTACAGTCTCTCAAAAACCACAAAAAAATTCTATTACCTTCAAAAAATTATAACCCCCCATAATTACAAAAAAATTATGAAAAAATATCCTATGAAGATGAGCTCCAGAATGCCAAACAAAAATACATTTATACATTCACAATTAAAAAATACACATAACAATAAAATCTTTAAAAATATCACAGTCCAGAGTCATTTCTTATTGTTTAACATTATTCCTTTTCTACATAACACAAAACACATGATTATAAATTAACATCTCATTTTATAATACTTTAATATTTTCAACACATTCTATCACAGTATGTCTTAAAAATTTAACATTTATAAAAAAAATGTCATTTTCATTTAACACTTAAAAATCATTTCTGAAATCCATGTACTCATATTTGTATGCCTCCACTAACACTAAAAAATCAATTGTCCTCAAAAAAAATTCTCATTCCTGTTCTTCAAATCCTTAAATTCCCCGGTCAATCCAATTCGTAGCCAAAACTGACATACAACCCATCTCATTAGAACATCTCGTGCGATATCTGTTTTTCCATTTACATCTTAATCTGCTCAAAAAAATTATACATGACAATCTATGCCAGCCTAGATTGCATGATTTTAATCAAATATTAATATTTCCAAAAAAAATTTAATTACTTCTTTAATGTCATCCAATACCTCCTGCATCTAAGAATCCTAACACACGGGACAGCACAAAACTAAATCTAAACACCCCACTATTGGGATCAAAAGAAAAACACTTATAGTGGTACATAAGACTCACCAACATTCACCATACTGAAACCCAAGGATCAATCCCGAAACCCATGGATTAATTTTTGTCCCAGAATTGACCCAAAAGTTCCAGCATACCATTTCAGCACAAATGCTAAATGCATGCATAGATTCGTCTCCATTACTCCGGGCCCAGAGATTCCATACCAATCTCTCACAAAAAAAATTACGTAGATACAGGCCTCAGATGACTAAACTGCAAATTTCCTTAAAAATTGCTTACTTTTAAAAATTACAACACTTATTCTTAAAAACTTCAAAAAAATTTCTATTACTAACTAAGTAAAAAAATACTCCCACAACAGACATTGCATGTTCTGCATAGGTCCATTAAATTCCAATTTCCAACACTAAAAAAATGTTCTTCCAGAAAAATTGTCAACTGTCGAGATTCCAGAATCACCATCTTACAAGTAATTCTCTTAACTATCTCAAGACTATTTACTTAAAAATTACAAAAATTCAAAAATTTCTTTCTTCCCCCTGGAAAACATACTTAACTAAATTCTGTCAGTAAACCAAGGCACAGATTCAGATTTGACCAGACAATTCAAAAAAATTCGTCTATTGTCCTAAATCCCCAGGAGCCATTAACATAGAGGCCATTACAATTTAAATATCAGCTCTCCCTTAAAAATCCATCTCAGCAGTCACTACTAAAGTCTATCCACAATCTCAGCCCAGAAATATATTCCAAACACTAGGCCACAATTTTTCAACAATCACCTAAAACAAAAATTTAGTAACCGTTGATTAACAAGTCTTTAATCTGCATAAAATGATGAACTATCAAATGACCCACAAGGACAAGACAAAACCGTGAACAAATAATTTTACAACTATTTCGCCAATACCTTTAAAATTTAACTGTTCAAAAAAAATTTCAACTTATATTAACAAACCACAGAGTCTCTCCCCCCCCCCCCCACAAGAACCATCTATACTTAAAACCTTAAACTAATGAGCCAAAACTTATTAAAAAGTTCAAATTAAAGTTCTTTTCTTACACAGATTCATCTTGCCTTTTTAAGTTGATCTAGAGCTTTAAAAAAATCTTAAACTAATATTCAAAAATCTTATTCAATTTAATATAAAAACAAATTCTATAACAAAAATAAAGTTTCAAAGAATATTTAACTTTCTCAAAAATAACTAAATCCATATAAAAAGATTAAAAATTAAAGTTCAAGAGTTACAACATACAAGTTATTTCCCATAGGAAACACTTATACCATCTAAAACTATTCCTTATACCAAGCATCTAAAAATGCCTTCAAAAATTGCTCAATCTTTGAAAAATATTTTTCCCTAAAAGTTTAAACATCTTGAACTTTTAATCTGAACATAAATTAATCAAAAAAAATCATTTTCTCAATATAACAATTCCTTATAAATAAAATTAAACCAAAAAGTAAATTAGAAACTGTTTCCATATCAAACTAAATTAGATATTGTTTAAGTATTGCAGTTACATTTATAAAGTAAACAAAAATCTTCAGGCTCTAGACTTCAAAACATTTTTCCTCAACTCTAATTACTTCAGGAAAATCTGCTCTTATAGCTTACACCAAAAACATCCAGGTCATATGGTAAGACTGAACAATATTAACACATTAAAAATTTTCTTAGTGGGTCAGAACGTAGATCCAGACTATAACCTCAACCAACCAATTCATGTCAATTACAACACAATCTATGATCGGTAAATTTTTCCCAGATCACTCAAAAGTCATGACTTAAAAATGGCCAAAAATATGACTGAAATCACAAAAATGGTCTACATCACCTGGACCCACAAATTCTGATCCACTTTTAACTTGAATTTCAAAAACTGAATTAAGCAACCCCTCTTCTTAACCATTAAGAAAATTTTCCATTTGATTTACACTATTCAAAATTTAAAGATCAAATCAGCATTTTTCCAGGTCAATATATTCTTCTCAAGAAATCTAACACTAAAAATTAAGGAAATATCGCCTAATGCTGAACTAAAAAGATTTTTCAAAATTTCAAAACTTTTAATGCATATCAAAATTGCATTATCTTTCAATGAAAATTCATTATCGAATATTTAAACTTATGAATCTAACCTCGTTATGAATATTTCATTTACTACTTTAAACGGATATAAATATTGGAAGAAAGGGTTACTTCAAGGAAAAAAATTAACTATTTCAAATAAATACATATCTATAAAAGCTCATTAAAAATTTATTTGCTAAAAATTCATTAAAATGCATGGCCAAAAATATATTGCACAATCTTTTACTTCATTTAGTTTAACAGAAATAGAACCAGCTATTTTTACACATTCTCTTCTAGAATCCTCATATAAATTTCCAAACAATATTAATCTAATAAATATCTTTAAAATCTGTTGAGGTTAATTTTAAGTAAAATTTAAGACAGCAATTCTATATATATATAAAAAAAAAATATGTCTGAGCTAAAAGAAATCAACTTAATTTGTCAAAAATTTTAACTTTTAAAAACAAATTGGGGAGGAGAAAATTAACTATAAATTTGCATGAAAGTCCACCAATTAAAATTTAGCATAGCACTTAGTGCTTATTTATAGAAATTCAATCTCCTGGGCAAATAAAACTCTTACATGAATTACTCATTGAATTTCACTAAATTAAATTTAGGGACTTTCATTTGAAAAATCTCAAAGATACATTTAAAAATATTCAATTCTTCAGACTAACTATTTCAAAATTATAAAAACAATCCCCCCTCAATTAAATATAAAAACAATCTTTAAACATTGACTTGAATTAAACAATACTTTTTAAAAACTGAAAAATACATTAGCTGAGTTAACCTCATTTTCCAGTTTAAAAGATTTCAAAAATTACTAAATTAATCAGGATTAACTATTGAAACAAAATTATAATCAAAATCTTAAATATTTCAAATTTAAAAACTTCTTAAAAACAAAATCTTAAGATTTATAAAATTCACTTTCTGCCATTTAACCTCAAAAATGATTTTTCTTCCTTATCCTGACCTGGAAACATCATTTCATTCAAATCAGTATACAAGATGGATCAAGCAGGAACTCTGTATTAAAAACATCTCATAAAATATATCAAACATTTCAATTTATTAAAAAAATATAAAATAAGAAAAGAGGGCAAAAGATTCACAGACGGTGGGGGCATCTCTATATTTTACACATGTCTTCTTATACGATCGATGATTAACTTTGACTGTTAAAAATGAAAACTCTAATGATGTCACAGTTCCAGCAAAAAAATGTTCTTGAACACACGGCAATCACAAAAAATTAATTCAAAGTCTCTCCACGAAGAAAAATTTTCAAAAATAAGGCTTTCTTTAAACGTTGGGAACCAGCACGCTCCTTCTCCAAAAACGTAATAACGAAGACAAATGTCTAAACGTTGACTCCGGGTTTCCGTCACACATCGTCAATGACCTTTCGAAACTTAACACACCACAATCAACGACAAAAACAGTCCCCTCCGTCAACACTCGAAACTTCCGCTAAAACTTTTCCTTCATCGGTGAAAACCTCTGTCAAGGAGAGAAACAACCCTTTAAAAAAAGTTTAGCAGCCAGTAAAAAAAAAAAAAAAACAGTCCTTTCCTCGGCGACAACACTCTACCATGGAGAAAAGCAGCCATCAGGTCAGGGGTCAAGGATAATTCAGCAACGTCATCCATCACAGCAGAAAATTCAAAATCTTTCATATAGTTCAGATTCCACTAGTCAGGCTTTATTTCTTGTTAATACCCAGCATCAAAACATTAGGAAGCGTTCAAATTGTGCCATGGGTTTTTCAAAAAAAAATTTAAATATTTATCAAAGCTCAACTTTTAAATTATGTTCTAACTTTAAAATATTAACCATATTTATTTATTTCAATTAAACTTTTAAATCTTTAACATATTAATTTCAATTAAATTTATATTTTACAATTAAACCAGACTTTTGTGTCTTAAACTTTTAAAATTTTTACATAAATTAAACATTTAAATCTTATTTTTATATATTATCTATTGAAAACTTTTAAATTTAGTTAAATCATATTAACACTTAATTTTATTAAACCAAAATATAAAGCCTTTAAACTTTTACTTAAATTAAATCAAAATAGAATAATTAACTTTATCTTACAATCTATACAAAGCTTAACTCATAAAATAAATCAGATTAAACATTTCAAATTTTCTACAAGTAAACCATCGGATTATCAAAAGCTATTTTTTATATACTGTAACTTATAAATAAAATAAAAAAAATTTAATTACTTAAATGTCATCTTTAACTCACGGCCCCCCCAACTAAAATTATCGCTAACATTCCTAAAAAGAGGCCGGAGTACCAACTACCACATTATAAATTTGGACCGTTCAGGGTCAAAAGTTCTATAGAAAATAAAAAAAAAGACTATTGTTATAGTAATAAAAATAAGGAGTATATACATCAGCCCCCAAAAAAAATTTAAACTTAAACTGCCCTTAGCTCTGCTAAACTTTATATTTTGAAAACTTATTAATTGGAGCCCATAACCTATTTTATTATCACTACTAGCGTAGTGACAACAGGGTTTAAAGAAAGCTTTTATAGCAGAGGCATAGAATGCAGTGATGAAGTGTTAGCTGATTTTTAAAACCCCCAAAAGTTTAAAAACTATTTATGTAAATGAAAAAAATAAATGTGGTTTCTCAAATAAAGATGACATGAGTTAAAAACAACACTAACGTTTATTTAAATATTTAAAAGACATTAACATACATTAAAAGGAGATCATTAATTTCAATAGATTGCATTTCATATTAAAACAAAAGGATATGAATAACAATTACTTATCTATAGAGATGGGAATGCTCGGAAAAAAACCCCGGAAAAATTGGGGGAAAAAAACGTTTTTTTTTTTTTTCAGTTTTTTCCAAAGGCTTATTTTTCAATTTTTCCGGACTGGAAAAATTGAAATTTCATTTATGAAATAATATAGTGAAAATTTTGTAATAGCTACAATCTCATACTTTTTATTTTATTTATTTTTATGTTGAGTGTCCCACATGAAAACTTTAATGTGGGTAATCTGATCTCTGAGTGGAAATCTGTTTGAGAAGACTTGAAAGGATCCTTAAAAAATTTTTCTTGTTTGAAACACAAGACCCTTGGCAAAATTTCTCTTAAAAATAGACATTTCAGAAAAAAGTTTAATCAACAAATTGAATCTTTTGCAAATGCAGTGATTGAAGAAAAACAAATCTCATGCCATACAGCAGCTGAATCTTATCAAGTTGTATATATGTATAAATAACATTATTCAAAATGTCTAAATAGGAATCTAAATATAGTAATAATTTCTTATTCACAAATTCTGAATATATTTTGTACAAGTATATACAAGAAATTCACATTTTCACAAAAACAGGATTACATGAAAAAAATCTAGATGTATAATTAAATGCAACTTCTCTTTTTAAAAATTAATTCATGTGCAAAATTATTTCAATAATATGCTGATTAATGGAAATGGTAAAACTAAAAATTTAACATAAAATTTGAAGCATGCATTTATTACTTTTATCTATCTTTTCAAGAAGTAAGTATTGAATTCATGAAAAATTTGACTTCCAGTTTTTGGTGTATTTAAACGTTTTAGAAGATCCCGAATACGATTTGATGGTTTTTGGAAAATATCTGTCACTCTGTGAGTCTGTATGTAACAAAAATTTTATGGGCACTATATCTCAAGAACACCACATAATTTCACAAAACTTTAGATTCAGTTACACCTTGATATAAACTCAAGATGTTTAGTTATTAGTGTATATCACCTAACTGATGGCGCTGCTATGCTGCATTATTCATAATTTCCACAATAAATCTATCTCGAGAACTAATGTATTTTCATAAAATTTCAGATTAAGTTAATCTTTGATATAACTTCGTGCTCATTACTTTTTGGTGTAAATTGCTCAACAGATGACACTGCTATGCTGCATTATTCATATTATTCATGATTATCGCAATAGCTCTATCTCAAGGACTAAAGGACAATTTTTTTTAAAAATCAAACTACAGCTACAGACAGTTCCTGATACATATATTAATGTTGTATAGTTTTAGGTGTAAATTGCCCTATAGATGGCACTACTATGCTGCATTTTTCAAGATTTCGTTATAGCTGATTAATTGAATGTTTTTTCAAAGTGTTGAATCTAAAATTGACATCCATTTTATCTCCATAATGTACAGTAATGTTGCAAAACCATGGGCAGTTTGCATTAGAAAAGTAAAACTGCGATGAAAAAACCCCCTCACATTTTATTACAAGTAACTATGTTCCAAATTATATTTTCCCTCTTGATTAAACTTTGAATTTTTGTAGTTTTCTAAAGCACAGTAGAAGTTTATCTCTGTATGTAACTGCGTTTGTTAATTCCTCAAACAGCGAGCATTTTCTATTTGTAGTGTTCTGTTTTCATAACAAACTTTTGAGTTCCTCTCTTAGAAATATAAAATTACCATGTGGAAATGTTAGTGAATATGGTTTCTTACTCAAGAATAGAATTCAGGATAAAAAGAAAAAAATTACGTTTAATTGAACTTAAAAAAAATATTTTTCTGATTTCAGTGAGTAAAAATCCAACAGTCAATAAATCATATGCTTTTTTTTAGTTGCAGACCTGAGTAAGCCAAACTAAAACTTAGTTATGTTTGAATTTAGATTATAAAACTAAATCAAAACTTCTTTGAATTGAGATTGAAAAGCCATACCAAAACTAAACATATTTTATAAAGGAAATAAAATTATAATTGTAAGAAAAAAAGTAATAATGTAAAAATGTACATTTTTTAAACAATCAACGGAATTTTTGAATACTGATATTCATAATAATGACAAAACTGCAATAATTTATTTAAACTAGTATCATTTACTTAAAAACTATACTTATGTAAATGCAATGCATAATTTATTTCAATCCAAACTAGAGACATATTTGCACAGGTTTTTACATTAGTTCATTTGGTAGTTAAACATGTAACTGAAAAATCATTTCAACAGAGATATGATATAACAAACAATAGCGTTTAATAAAAATTACTAGGCAGTTGGGAAAAAAAACTTTTAAAAGCTGGCTTTGCTACTTTCTTTTTATTTTGTAATATAAAGTGAAAATATTTTTCATTTAATACAAATGAAAAAATGCTTATTATTTAATATTCTCGAAGAAAATATAATTTATTTGGGAGAAACAGTCATGAAAAATCAATTTTTCCAACTTTTCCGGTTTTTTTCCGAAAAAAAAAAACTGTAAAAAACCAGTTTTTTTCCACCATTTATATTTTTCCAGAAAATTTACATCTCTACTTATCTAACACATGAAATCCCCATGACACAAATAAATGATGCTTTCCAATAAAAATAAATATGAAGCTAAGCATATAGTAAGATTCTAGAGCACATCGACATCATTCATAAATTTGCTGGGTCTGATATTTTGAAGAAACAGCAAAAGTAAAAAATAAAGGATATAACGTTGTTGTCCATTCGTCAGTCATCACTTTACACCACATCTAACAGTTAAGACCAAATAGCATCTTTTCACTTAATAGTCTACGATGGAACGTTCACTATATTACTCACATATCACTAGAACATGTCGCTAATGAACTTGCTCTAACGATGAAAGACGACTCCAAATTTAACTTGCTGGAACGAAGAACACTACAAGAGTAAAAGAAAGCAGAAAACCTAACTATTTATCTCCCGCCGATATTAGAATATTTGGCAGTATGCATGTCCGTACCCTCGTCCACCAGCTTCTAGAGCTCATAATATGCAAATACGGGATGAGGGGGTATGGATCGTGGAAGTACATCACGACTACGTCACATCCGAACGCCATCTAGTAGTATTGGCTGGAACCTTTCAGAAAAGCATGAGCTGAGCTAGACGTGTGGTTAATCTGATGATACGGCTATCGATTTCAGTTATTGTAAAACGAAAGTAAAAGTAAAAGAACTATTTTATGTATTAATAAAATAAAACAGAAAAGATATCTATTATGAAAAGGCAAGTTTTATTTTTCTTTAAGAATAAAAATAAAAACCTTGTTAAATTTAAATAAAGTATTTGTTTACCAGAGGAATATTTGTGTGGAAGTAGTAAGACAAGCATGTATGATAAACAGGATTTAAATATGCAAATATTAATATAAGCAAGGTGATAAGAACTAGGGTTCTTCCAATTCCTAACAATTTCTGTCGAAAGATCGTGCAAAACACTCAAATATCATCAAAGAATTGCGAAAAAAAGCACGATTTTCGTCAAAAGCTTGTGAAGAAAAGGAGATTCCTGTTAAAAGATCGCGGAAAACGCATCATCTCGGTCAAAGAATGCGATATAAACGCGGTCTCTGTTAAACAAATGCAAAAAAGATGAGTTTTCTGTCAAAAGGTTGCAGAAAAAACGCAATTCCTGTCGAAGAATTGCGAAGAAGACACTATTTCTGTCGAAAAATTGCGAAAAAAAGATGCTATTTCCTGTCAAAGAACACTAAATTGATGCAATTTTTGTCAAAGGATCGCAAAAAAGACGTGGATTTAATCAAAGGATCATGGAAAAGACGTGAATTTTGTCAAAGCATCGTGGAAAAGATGGGAATTTTGCCAAAGGGTCGAGAAAAAGACGCGATTTCCGTCAAAAGATCGCGAAAAAGATGCGAGTTTTTCCAAAGGATTGCGAAAAGACGCGATTTCTGTTAAAGGATCGCGAAAAAGAGAAAAAAAAAATTGCAAAAATGTGTTTAAAAAAAAACAAAAAAAAAAAAAATCCTAAGTGTAAAAAACTGCCCAAATGTGTAAATTACACCTTAAGTGTAAAACTTGACAAGTATGACTTTGGCTTCATACACTCTAAACTCAGAAATCGATTGGGTGTAAATAAATGTGCTAAATTGGTTATGTGCTGTAGGATGCTGTGGGGTAAAATTGATCGAGATAATTAACTGTACAAAATCATTTCCTTCTGTTTGAACATTCTAAAAAACAAAAATGTTTAATTGCAATTAAAACAATTAATTAAACAATTAATTTAATTTAACTTTTTTGTAATTATTAAATTAAAGTAATTAATGTTAAATAAAAAATACTTAAATCATTAAGACTTATTCAATGTTTCCCTCCTGTTCTTAAAATGTTTTAAAGCGCATTATATGTTTTTGACGGCTTAAGTCAGTTTTTGGTGGTTTAAACCAATTTTTGATGGTTTAAACCAGTTTTTGACGCTTGTCATGTCAAAAACTAGTTTCTGACGTCAGAAAACCAACCCTGCTAAAAAGTTACTTTGAATTTAACTGAATTGTACATTACTGTTTTTTTTTTATTTTATTTAATTGTTTTTAATTTATTATCATATTTGTTACATTTTAAATATCTAATGATATAGATATTTAGTTTCAAATGTATAAGTTATTGTCATTTTCAGAGGTAAATTTACCTTTTATTATTATTAATCTATCAATGTATTCTCTTTCTGTAAAAGTTCAATCATTAAGATATAGAATTGAAATTCTAATTTGTAAAAATGCTGTGAATTGTAGGAAATATGGCCTGGAAGATCTGGAAAATCAAGGAATTTTGTTTTTCACATAGAGTATGAACCTTGGCGCAACACTTGAAATCTTGCATAATCCACTTACTATTGAGTGCATAGAAAATTTGCGAATATGAAAGCTGTGTAGAATTTAACCATCTTTGAGATTATACAGGGTGGTTAGTAATTAACGACGTGAGGTGTTCTGAGCCTTCCAACGAGTAAAGTATTGGGCGAAACATAACCAAATTTTATGAGCATGCATAGTAGACCATGGGATTTTGAATTCTTAAAAATAAATTAAATTAAAAAATCGCTACTAGGGGCAATTCTAGCGTTGTTTACCGACTAAAATGCATTAATTTGCACAAAATCAGTTCTGTGTAGCAATCATGAGTACAAAAGGAAAGGATGAGAGAGTTTTCATCATTATCAACTCTGACCATACGGGACCATATTTTGCTAGTCAAGCTGTGTTATCAGCAGAACAAGAATTGCAATGCTGCTCTTCCTGAATTTCACCAATTAAAGAATTTTTGAAAAGGACCGATGAGCATAACAAACTTACAAAAAATGATTCATCGATTTGAAACTAAGTAGCAACAAGGCCAAGGATGCAAAGTGACTCGTCAATAACAAGTTGATGAAGTTTTAACTGCTATTGTCGAACAAGATATGAAAAATGTACAAAGCACCATCAGCGCTTAGGCAGTATCTCAGCAGTATAAAATTGAACTGTACTGTATTTTTTGGCATTTAATCATTCAATATTTACACCAATACACTTTTGATATGCCAAAATTGCCCCTAGTAATTTTTTTTTTTTAAGACTAGCAAAGCATGATTTTGTAAGGTGAGAGCCATTGCAAAGCAGTTGGTCTGAGAATGATGAGAACTCTTGCAGTCTTTCCTTTTATACTCATGAACGCTACACAGAACTGATTTTATGCAAATTAATGCATTTTAGTCGTTAAACAACACTAGAATTGCCCCTAGTGGCAATTTTTAATTTTTTATTCTATTTATTTATTTTTTAAGAATCCGAAATCCCATGGTCTACTATGTATGCTGATCAAATTTGGTTATGTTTCGCCCAAAACTTTTCTCGCTAGAGGGCTCTGAACACCTCATGTTAATTACTAAATACCCTGTACTTGACAAAAAATATTCTAAGATGGGTTTCAAGATAAGTCAATAAAAATAGGTCCCAATTTATTTTATCTATTATATATTTTTTCCTGTTTTGTTTTGTTTGGCCACAGAAAATTCTCCCTGAAGAAATTTTGTTGAAAAATTCGGTTTTTTAGTGCTGGCATCAAAATATACAATTAGGTTGAAAGAAAAAAAAAATCTTCTAGCCAATCTTTTGCAAGGTAAGTCCTTTTTTTCATACTTTTCTTCTGGACTACAATGGATTATTCTTTTAATATACACAGTTGATCATTTGTCAGTCATGAAATTATCAAGCATATAATTTTATGGTTTATGATAAATTTACAAGAATGTATGAATTTTCTCCTTAAAAAGTTGACTAATTATATTGTAAACCAAAATAAATTTCTAATGATTCTATTAACAAGTGTATAACATCATTATTATTTATATACACAAAAAAAAAGTTGTTGATTTGACAAGATTAAGATAGAAGTATTGTCCTATAAATGTTTGTAGGGGGGGAGGGGGGGGGAGGGGTAAGACTGGGATCAGTCTGCCCAAGTGTAATGAAAGAAAATTGGCACAAGATTAGTCTGAAGCAGATCTCTAAATCACATTATAAAATATTATTTAACTTTTTCTGTTTCCCCTATCAAGAAGCGAATTGCCAATTGACGAAAAATATATGAAAATGACTTTTAAGAGCAAACAACATGCTACACACGTACACAACAAAAGAGATTTTAATACAATTTACTGCAATTGGATTTTTTTTTTTCTATTCTTGTAAAATTTAAATAAATTTTAGCTCTAAGTATATAGAATTCAGCAGCTTTAGCTTATGATTCAGAATTCTGGATCAATATAAGCTTGAAAAAATCTGGAGACTAAAATCCCCCTTCATACATACATTTTTACAGATTTTCAAAAGAAAAAAGATTTTAAACCAATTTGTACTCAGTTTGGAATAACATATGTAACATATGTAACATACGTAACATATGCAACATGTAATAAAATAGTTCTCAGATTCATATTCTGCTGCCCATCAAGTAACTAATCATATCATTATGTGAAATAATTACAACACAGCCTAGAGATTTATTTGTAGGAACATTAGATTTGTTTAACATAAGAACATCTAAAGAGGGGAGGTATTGAAAATAATCTTACCTGTCTCTTTTGGCAACCATTTTTCATCATCATCAACATCATCAGCCCATGAACTTGGAGAACGTGGATGGAGCGAAGAATACTTTGCATTTCTAATATCGAAACCAGCAGCAACTGATGCGAGAATGGCACTCATATTTCCCACTACAGAACCTAAAAACCTACGAGTAAGTGATGACCGCTTACTGCTTGCAGAGATCTCTCCATTTCCAACATGGTGACTATATAATTTGGCAGATGTTTCAGAATCTAAGGCTAGAAAAAGTTGAATCAAAATAAGACCTATATGCCATAAACATCTTAAAAATTTATAACTCATTAACCAAAACCCAAAATTTTCATTTCTCTCATACAAAAAGTCAGCAATAAATTCCTCTTACAGACGTGTGGTTAAAGAATTAATGAACATAGTGGCGACATTTAATGAATGCCATATTTACTCGTATATAACATGCACACATGTATAACGCACACCCATACTTTACAAGGAAAAATGGCGAATTTTTTTTTTTTTTTTTTTTTTTTTTTTTTTTTATCTCGTATATAACTTGTATCCTAAACTTGATATGCAAGTGAATGAATAACCAAATAAATTTCTATATAGAAAAAAAAAAAAAAAAAAAAAAAAAAAAAAAAAAAATTGCATCATATTAGGAAAGGCAATTTTTTTTTAGACTTCGACTAGAGAATATGTGACATATTGCTAATTAGCATAGATGCTAACATCTCTTAATTATTCCAAAGTCTGATATCCCAGAACATATGCAAATCCAAATCAAAAGATAAACAAGAAAACGTGTCTTCTTTCTATGAGGTACATTTTCGATTTCATGTTGAAATTTTAGATTAAATAAAATTTCTGGTTGAAAACATGTTCATCTTGGATTAGACTCCGGAATAATTACAGGGTTGCCACTCTAATCTTGAAAAAAAATTCCCTGTGTTTTCCCTGTAGTGCAACACATTTATTCTATGTTGAATGTGCAAAAATATATGCATGTATGTATGCTAATTAGACATCTTGACATTAGAGAAAACGAAAGAAGAAAAAAAAAAATGTTTGGATATTGTAGGGAAAAAAATTCCCTGTGTTTTCCAGATTTTATAGGATTTTTTCAAAATTCCCTGGGTTTTCCCTGTTTTGGGAGGGGATTTTGAAATTCCCTGTGTTTTCCCGGTTTTCCAGGTTCTCCAGGTAGCGTGGCAACCCTGAATTAAGAGATATTGGCATTTAGAAATTAGTATTTAAAAAATATTGTTACTCATAAAAATGTGCAAAGAGTTGTGTTGTTGCATAAAGGTGCAGCAATACTTTTATTAAATAAAAATTTTCCAGTTTTATTTTTTTTTCTATGAATACATTTATTGATTAATATATAGCGAGTGATTACATCGAGCAGTAAAAAATTATTCCTTGTATAACGTGCACCTGAGGTTTTTGCCCTAAATTTTTGAAAAAAATATGAGTGTTGTACATAAATATGGTAATTAGTAAATGATGAACTATTAGTTAAATTAAATTGCTTTTTTTTTGGGGGGGGGGGATAATGTGCTAAATGGAGAGATGTGCTAGTTTGTTTTAAAATGTTTAAAGTTAAGTATTATTCTGTGATTAAATTTTTGACCAAGAGGCTGTCAATCAAAAAAAAATGAAACAAGACACTATTTGGTGCTATACTTAATAATCTTTTTTCTTATCACTAATCTACAGTAAAACAACAGCAAGCAATCAAGCATGGACTGAGAATTCATAGAAGTCTTAATGAAGTTCAAATGATTTGCAACATTAACATCAGAAAATATTGTTTTTATGCAAGAAGATAGATTGAATAAAGAGAGATGAAAATTGAAGGGAAGCAGCTTAATTAGATCGATATAAACAACTGTTTTGTACTTGCTCTATGAACACTTTCCCATGAACAAAGCATTGCAGGATAGGTTCCCTGACTTATTTCAGCAATTAAAAAAACATAGATAAAAAAATATACAAATATTTCATAATAAATAATTCTCTTTAAAAAAAGTATTCATCAGATAAATTTATACTAACAGCAATTGGTCAATGCAGCAGCATTCAGAACACCACCAAGTGATAATGGAATTTGAGATTTATCAAGGTTGGGAGCACTTTTTGACCATCGCTTGTTGCCATCAATAAGGAGCATCTGACGAGAATGATACCTCTCCTTCTGATGCACTGTGCTTGGCCCCCAAGTTTTACCTTTTAAACCATCTGTCTGCACTAAAATGAGATAAAGAATGTTACATTATTTGCAAAAAAATGTATTAGTAAGATTTACATTCTATAAAGATTATATTAGAAAAAATAGTGAAATTGTTTTATTGACAGATGCTATTTATGCCCGAATGCTTTAAGTTATTTCTTGTAATAATGTATATCAGGGCTGTCCAACACTGTGAACGCCATGGTGCCCTTTGATGGTTTTATGGCACCCTTTTGAAGGTTCCCTGTTACTAACATTTTTTTAAACTAAAATTCTCTTTTAAAGAATGCTTTATTTAAAATCTTTGGCATTTGCTCTGAGATATTTTTTGAATCTATGAATGAAATATTAAAACATTTAAAAAAATTAATTGTGTGTTATTGTGTTTCTTCACTAATTTTTAATTATTTTTTATAAAATACTTTGTGGGAATTTTGATGATGAAAATTTATGAATGTTTGCAATAACTTTTAAAATATGCTAAGAAGTAAAATATAGAAATATAAGCCCCCAACCTTCCTTTGTGCATAAATTTTCAGCCATTTTGTTATTGTTATTGGTGTTGTTTCAATGGCCTATTGGCTGTTTTATAAGACGAGAAAAGAGCTGTCATTTTCTTCCTCAGACATTTAGAAGCTTTAGATAATTTTAATCATTTTAAAAAAATCCCTTTCGGCTTGGCCTATAGGCAGAGATAGATTTCGAAGAGTTTTCATTTCAACAACAAAAAATAGAATATTATTACAGATAAACCCAATTTAACTACTATATTGTGCGCTTTTGAAAATTTTTTAATTTCATTTTTCTGTAAGAAGTGGTTTTATCAAAATCAACTTAAGCAAAATTCGGCTCACACACCCATTTTGACAACATATTTTGAAATACATTCTGACTTAATTAAAAAATCGACCAATACGCACATTATATAGTTCCTAAATAACAAAAAATTGTCAATTGAATGTGTTTGAGAGCAAAATTGAATTTAAAAATGAGTCAAAGTAACCAATGTGTTATTTGAATGCATCCAGAATTCTATAAGCAAGATCGCTTTGGGAAATTTTATGTGAAGTGCCCACTTTGACAGCTTTTTAAAAATATACATTTAGCCTTTATCAAAAAACTGACTAATACGGCACATTACACAGTTCCTAAATAACAAAAAACTGTCAACTGAATGCATTTGAGAGCAAAATTTGAATTAAAAATGAGTCATAAAATAACCAATTTGTTATTTGAATATATCCACAATTCTTCAATCACGATTGCTTTGGGAAATTTTGTGCAAAGTGCCCATTTTGGCAGCCTTTTTTGAAATATATTCTGCTTTTATCAAAAAACTGGCCAATCCGTCACATTATATAGTTCCTAAATAAGAGAACCTGTAAATTGGATGCGTTTGAGAACAAAAATGGATTTAAAAATGACTCAGAAAAAACGCAATTTGTTATACTTCCTCAATTTTTTCAATCATGACCACTTAGGGAAATTCCGTTCAAAGTACCTTTTTTGACAGCCTTTTTAAAAATATATTCTGCTTTACCAAAAAACTGGCCAATAAGTCACATTATACAGTTCCTAAATAAGAGTTTTGCTATTTGGATGTGTTTAAAATCAAAAATGAATTCAAAAAATGAGTTACAATATAAGCAGTTTGGATTTGAGGTTTTTTCTCCAACTCCAATTTTTGTTTACCGTATTTTCGGGTGTATAGCCCACACCCTGTGTATAATCCGCACTCCTAAATCGAGCAGTGCAGTAAAAAAAACTTTGTGTATAACCCGCGGAGATGCATCGGTGTATAGTCCGCGGGCTATACACCATTTACGAAAGTATTTTTCGACCAGGGTTCAAAATTAGAAGCCATTAGTCATAATTTTTAACACAAATTTACCAAATTTTTTCGTCATGCATAATATCTACAGTAATTGGGCTAAAAAATTAAGAATATCAATACCGTAATTTTTGGAAGAAACGCCGCGGCGTTTACGTGTTTTAAGATAAAATTTCATGCTATGCGGCGTTTACACGCATTTTTTTTTTTTTTTTTTTTTTTTCCAAAAAAACGTGATATTTTTTACAAAATTTCTGAAAATTAAAAATCGGTGATAAATTCAAAATTTCAGGCATAAAGAGTATACGTATCTTAGGTCATTGGTTCCCAAAAGGATCAAATCCTCGGAATCGATCCGAAATGCACCAACACTGAAAAGGAACGATTTCTCAGACTATCTGAAATCAAACGACTCCGGAAAAGTTCGATTCCTAGAACTCCTTCCGAAATGAAACAACTCTGTAAAGGAACGATTCCTCGGAATCATTTCTGTTGCCCCCAGAAGCGCCATCTATTGTTTATTCTCAAAAAAGTGTTTCTTTTTTCATAACTTGAATTGTGTTCGAAATGGCAACATAAATTGTTCTTTTAGTAATGTTCGAGAGACCGATCTGAGGAGTAGTGTAAACATCAGCTCTCGTATATTTTATGTGATGTGAATTAAAGTTTATCGTGAAATACAATCCGCTGAGATATTTTTATTGTGTGTAGTGAACTTTAAATAACTGAGCGAAATGGCGGGTCCAGTTTCGAAAAAGACTGACTGTTCTGTATCGTTCCGAAATGACATAAATCACGCACTTTTTTCAATTCTTTGCAACAGTGTAAGGTACCAACTCCAAAAAGGAACGATTCCTCGGACTCTATCTGAAATGAAACGACTCCGAAAAAGTTCGATTCCTTGAACTCCTTCCGAAATGAAACGACTCTGTAAAGGAACGATTCCTCAGAATCGTTTCGAAAAAGAACGACTGCTCTGAATCGTTCCGATATGATATAAATCATGCACTTTTTTTTGTTCTTTGCAACAGGGTCAGTAGATTATTTTTTTGAAAAAAAAAAAAAAATTGATCTTAAATTCAGAATTGTCGAGATTGGAAGGGCTCCGGATTTTGGACTCTACAAACACAATGGCTATTATACATCTACAGCTCATATTCAAAATATTAGAATAATTACCTTTTTTTTTAAAATTGAAAATATCGTTTGGTAATTTAATGTCTTTTAATGAAAATATGCAAACGATATTTTTATTAGGAACTTATTGTTGATTAAACTTACTTGTTATCTTAAATTTAATATCATTTTTGAAAAGATTAATTGCAAAAAAAATTATTTTGAAAACTCAAAATATTAGAATATTTATTCAATTGGTTCTAAATATTAGAATATTTCACATTAATTCTCCTTTAATTATTACCAATTCTTAACTGGTGGCATCATTGATTAAATTCAGACTATTTTATTTAAAATCAGTATTCTTTTTTGCAGTTTGTTTCTTTTTCGTCTTAAAATGGGCCGTGTGAGTGATATTCCTGAATCTACTAAACTTCGTATGGTTGATTTGTATCGGCACGGTAAAAATCAACGTTTTATAGCGAATTATTTACATTGTACGCAATCGAGCGTTAGTAAAATACTTACACAATATTCAAAAATTGGAAAATTTCAAAATAATCGCCGAAATGGTGGCCGAAAACCAAAAACATCTGCTAGAGATGACAGGAAACTGAAGCGTATAGTTAAGAAAAACCGTTTTAAAAGTGTGCGATTCTTGCACCGAAAATGGAAAGAAGAAGGAGTTGAAGTTTCTACATCGACAACATTAAGACGTCTCCATAAATTTAAATTTGAATCTCGTGTACCGAAAACAAAACCTCTCATGACTGCAAGACAAAAGCGTATAAGATTGAATTGGTGTAAATCAAGACGTTTATGGACCAATGAAGATTGGAACACTATATTATTTAGTGATGAAAGTATGTTTTGTGTTTCATATGGTAATCAAGGTATTCGAGTTTGGAGAATGAAGCAAGAAGCATTTGATAAAGAATGCCTTAAACGTTCCGTAAAATTTGCTGCTAGTGTCATGGTTTGGGGTTGTATGAGTGCAGAAGGACCTTTAAAGTTATGCATTGTCAACGAAAAGGTTAACTCTCTGATATATCAAGAAATTTTAGAATATTACATGATTCCATCATCAGAAGATTTATTTGAAGATGATTTCATCTTTCAACAAGATTTAGCGTCCCCGCATACCTCGGTGTCAACTAAAAATTGGTTCCGCCAACGCAACATTAAGGTACTTCCTTGGCCACCAAATTCACCAGATCTTAATCCCATCGAAAACTTATGGTGTATAATGAAGAAAAAACTTCAAGAAAATCCTCCTTCAAGTAAAACTGAGTTAGTGGCACGTATAAAGTCTATTTGGGCTAATATTGATAGAAATGTTTGTAAACACCTTGTATATAGTATGCAAGATCGATTGTACGCTGTTATGAAAGCTAAAGGGGATGCTACAAAATATTAACTACCATTTACTTCATATTCATAAGGTAATATTGTTGCGTAAAATAAAATATTCTAATATTTTGAACCAATCTAAATTTTATTCTAATATTCTGGTGTGTTTAAGGAAGCTGTATACCTAATTTATTGTGCTGTATTTTATATTTTATAAATGTTAAAATCTTATCTAAACATTCCAGATTTAATTTATAAGAAATTTAATTGCATTTACTTAGTATAAAAAATAAATAAATGACAAATAATTTTTTCTTATTACTTTTTCTCAATTATTCTAATATTTTGAATATGAGCTGTATCAGTGCAATACTTGGCGATAATTGCGACAGTTCTTCCAAATCCAGAAATAACTGTATTTAAGCAGTAAAAAAAAAAGCCTTTACAAACATGGAAGAACTCTCTAAATTTCAAGGCATAGCGAAAACAATTTACAAATTTCAACGTTTTTCTTTTTTTTCAATTTTTTTAAGGTTTAAAAATTGTAGAAAAAATATCACGATTGCCAATTTAAAAAAAAAAATCTTTCTATAACCCGCAGCGGCTTTTTGGGAGGTTTTTTTTCTTGTATAAGCCGCGGACCATACACCCGAAAATACGGTAATTTATTTCTGCTATAAGAATTGGTCCTATGAAAACCTTGTTAATATAAAAGTTGTAGATATTATTGAGAAGATGTAGAATAAATTTAATTAGATTTGATTGCTTAAGAATTGAGTAAGTTATGATTTTTTTTCTTTTTCCACCCCCTTTTTCTTTTCGTTTTTAATTTTTTTCATCGGTAAAAGTTGGTCCTATTAAAAACTTGCAAATACAAAACTTTTGGATACTGTTGAGAACATTTATACAAAATTAGTTGTATTTGATATCTTGAGAATTAATGAAGTTATGATTTTTTTTCTCCCAAAAACCCTGTTTTTTTTCGTCCTTTGACCCCATTTTTAATTTTATCAAAAATCTATCAGACAGAAACTTTTAGCCCATTTTTTAGAAGTAATATAAACTTTAAACTGATTCAATATCTATTTTAATTAAGAAGTTATTGCGTTTTTTCTGTTTTCTCAAAAACCCTCCCTTTTTCCACCCCCTTGGTCCAATTTTGCCCATTAACGAACTCGACCGAGATTTTATGCCCCTCGATTTTATGTAAAAGTTAGGAGAAGATCTGAGCATAATTATGGAAGTTATTGTGTCTAGAAGTAAGTGAAATATATATATATATATAGATAGACAGGTAGATATATAAACTTTTTTACTGATGGTAGTTTTAGGGTTTAGGAGTCATGATCGGTGTAAAACTGAAAATTTTTTCAGAAATTCCAACATGGGAGAGAATGCAATAGGTAGTATTTCATACGAAATCTACCTAAAAATTAAATTGTTTGAAATTACTTCCATCAATGAAAGCTTATCCAAGCTATCTCTCCCTTTGGAACCATCAATGAATTGGTCACAATATCATGCCTATCTAAGTGTCTCTGTACTTTTTATAATGGCCAGTTTGAAACTCCAAACAAAATCAATTAGTTCTTTAGCCCCTGTCTCAAAAAACCTTAACAATATCACTGATTAAAGTTTCATTTTAATAACAGGCAAAATGTACATGTTAGGACGAACATTCATGTTGCTCACCGATCATCATCTTTTAGTTAATCTTCTTTCATCAGAGAAGCCTGTACCAGTAGTAGCTGCTGCAAGACAAATTCGATGTTTGGCTCGGACCCTTACAACATATTCTTATACAATTAAGTACAGAAAGGAAAGCTTGCATGCAAATGAAGATGCTTGCAGTAGATTACCATTGAATACTAAACATGCGGCTCCACCAGTTCCAACAGAGTCCATGTTATTATTAACACAGCTAGATGACACTCCAGTGACGAGACACTAGATTGCCACTGAAATTGACAAATGTTCTGATCTAAAGAAGCTGAAATCTTACATTTTGAAAGGTTTTCCTAAGAAAATAAAAAACTTACATCCCTTCTTCAGAGTAAAGGATAAATTATCTTTCGAGTAAGACATAATTTTGAGAAAATTCATTCTAGATGATTTCATTCATCTCATCAAGACATAATAGCAATAAAGGCACATGCTTGTTCCTGTGTTTGGTGGCCAGAGCTGGATGATGATTTGGAAGCAAGAATGAAGGGCTGTGTTTGCATGTCAGTAGAATGCCCCATGATCTTCGTCAAAGTATGTTCTTCGGTCTATGCTAGAGCAAACATGGGAACAGATCCACATTGACTAGTCCAGTAGGAAATTCAGATGCTACTTAGCTATATTATAAAGGCCAAACGTCTCTGCGCATAATGCATACGTCATTTTGCGAATGGCAACACTTTCAAATTTTAAATGAAATTTCAGTATTGTAATTTTTTCTATTGCAAATTTTTACACTTATAAACATAGCAGATTTTCAATTTTCATACCATCATATAGGGAAAAATACATTTAAATGCAATTTATTTGAAAACTATCTTAATTTGTTTTTGAAATATTAATTTTTTGTAGTTTTTAATAACGTTTTTCTAATTGGGCAACAAGAGTATACCATTTCTATTAAAAGCCTTAAAGTAAAAAGCAAAGAAAAAAAAGGGAAAAAAAATATTATTATATCTTTATGTTGCCATTTTCTCATTAAAAGGAGAAAAAATTGAAATTTAAATACATGCTGTGAATTTCAAGAATATCGTCTGTTATAAAACCCAGTGAATTTTGATTTCCTTTACAAAATTTGATTTATACTTAAAAGAATATCAATAGTTTAATATCTGTTTCAGCCATTAGCTTCGAGACTTGGAGTTTTTAATCAAAATGATCAAATTAAGATACCATTTTTTTGAAAAAATGAATACAAATATGAAATATGCATTTGCAAATTTTGATAGGGAAAAATGATGTCGGGTTTAGATTTCACAGGAAAAAAATTCTATGATGGAGTCAAAGGGTCATTCCATGCCAAATCAACCAGTGACTCAACTCAACCTGACCCTTTCTGATTTCAATGAAACTGCTAGGGATCATTCTCTATGATGATATAAATTAGAGCAAATTTTTTTTTTTTTTTTTTTTTTTTTTTTTTATTGCTTTAAGTTTTTAAACAATTAATTATTTAAATTTTGAAAAATCATCACTTTTTGACTTGCATAAATATTTTCAATTTTGAATTTCTAAAGTTCTATTAAACATAGAAAATTTTACGACATTTCAGAGAGGAGTTTATAAAGTTTAATTTGATATGCAAGTCGACTATGTATAGTTAAAATAAATAAAATGTTAAATTTTTTTTAATTTAAAATTTGAAAATTTTTTAGTTAGTTATTTTTAAAAAAATTTTAAAAATTGTATGTTTGTTGTAATATTATAAGCTTTAAATTCTGAAATTTTTAGAGTGGGATCTCAATGGGATCAGGAGTTATGAAATAAAAGCTGAAAATTACCATACAAATCATAATTAAATAAAAAAAATAGAATTATATTTTTTTTATTTAATTATGATTTGTATGGTAATTTTCAGCTTTTATTTCATAACTCCTGATCCCATTGAGATCCCACTCTAAAAATTTCAGAATTTAAAGCTTATAATATTACAACAAACATACAATTTTTTCAAAAATTTTAAAAATAACTATCTAAAAAATTTTTAAATTTTAAAAATTTTAGATATAATTATACATAGTCGACTTGCATATCAAATTAAACCTTATAAACTCCTCTTTGAAATGAGTGGTCATAAAATTTTCTATGTTTGATAGAACTTGAGAAATTCAAAATTGAAAATATTTATGCAAGTCAAAAAATGATGTTTTTTCAAAATTTAAATAATTAATTTTATAAAAATTTAAAGCGATAAACAAAAAATAAAAATATGCTCTACTTTATATCATCATAGAGAATGATCCCTAGCAGTTTCATTGAAATCGGAAATGGTCAGGTTGAATAATGAATTTTTTTGGTTGATTTGACATGGAATGACCCCAAAGTGGAATAAATTTTGCTTTTTTTCATTTTGGAATACTAGCATAGGACCCTTAATTGATAACTTTATCATAATAACAGATCTTTAATATTTCTTACTGCTTACATGCACGAATAAAGATTAATTATAACAATTTCTACAACTGAATTTTATAGAAATATTTTGTTAACTTTAGATTAAATATGATTTGTTTCAGAGTTAGACTTACCAATATAAAGGTGTATTTTTTAATATAGCTAACTTTGTAGGCTTATTATAAATCAATGAAACGATTCCTTCTTAAACATTTTCTTTCATCAAAATTTGACAGGTTTTACCTAGTAATTGTAAATGCTAAGACAAAATGGCTGGAAATTGCACAGGTATCGAGTAAATCTGCAAGTGTATCAATAATGGTTTTACATGGATCTCGTTTACATGGATCTCGACCACCATTTTCTTGTTTCGGCATTCCCAAAAGTATGGTTAGCGAGGATGGTCCTGGTTTCAAAAGTGAATAGTTTTCAATTTTTTTTATATCATAATAGCATTGCTGAAGATAAAACGCCTTCTTACCACCCATGTTCAAATGATTTAGCAGTGACTGGTCCGAACAGTCAAGTCAGCCCTGAAGAAAAGGACTGGAGGGACTCTTGCAAAGAGGCTGTCTTGGTTCGTCTTCAACTATCGAAATACGCCATTAACAGCCACAGGAATATCTCCAGCCATAGCTACATTTGGTTGCCCTCTCCAAACATGACTGGGCCTGATCCGAGATCCTGTCAGAGGAGATCTTGTCTGTTACTGAGCTGCTCACTCCCTTCAGGGAGTGAGCAGCTCAGTAAAATTTGCAGACAGTACTTCAGTTTGGGTGCATTCGTTTGGATGCGGACCACCATAGGTTGCAGGCAATGCTTCACATACAGAATATGCCGATTTGTAGAGAGGCTGTCTCAGTTCCTCTTTAACTATCGAAATACGCCATCAGCTGCCAGAGGAATATCTCCAGCTATGGCTATATTTGGTTGTCCTCTCCGAACACGACTGGACCTGATTCGAGATCCTGTCAGTCAGACACATATGAAGGGAGTGAGCAGCTCAGTAAAATTTGCGGACAGCGCTTCAGTTTGGGTGCATTCGTTTGGATGCGGACCACCATAGGTTGCAGGCAATGCTTTATGTCCCGTGGAGAAAGTCATGTATGAAGTCTCAACCTCTTTGGGAAATTAAACACGCCATATTGACCAGCTGAGGCTTAGACAGGAGGACCTGACTAGTGATGTTCTGCCTCTGCTTGACTTGCCAGCTCCTGCAGCTTCACATACAGAATATGCCGATTTGCAGATTGAAGTTTCAACTAGAACCCCCCCCCCCCCAACCCCCTGTGCTCCCCTTAGAAGTAAGTTCTCTAAGTTTAATTAACAAGCCAGCTGCAGACCCTGCAGTTCTATCACCTCAAGTATTCACTCATGATGTAAGTACCCTATTGGTCAGATGTTCAGAATGGGTTGAAATGAAACCAATACGTCTACAGTTATAGACTGATTTGTTTTGATCCAAACAAACTGTCCTTTAGTTTTGAACTGTTTCTGAACCAGCACATCTGCGTTAATAGACTGTTTTGCTTGTTCCTGACAAACTGTTTTTTATTAGTGAACTGTTTTCTCGAATGGATTTTTATTTTGAACTATCTCTATGTAAAAGACTCTCTGAGTTTTCGCATGTTCTTTGAAAAAAGAGGGAATTGTTATGAGTTATTCTAATAGATCTTGTTCATGACAGATGATGCCTCTGCGGCACGCTTGTATCATCAGCAATCACCGGCAGTCTAGCACTAACCGCGATGTAGTGAGGTTGTATGCTCTGAATAAATATACATTAATATTTTCTAGCTGCTTACCGGCATGAGTTCCCACACCACCACTAACATACTAAAATATTACACTTTTGATGTAAAGTCATAAGAATACCTAAAAAGTAAAATAACAATCTTCATGGTGAATACTTATGACTTAGAGTAGGCCTGTCCAACCTTTCAGTAAGTAGGGGCGCATTTTAGTTCTTAGCACTCAATGAAGAGCACCAAAACATGTGGCAATAATATCGCATAGTATTAGTATACACGCACGTCTTAACATAATGCAAATGAATTGTACAGTCGGAAAAGAAGACTCCTACAGTTTTGAAGTTCCACGTACGAAATTTCAAATTATACATCTTTTTACAGAAGACTGTATCAAAAATGTTTGTAGGGTAAGGCGCCAGGTAATTTAATAACCTCTATGATAACAATAATTGCAAATAAATAAATATGAAAATCAGAGACATTATAATGGAATTTTACATCTAAAAAGTTTATTAACAGCAAATCTTCAAAAGGGCACCAAGAAAACTTTCAAAGGGCGCCATGGCGCCCGCGGGCATCGCGTTGGACAGCCCTGTCTTAGAGAATGTTGAGACTATTTTCCCATACATATAAGGGAGTTAAGATTTTTTTTTTTTTTCTTTCTAAATGGAAACGAGCAATCTAAGTTCAAAAAAATGTTTATTAAGCATTATACAGTAAAAGTACATGCTTCAAATATATTTAAATAGTTATAAACATATAATACAAAATTTCTTTGTTAGTTAATGGCAGAAAAATTTAGTGGTGTGTCACTGTTTGACAGGACAGATCTTATGCTTATGAGTTTCCATGTAAAGAAAAGTTACAATTTAGATTTTTAGACAATTATTGCAAAAGTATTTCATCTGCAATAAAAATTTTAAATTTTAGAGAATTTAGAAATTTGAAAAAATTTTGCATAAATAAAAAATAATAAAGGAATCTACTGATCTATATTTTTGCTCAACACAAGGGCTGAAGTTTTTGCAACTTAGGTCATAAAACAGGCTAGGCAGTAGAGGTGGGCATTACATAACATAACAGTTAAGAAAAAACTTACTGCTTTAAAGTTTGTTTTTTAGTAACAGAATATCAAAAACTCCCTATTAATTTTATAACGATCTATCCACATATCTCGCAAAAAAATTGATTTAAAAAAAGTTTGATTTTAACTTTTTATTGTAATAAAAATAAAGTTGCAAGACCTTATTTTAAGCTTTTAATAATCTTCTAGCAAGGAAAAAAAAAAAAAAAAAAATCCACTTTTACAAACGAGTTAAATAAATCCTATTTCAAAAAAAAAAAAAAAAAAAAAAAAAAAAAACAATCAATTGTTGTATGAATGAAAAAGAAAATCCACAACTCAAAATCATTTTCATTACATTCATTAGCCACCCCCCACTAACAATAACAGATCCGTCCTCACAAAACTCATCTGCCTCGCCTGGACTCTGGACGTCTGGGAAATTTACTGCAAATTTTGTCCCGATTGTGTTGTTAGGAATAAAAATTACCTATTAGTTTTAATTATCTGTCTGTATCAAATATTCTATACCAACTGTTAAGTGTTCAAATGTTATGTTCCCTTTCAACATGAGACATGTATTTGCTTCAGTTTCAATGCATAAAAAAATCTAATCGTTCCTCTAAGAGATTGCAGTTACTTATAATATATAACTATGAAGCAATTACATTATTCTAAAAATATATTGTTGCTTTGAGTTTGAATTGTTGTTTATCTACACTAAGACTGATAGAATCTAAGATTTTTAGGTTATCGAGAGAAAAGGAAAGGTTTTTCATAGCTTGTAAGTTAGAATCGCGCATTGTTTGGTGATATTTTGAGGTAGCTGGTAAGTTAATTTCACATTTGTTTTGTGGTTGGGGATGTTTTAAGGCGATGTAAAGTAAGTTTTTGATTGCGTGCTGAAGGATATGTCTGCTGATGCGACAGGCAGCTGCAGTAAAGCAATTTAGTTATTTATTTATTGTACATTATGTCATGACTGCTAGAAAACATTTTTCTTGGAATTAATTTTAGTAAAGTAATGACATTCTTATTTTACAGAGCATTTTGTTAAAATTTAAAAATACTTTAATCAATTTGAAAAAAATATCACTGTTGTCAATATGAACAGTTTTTAAAAACTACTTGTTTGTATAATTTTGATAATGGAAAATTTTAATTAACAAATTTTATCTTAAACCTAATTAAGTTTAAAAGATTTCATTAAATTATTTTAAATAATTCATTGTATATTCCATAATATTCAATTGATTGCAGCATCGTGTGAAAGGAGGGGGATGGTGAAGGGGGGGGGACAAATTTATACCACTAA